>CM067311.1:59905366-60505366 GCA_034231615.1 Meghimatium bilineatum | reverse complement strand
TCAGCTCAGAAGTTGAAATGGAAGACTTTCTTGGATTAAAGAAACTTTGGCCCAAAACTTTCTTAATCGACAGCGAACGTTCTTTCTTTTTATCTCTTGATGAGTTCGGCGTTGAGCGTGATTGAACAGATTTCTTATTGCTATCGCCGTGAATGTCGTCGATGTGATGAAGAGGCCAAATTGACATAAGGTTGTGGTGACTTCCTGTCAGAGTTCTATCAGCTCGTGCCCGTAACGAGACTTGTGCGCCGTGAGTAAAGATGGAATTAAAAGTATCATGACTTATAGCCCCGGAATGAAATCTTTGAAGATTAGAATCATTGTCAGATGAAGAAGAGCTTGTCCATCCAGAGTTATCCTCGTTTATATTATCGTTAAGCTTATCGGTATCCACAACCGCGACATTCCCATTTTTTTGTTCGCGTAAGTTATGAACCAGAGTGGAATCAGTGTTGCCAGTGTTAGAAAAAGTAAACTTACTTACCGTATTGTTAAACCGAACTATCGAAACAGTATTGAAAAAATCCTTAACTGGGTTATTCTGTATAGATGTGTTTGAATTAGTTTCCGAGAAAACCTGATCACAATATAAATCTTCTACTTTATAATCTATTACATCATCTTGAGAATCGATATCATTTGATTGGAAATCCCTGAAAGATGTTTGATCAGAATCAAATGAAAATTCTTGCTGGTAAACACGGCCGTCCTGCCTAAACCAAGTTACCTTTGTCCTAGAGGCGATATCACCTCTAAACACAGTTACATCCTCGTCAGAAGTGAATTTACTTTGTAGGTCAGGTTGAAGTCTACCTTCGTGTAGAAATTCTTCACACACCAACGGCCCTGAATTGTCTCTAGTCGTCACGTGGTTATCTGTAATGTATGTACTACCTTGCAATTGTTGTCGGCTACCTACGATACCGTGCGAGTGTGGGTGCCTAATGGAAGGACACAATGCAGACTCAGTAGTGGTAGGTAGCGCCGCCTCCTCGTAACCAGAGTGTGACGAATTGTGAAATTCCGTCCGCTCATACACACTTATTGCTGTATCTGTCACAATGTCATCTATCACAGTAGGGTCATATGTCGCGAAAAAATCATCCGAAGTGACACTATTGTCACTAGATATGGTCGACGGCTTACTGAAGTTATTACAAGAAGATTTCCCTGGGATAAACTGTGAATTCCTGTCACCAGGTATATCGATTCGCCTAGGCTCAGGCTTGCTTGTGTGAATTCTCCCTAAGTTGATCTGAGCATTCGCACTCAAAGACCTCTGGTCGCAACCGTTTGTTTGAATGTTATCCAACAAGGAACCTATTCCTGGCGGCTTATTATTATTTTGGTCCTCATCTTTTGGCAATTTGTCATATACTGTGTTAAAAATTCTGAGTGAGCTCCCTTCGTTGCTATTATGCAAAACTGTGTTGTCTATATGCAAATCTTGGTGTAATCTCTCGTTTCTTTGTTCAGGAACCTCTCCAGACCTGGCAAACCAAACGACCGAGGCCTTATTGTGTTCGGGTTCAAACTGAGCCGTAGCTGCGCTGTTCTTTACAAATTTTGGGCCAGTTTGCACATCGCCTACTGTGTTTGTCTCGTAGTTGGTTCGAGCTACGTCACAAATTCTACCTGTTCGGCCATCATCCATATCTGAAAACGGTGTTACAAGCCTGGAGTTGTCTCCCATATTGTGTGGCTGTGTTGTATTAGAGTTGTCTCCGATATTGTGTGGCTGTTTTGTATTAGAGTTGTCTCCCATATTATGTGGCTGTGTTGTATTAAAGTTGTCTCCTAATTGTTTTGTATGTGCTGTCTGCTGTATCGTGTTCATTTCATTTGGAACAATGGATGCTGAGACGTGACTAGATAAAATCT
Source organism: Meghimatium bilineatum (assembly GCA_034231615.1). Lineage (NCBI taxonomy): Eukaryota > Metazoa > Mollusca > Gastropoda > Stylommatophora > Philomycidae > Meghimatium > Meghimatium bilineatum. The sequence continues at coordinate 60,503,485 of CM067311.1, read as the reverse complement.
CATTTTGAATTTGTAGTTCTGTAACTGAAGAAGATTTTACTCTGATATTAGAACTCTGTGACCAATCAAGTTGAACATTCTGGTGAATTGCTTGTGTGTTTTGCTTCAACTGATTAACGTGTCCGTTAGTTTGGTTTGTTATCACGGAAAGAGATTGGTGTTCGTTACTTCCTTGTTTTGTGGGTGGCATCCATCTCGTTTTTAGATAATCATTGCCATCCTGACTCTGGTCTACCAAGTGAGAATGTAGTGTTTGGAGACTGCTGCCCTGCTGACTGGCAGCTGAAGATAGAGTGGAAGGTGTCGTCAACCTCTGGCTTGCATGTTCTGCCCCTACTGGTTTAGATGTCTGTGCCCGCGGAGGAGATGGAGATGTTGCAACATTTTGTGGAAGTGGAGTTGAAGATTTGATAGGAGTGAACTTGGATAAGCTTGGGTCCATATCAGAATGTATCTTGCTGCCAGAATGTCTGTTGCTGTCAGAATGTCTGTAAGATCGTATAATCCCATCGGTGCTTATTGTGTCATTCGTGGAATTATCCGGCTGCTCGGTTGCCAAACCCTTCTCCTTTAGTTTAGCTCTCAGCTCTAACATCAGTGCCGACTCTCCATCATTGTTAGTCGACGTTGGGTAAACCTTGTGAACAACCGTCTCACTGATATCTTGATCCCAGCCTATATGAAACTGATGCGCAGATTTGGGAGTTTCAGGGCCAGCACTTTCAGAACCGAGAGCGTTAGCAAATATAGAATCAACAAATCTTTCAAAATGTTTCTCCGATGGAGAACTTACCATTTGTGAGTTGTCATCAACAGACGGATTCTTTTTTAAAGCAGCATGAATTTTCTGGTTGCGTTTAGCCGCTGCCATTTCGCTGGAGAAGAGAAGCTTTGGGGTTGATGTTGCGTCTGGGGAACTCATTCTATTTATGGGGTGTGTGATAGACAAATTAGTGAGTGGTTTGAATTTGACTAATGGCTTCAGTTGGTTTGGTGTTGCTGATAATGCTGGTGGTAGTGGAGGAGGAGGAGGTGGTGGTGGTGGTGGTGGTGGCGGACCAGGGGATGTTACTAACGGATGATTGGTGTTCTGAGATGTTACAGCTAAATATCCACTACTTTTCTTGTGCTCTTGCTGTTGAACCGATTTTTCTACTTTGTCTTGCTTAACAATTCCGTTTCTAGAAGCACCATCTAAACCTTGAGTAAAATCATTACCGTAAAGCCACGCCCTCACACGCTCCAAGTCTGGCGTAGCCGACGAGGTTCGACGAATTGGTAAACCACTATTTGGAGCCCATCTATTAATCCTTTCAGTAGGCAATGTTTGCACATGGCTCGCCAACATGTCACCACGCTCAGGAAATGCGACTCTTTCCATATCCGGTCTGTTGTGACGTATAAGAACAGGTCGAACACTTGCTGAAGGATCTAACAGGCGAACCTCGCTGTGGGATCTTTGTGGAGTCAATCTTTTAGTTCTTTGATCTAGATTTGGTTGGGAATTGTAATAAAATGGGTCCCTGTTTCCGGTTTCAACTCTAAAACGAGAACGGCCTTCACGATCTTCAGATTTCACTACGTACGTAGGAAACACGTCCCTATCTGCATTCTTTGTTTTATATACGGCACGAGACAGCAGTAGTGTCGGGGCCAAATGCGCTCTATCGAATCTGTCAATAGGATCCTGTGACCGAACTATAGATTTACGCCTCTGCGTAGGTATTTCACCCATCTTTGTAACCGGTAACAAGTGTCGCCATGATAAGTCTTATTCACATGTGTATTCAATACTATGTGTACAAGCACAGATCATCTGCTACGTTTATATGCAATATAGATTAACATGTAGAATAAGTAGGACATACATCTTTCAACAACTGTTGTCTGTTGATCCATCAGTTCATGGCATCTGGCTATCTGACAGCAATCCCTGGTCTTATGGTCTTTAACCAACTGTTAGACAACTCGTCTGGATTATTAATAATACAACTGGATATACGCCCCTCATATAAGTAGGAACTATGTCCCAATTGTGTAAGAGTGGAAGCTAAATCTCGAATCTTGGTGCTGGAATATTAATCACATGAGAAGCATATACGCCCAAACTATGTAAGAAGTCGAAACAAAATCCCGAAACTTGACACTGGAATATTAATCACATGAGTAGCAAATACGTCCCAATTGTGTGAGAAGTCGAAACTAAATCTCGAAACTTGACACTGAAATATTAATCACATGAGAAGCATATACGCCCAAATTGTGAAAGAAGTCGAAACTAAATCTCCAATCTTGATGCTGGAATATTAACCTCTTGAGTAGCATATACGTCCTGGTTGAGTAAGATAGGAGTCGAATAGAAATGTATCGAAAAGTTACTCATCTCAATCATAAATGCACCTTATTCAAGTTAGCAGTCCAGTCAAAATTTATCGAAAAGTTATTCATTTCAATCAAAAGTCGTGATAGACTAAGCAATGTAAACTTTGCTATATCGAAAGTTGATTCAGGAGCAATAAATACTTCCTGATCGAGTAACATTTAGCGATATAAATCAATAGATCATATTGTAAAATTTTTACTTTACGATCAAATACTAGAAAATGTAACATTAAGATACAAACTTGATATAAAAATTCAATGTCAGTGTATGAAATATGAAGATATTCAGCACAACGTTTTATACAAAATACGCACTCTACTATAGAAGTATATGTAGTGTGTGAATTATTCATATCAGAGGTGCGCGGTGATTTTTCTCACGGGGGACTAGGTTATTTTTTAAATTATTGGGATATAGTGTTTAAAAAAGAAATATTCTAAACTTTTTACTACGTAAACAGAAACCTGCATTATATGAATTATTAATTATTGGAATTATTAAATCTGAACCGCGACCTCCATTATTTTGTATGCTCATACGTTACTCATGCACGCGATTGAAATGAACATTCATTGCAGTTTTTAAATTAAATACTATTGAAGGCCAAGGTGGCAGGATAACCTGAACTGCGACGTCCAATAATTTTGGTAGTTTATATTCTGATGCAACCAAAGTGATACATATCCTAGGATCTTTCTTTCAGTAAGCAGTCAAGACAGTCATTGCACTCAATAAAGAGTGTAGGGAACATAGCCCTGTGAACATGGATGATGTAGTCAAGGCACTCATCTGCGAACATGCCGATGACACAGATGTGATTTACACGGACGGGTCGGTCATCCAGCACTAGCGGTGCGTATGGGCGTTTACTGCCAGAACATAAGGAAGAGCAGTACACGAAGCAAATAGGGACAATTACCGCAAAAATAAGCAGTCTAACAATGGATGTATTTGCCGTAAAAAAGGCACTAAACTGGCTGGAGTCGTAAGACTATTCTCAAGGGTTCATACTCAATGAATATGATTCAGAAAGTCAAAACACGTTAATACCTAGTGGATGGGTGGAGGTATAGATATTTAGAAAGAGCTAAAATGCGAGCATCACTGCGAAAAATCAAGCGTATCTTTGCGCCTGAACACGAGGGTGTGGAAGGAAACGAACGGACCTATTAAATAGGTAATCTCTCCACCATAACATAGTCAGTCTATAGACCGAGCAGACATACTCAGTGCTCTTTGTGAGTCCGCACGATCAGAGGACTTTGAGATAAATGAGAATGAGTCAATATCGAGAATGCGCAAAACAGGCTTGGCCAGTAGAGAACACATAACAAAAATTTCAAAAAAAGAGCAGTGAACCAACGTAGAACCGGAATAATACCAAACACAAAATGCAAATTGAAATCACGCCTATGGTAAACAAAACATTTAAATCACACCTATGGTAAAGAAATTTTTTAATCACCCCTATGGTAAACAAAAAATTTTAATCACGTCTATGGTAAACACAAAATTTAAATCACGCCTATGGTAAACAAAAAATTGAACTCACGCCTATGGTAAAAAAAAAAATAATTGAAATCACGACTATGGTAAATAAAAAAATTAAAATTTCGCCTATGATAAACAAAAAAACATGGCGGAACGTCATATTAAACAAAAATATACTCATAAGGCGTACATCTTATAAATATCTTACAAGTATTTTATTTTTATTAATGAGACACAATTTATTTTCTTCTTCTTCTTCTGCGTTCATTCTCATACTTCTGCAGATTAGCAGGATGTAGTCCGGAGAACGAAATGCTCTGTGTCATGTTTTACGTCTTAGCTGCGATATTTGCTCCGTTTTTTCCCGACACATCCTAATTCAGTATAACTTGCGGGTTTACAATCTTGTAATACACTTTAGGGGTTGAGAAGGGGTTTTCTGGCTATATTAATCAATTTTTTTATCTACAAATTTTTTTAATAAAAACCTTTAATTTTCTTCTGTGTTATTATTAGCAGGATGTCCAGAAAACGAAACTCGTGATGGTCTTCAGCTCGGCTGTAATATCTGTGCCTTTCGGCTGGACAAATCCAATTTCAGAATGGCTTCTGAGTCACTTTGCCATCTTGGTAATTTTTCTTCTTTTTTCGTTCTCTTGAAACATGCCTATATCTGAAGTTTTATTTATTCTAAAAACTTGACTGTGTTCTGTAACTCGTACAGGGGTCCGTAGATTTTTTCTTCCATTATTGTTTCTCTGGGGAAGTGTATGTGTCTCAATATTTCATATTTCTGAAATTTCTGAAGAATATATGCTCTATTTCCTGACGTGCCTGCCCACATGTGTGGCAGTGTTGCCAATATTGAACTTTGTATACATGTGGCTGCAGAGTCGGGTGTGTCCTATTCTAAGGCGCAGAATAACAACTTGGTCTGGTCTGTTCATAATTTGGTAGTCATCTTGTGATGAAGTTAACTTTCTAATTGCTTTGATCATGTGTTTCTTTTGATGGTACGTTATTGTTACATCTGATTGATCATCAGCAGCTCCCTTCTCAGTCAGACGATCTGCTTTCTCGTTTCCGGTTATTCCGCAATGTGATGGTATATACGGCATAGCTAATCTACGTTGATTGCTTAGTTCTGTTAGTAGTATTTGCATGTCTGATAGTTTTCTGGACTGGAACGCTTAGAGTACTGATATTGCATCTTTCAGGAATACTACTGCCTGTGATTCAAGATAGGTACCGAGCATTTTTTGAGTTACCATCTTGATTGGATTTCTGCCTCCTAATTATGACAGAATTTCCCCGTTGGTACTGTAATTGTTTTCCTAACATTGATAGGGTGCTATATATATATATATCTACTCCTCCATTTTTCTCTGCATTCTCGAGAGGATCCTAGGGGATGAAAACAGTAAACGCACCCACCTCCCAAACATACTTAGTCGTCACATACTTCATTCATGACAGGTAGATGTTGGTTTTCCTTGCTATCTATAATCCGATGAGCAAACAAAACTTCTCAACTGAATCTAATAATAATTAAACAAAACTAAACCTCAAATTGATGCCTACCATGCACCCTCTTAACACAAAATTCGGACTTAAAAAAACGACTCAAATATTTCTATCACAGCAAAATATAACATTTCGGAAATCCTCATAAACCGGTGATAAACTTAGTATCTCACATAAGCGATACAGTAAATATATATTTTAGCACAGAAAAATATTCCAAGTTTTTGAGACTTCAGAAACGCTTAAATGTTCTATACTTTACTCCTTACCCGAACCAACTTTAAAAATTCATCTTCTAACTTCGCCGTTCAGTTTCTACAGAAATGTTTTAACGAGAAGGAAAAATGTCACCGAATATTCCGTTCGTTTAAAATCAATAATTGGACAAATGTGAGAATTTAACACTGTATAGAAAAGAAGAAAAAAACGAAAAAAGTTTACGGGACTCAAGAAAAATGATCGACATTATGTCAAACGTTTTCTACAACTTACAGCAAATATTGCCTAATATATCACGTTAAAGATCTGCCCTTACGCTTGATCAAATAGTCCCTGCCTATTTACTTGATAAACTTGATGACGTAGAAATCGAAATTTTGCACCAATAGTTTACGCTAATATTGAACGTTTGATTATCCAGATTCTTTGTGTGCTGGTTCTATGTTGGGAAATGTTGATTACGAATTCAACGATAAAACACGGGATGTAACTAAAAGTTTACATTGTGAGATTTGAACATATGTTGCGAGGTAACATGGGCGTAGACTGAAAGATAATAAAGATTGATTAAAATGTATGATTAAATTCAGGAAGTTACACAATACAGTTCGATAAAAAAGAAAGCCTCTGGATTCTAATAAACAAAACGACACGAGAAGAAAGAATTGGACGATTACACTTATCAGTGCTTGTCGGCTGTATAAAATACCCCCACCCCAACATAATTAATTAAGACCATAAAGAAATATGTTAGAATACTCTTAATGGGTCTTTGTGACCTCTAATACTTTTTGGTTGTGCGTCCTGATATAGCCTACTTGGACATTGTTCGCTGGTTGAAAGTGGCGTGCCTCTCCAAAAGGGAAGACAAACTCATCATCTACCTACCTAATTAGGACGCCATCCCTTACGTTTTTGAATATTGTTGTGTTTCGGTTGGTCACTATTTATATACTTGGAATCGCTGTGTATTTTTGGCACTCGATTCCAAGTATATAAATAGTGACCAACCGAAACATAACAATAACTTAAAGAACGTAACGAATCGTGACCAAATTAATTCTGTTGGTGAGTCTTTATTGGAGAATGTCGTACAAGTGCTGATATTAGGGGGGGGAGGGTTGTCTGTACATTGCGTCAATAGTTATTGGGGGGGGGGGTCTGAAAACGTTTGACAGTTGTTTACATGGATTTCTGATGTCAATTCGAAAGGAGCATATATCGTAGCCTAGCTGTAAACTATGGCATAGCGCATTCCGTTGTCCAGACTACATCCTTCAATCTGCAAGGAGTATGATTTAGAACGCAGAAAAATAACACGATGCATACTCAATCAGACCGCGGTGAGACAGTGTTGCCACTTGAACATTGACTGAGGGTTTTTTTTTGGGTCATCTTTTGTTCGCCTAGAACGAACGTCTATATCTGAAGCTTTGTTTCTCCTATAAACTTGACTGTTCTGTAACTCACACAGATGTCCATAGCGCTTTTCTTCCATTGTTGTTTCTCTGGACCAGTGTATCTGCCTCATCATGTCATATTCCTGACATTATTGAAGAATATGTTCTGCTTTCATATGATGCCTGTCCACATGTACACATGGTTACGTTACCAATCTTGAACTTTGTATACATGTGGCTACGGAGTCGGTTGTGTCCTGTTCTGAGGCGCAGAATGATAACCTGGTCTTGTCCGTTCATAATTTGGTAGTCATCTTGTGTTGGCTTTCTAATTGCCGTGATAATATTTATTTTTTTGATGGTACGTTATTGGCACATCTGGTTGATTATCAACAGCTCCCTCCTTAGCCAGACGATCTGCTTTCTTGTTTCCAGGTAGTCCACAATGCAATGGTATCCACTGCATAGCTACTTTACACTGATTGCATAGTTCAGTCAGTAGTATTTGCAGGTCTGGTTGTTTTATGGATTGAAGCTCTTGAAGTACTGATCTTGCATGTGTCAGGAATACTACAGACTGTGAATCAAGATTGGTGCTCAGCAGTTTTTCAGTTTTCAACCTTGATTGTCTGGATTTATGCTTTGTAAATATTGTAGAATTTTCCCGTTGGCACTTTAATCGTATCCCTATAATTGAACTATATATATATATTCCTGCTTGCTCCTCAATTTTCCACTGCATTCTCTGCTGACCCACCTATATAGGCTCTGATCCATATGTCATGTTGGTATTTTTCGTCCAGTAGTAGACTGAGAGTAACTGTGATTTGCTGACTTCCATCACTTCACTCCGTGTCGTATTACCAACAGAACAAATTCACGCTGAGTAAAAATCATGACACAGACAGGTAAAGCAGTAGCTGTGATGAGTATATGAAATTGGGAAGTATGAGGGAGAGTCTTGTGGGTTCAAGTCCTCTTTATGACAATAAGATAAAATTTAGTCCCAAGAAACAAGGAAAAATACGCACTATACCGCTGTAGTGGACCCTCACCCCCCACCCCAAGAGCATTAACAATTAAGAAATCCTAGTCTTCCCCCACCCGGAAATTTATTTTTAGATCACCCCCCCCCCCCAGAATAGCTTTATTCTCACTATTACCCCTTCTTCTTGCCAACACAAACATATATATCTACGGTCCTGAACATAGCGACTGAAGATAACTACTTAGATACAGACATTCTGCTGAGGACGGATGTGTCGGGCCATTGGCGCAAATAAAACGGCGACACAACGCATTTCCATTCTCTGGACTACATCCTGCTGGAAATCTAGTTGGACAATGGTCCTGCTACAAGTGAGATCCAGCGGGAGTTTGAGAATGAACGATGAAGAAGAAGAAGAAGAGATACAGACATGGTAGAACTAATAAATTAAAGATACGGTAAGATCAGGCGTCTGTTCAATTTAGTGGGAACATTGTGAAAAAGTACCGTATGGACAATGTCTTGGGAGCATTGTGAGAAAGTACTGTATGGTGCTCACATAACAATTTCGTTTCTGAAGAAAAGGAGTGTTTATGAAGTTGGCTGCTGCAGATCATATGTCGAAGAAATCATAAAGCTATATAGAAGTCAGATGATTCAGATCAGATGGCGCAGATATCGCAGCAACGATTTAAATAATGTCACTACTCATTCCGTTCTTTACTTAATCCTTCTAACATGCAGGAGTTTGATTTACTGAATTTTTATAACCTTCAGGAGTTTGATTTATTGAATCCTTCGAATCAGCAGAAGATTGCTTTACTGATTACTTCTACCGCCGAAGACGGATGTGTCGGGCCATTGGCGCAAATAAAACGGCGGCACGAGGCATTTCCATTCTCTGGACTACATCCTGCTGGAAATCTGGAAGGACAATGGTCCTGCTACAAGGGAGATCCAGCGGGAGTTTGAGAATGAACGCTGAAGAAGAAGAAGATTACTTCTAACCTGCAGGAGATTGATTTACTTAATCCTTCTAACCTTTGCAAGTTTGCTTTACTGAATCATTACAACCTACAGAAGTTTGACTGAATCTTTCTAACCTGCAGGAGTTTGACTGAATCCTTCTATCCTTCAGTAATTTGATTTTTTGACTAAATCATTCTAGCCTGCAGTAGTTTGACTTTTGCTTGAATCCTTCAAACCTGCAGGAGCGTGACTGAATCCTTCTAACCTACAGGAGTTTGAATGACTGACCAAAATCAGCCTAAATTTGGTCATGCCATGTCCGAACTGTCCAAGAACATTTACAGCTCGAATAGGGCTCATTAGCCATCAACGAACTATGCATTGTTATAATTCTAACTCAATTTTCAAAAGTAGATGTAAAAAATGGTCAGCATCACTTGTGATGGACGAAGGAACGAACTTTCAGAGACACACTGATGGAGTTCTTGTAGCATCTATTCGACCGTTTGTCTGTAACGATATCACCATACATAGGCTGTTCTGGGATGGATTTGTCAGACATGAGCACTTATGATGTGTTTGAAACATCGACATCAAATAAACAATGTAGTAACAATTGTAACACAGGTCAGTGAACACTTCACTGTGTCAAATATAGGTCGCAGAAGATAAGCTAGCCAGCTGCAACAGATGTTGCTAGACACATAAGACAAGTAAGTTATTTTTGTCAGATTATGTACGTTTGAGAAACTCGGGTTGTACAGCTGGCATCTCAATTCAAAGGTGCCTGTGTCGAATATATGGAAAAATAAAAACACAGTACTGTAGGTCTTATTCACACTTTAGTAAAGTACAGAGAAAATAGTGTCAGACCCGTCGTTTTTATATCATTCTTCAGATTACATCTCGTCAAAGAGTTTGAAAACGTTCATTTAAGAATATTAGAAGAAAATAAATTAACTCCCAAAAATATATCGTTCTTCCAATAACAAGAATCTAACTAAATACTTCATAAACTTGCCACAGACATTTAACTAAATACTTCATAAACTTGCCACAGACTTTACTAAATACTTCATAAACTTGCCACAGACGTAACTAAATACTTTATAAACTTGTTAAGGACATCTAACTAAATACTCCCTAAACTTGACCGCTAACAAGGCTTTTTTAACAACACTCCTTAAATTTAACAGGTACACGCAACTCAACACTCCCTGAATGTTGTAGGAAACGATGGATTTAACTCAACACTCGCAAACTAAATCAGTAAAGATATTAATTAATTCACGTTAGAAGATTTGAGTGGGGATTGGGGGGGGGGGGGGGTTCTAACCTAGAAAGATTAAGTAAGCCTTGAAGCGAATACACCCAAGCCCTTTCGTTGTGATTTTCTCTCAAAAGATAACCAAATATTACACGAAGATTATTCTTTTTTTCAGTGTTCATTCTCAAACTCCCGTTGGATCTCCCTTGTAGCAGGACCATTGTACTACTAGATTTCCAGCAGAATGTAGTCCAGCGAATGGAAATACGTTGTATCTCCGTTTATTTGCGCCAATGGTCCGACACGAGGATTCAGAAATCACTATTTTCTTTTGTTTTGGAAACTCATTCCCCAGGCCCCATAACCTTAACGAAGACGTATCCATGGCCCCTGCTCTAAGCATATATTCTTGAAGCATCAGACACTTCACATGATTAGGTTTGATTATTCACAATGGGAAAAAAATCACATTATTTTTTTTGCTATCATTTTGTTAACGAACCAGATAGCTAATTCCATCTAAGGAGTACATGAATTACAATCCTCACGAGTTCTGAAAACTTAGCATTTAGTAAGCATTATACTTCTCACTAAGAAAACGATGAAATCATCAAATGACTACATCAACGCTGCTACTCTAGTCGCACAATATATTATGGTAAAAAACAAACACAACCGAGATAATATTTACAGATTGAAAGAAAATTAAACAACTTTAGAATAAATCCAATTGGACGAAGTTTACATTGTCCATGCAACCGTTCACTGCACTCAATGTAATAACAATAGTTACAACAACACAGTCCACGCAACCGTTCACAGTACGCAATGTAATAACAGTCGGTATAACGAAATCACTACAAATTGAACATGGTAAAAATATCAATGAATAACCGATAAAAGAAATCCACAACTTTGAAATAAACAGTACAAATAGATATGTTTCAGATAAGTATAGAGATTAAAAAAATGTTCAAAGTACGGTTTTCCGTCTAAAGATATTTACGGAACAAACTTTCCAATTATTGATGTTTTATTTCGTGGCTTACTCATTGCGAGTGGAGAAAATCCAGTGATACATCATGGAAACCCCCATGCGTATAACCAGCTCACCAACAAACATGTGGCGCAACCATCGATTGCTGAGCTAAATTGGAAATCATTTTTTCTAACGTGACGCCTTGTACTGTTCCATTGATTTTCATTGGATGTCGACATAGAATATACACAAAGTGACCAATAAATATGACGGGTAAAGTCAAATTCGTCACTGTAGAAAGATGATTAGGATGAGTGAACAGGGCTGTATAAAATGCGAAAAACACACATGAAGACTGATTAACGGCCGTAATTTTTGCACGTGTCATTGTTTTGTGGGCAAGTTGGGGGCATGCTTAGGGCTAGTTATTTGATGTGTTGTGCTGAAATTTGTGTGATTGTTTGCGAGACATGCATATTTCATATCTGTAATATTGAGTTGTGCAGCATGTGGCGAAAGGAATTTGCAGATAAGAAAGGGGGGGGGGGGGTGTTTGTATTGTTTTTCTTCTGCAAATGCTCTCTGATAACCAACACGAAAGTCCGTGTGATTTCCACTGGGAAGCGTGAAGTACGTCATGCTGCTGGTTTACAGTATAGCTACGTTATTTGCGCCTCGACAGGCCCAGCACATCCGTTTTCGTCATGTCTATATTTTGGATAGTGTGTTTCCCTAGTCTGTTACAGCCTTCCTATCTGTCGCCGGGCGATGAATGTGTATCGACGGTTTTTCACTCACTGTGTCCATGGACGTTACAGGTTAAAACATGAACCTCGGTGGCAGTTTCCCTGAAGACGGTAGTCGGGGATTTAGTCTTTGGTCGACTACGTCAATCTCGCATGAGGTGACCCGCTGCCAGTGAACTCGTCTCGCATAATTAGACGTATTGTTCCTGTGCCCATTGGGTACTGCACCTTTTCTCTCCGCGAGCATAATTCCGGTATAGGAAAGCATCGACGGTAGAGTTGGGTCCAGGTTCGTTCGCCTTCTTAGCCGAGGTGTCATTCACCGACATTAAAAGTTTTTTTTTCGAAATGTCGCTCCTAAAATGTATTTTGATTGATGCCGCCTGATGCAGCCGCCTCTCTGCATCACAGTACAGCACGCCTCTGGATGCAAGAACATCACTCCAAGCACCAACAGTACAGAAAACTGTCAGACCTACAACTACTACTGAGAGAACTAAGCAATACTAGCATCAGTAGTAGTAGTAGTAGTAGTATCAGTAGTAGTAGTAGTAGTAGTAGTAGTAGTAGTATCAGTAGTAGTAGTAGTAGTAGTAGTAGTAGCAGCAGCAGTATCAGTAGTAGTAGTAGTAGTAGTAGTAATAGTAGAAGAGAGAAGAGAATCGAATGCTATGCACATTAAGGTTGCTGAAATTGAACTATTCTAAAACTAACAGTATAATGAATTAGAGATCAAACAAATAATAGACTGGATCACAATCTGAAATATACAAAGATTTGCATCTGTGTGCTCAATAAAAGTTATACATGCCCGTTATCGGGATATTCAAGTAACAGATGGTACGAAGACGGACATAAAATCGAACTTATCATCAAGTTTTATTGATGCAAGGTTTCGTCAGAATATTTTTAGCTCCGCATAGTAGAACATTGTCTTCGTGTATGGTTTCTGATCTAAGTTCAGGCAAGATTTCTTCAATGTTTGAAAATTGTGTAAAAGGGAGTCAAGTGTCAGGATTTGAGGATTAGAGTCATAATGGGGAAAGTTTATAATGTAATTCAATTTTATTTTTAAATTTTGAAGCACACCCCCAACCTTCCCCGTCAAAAACTGTCAAGAAATCAAGGGTTATCTTCTGCTGGTAAGCTAAAACTGGGGTTACCTTAGTTAAGTCTTCAGGTGTTTTCCTTTCTGATTCTCTTATTGTTAAACCAAGAATTCTATATAGGCATGCCATTTCTGCACTCTTCCTTTTTTCTTTCTATGAGATAGTGTTGTATCTACGTCCGTCATGCACTATTACTTTATATTATCACATTTCCTCCTCAGCGTTCATTCTCAAACTCCCGCTGGTTCTCTCTTGTAGCAGGGCAATGGTACAGTTAGATTTAATTCTCAAACTCCCGCTGGTTCTCTCTTGTAGCGGGGCAATGGTACTGCTAGATTTCCTTCTCAAACTCCTGCTGGTTCTCTCATGTAGTGGGGCGATGGTACTGTTAGATTTCCTTCTCAAACTCCCGCGGGTTCTCTCTTGTAGCAGGGCAATGATACTACTAGATTTCCAGCAGGATGTAGTCCAGAGAATGGAAATGCGTTGTGTCTTAGTTTTATTTGCGTCTATGGCCCGACATATCCCTCTTCGATAGTATATTATAACATCTGAATGTTCCTTTTGCAACATGTTAAAAAACACACTGAAGAGATCTTGCCTGAACATAGAAATATCAGAAACTATACATGAAGACTATACATGGATCAGAAACTATACATGGATCAGAAACTATACATGAAGACTATAAATGGATTAGAAACTATACATGAAGACTATACATGGATTAGAAACTATACATGAAGACTATACATGGATTAGAAACTATACATGAAGACAAGGTTCTACTAGACAATCTAAAAATATTCTGACAAAATCTTACATCAATTTGATAGTTGATTTGTGTAAGTTCGATGAATAAATAAACTGGTGTTGTTGATCACTGTCGGTTCGGTCGACATGTCACACTGTCTTTTAAGAGTCCCCGAGTGGTTACAGTGTACTAATCTATGACATTCATATTAAGGAGTGCATGTTTTATTTGGAAGCACTCAAAACACTGAACATTTTGTCCGGTCAGAAAGATGTCTGAAAAGTAAACGTTAAAATGTATACGAGAAATAACAATGCGGATAGAGACAGTACATTTCAAGGGAAGAAAACATTAAGAAATGGATGGAATAGTGACAGTTTTCGCTATAACTTCTTTACTTGAAATAGAAGCATAACAAAACTAGTAAGTAACATGCCCTTCAAGAAGCTACATGTAGAAATAATTGCTGGAGTCGTTCTGAACTGTAGTCGGGTTATTGATTGTAGATGTATCTGATGATATCGAATGATAAGGTTGCTCGGATAATCGATTTCATAGCCACTTGGTTAATGATGATTTGTTGACAGTGTTATATTAGGCAAAGAGATAAAACTCCTGGGCTTGGTGATATATTGGTCGGTAGATCAATAGACTGGTAGGTAGAGAAAGATCAGAATAGAACCAGTTCGCATTCCATCGATAGCCTGCAATAGAAGATCATCTGAAAGAGAGAAAAAGGGGAAGACCCAGACGAAGATGAATAGATGGCATCAAAGAAATACTAAAACATCAAGGTTGCACTATAGCAGCGGAATCACAGATAGCTAAAGAAAGAAAACTTCGGTTTCCCATGAAACCTAGCGGCACACATTTAAAAGGATAAGACAAGGTAGAGAAATAGACTGGAAGGTAGAGAAATAGACTGGTAGTTAAAGGAATTGACTGGTAGGTAGAAAAATAGGCTGGTAGGTAGAGAAATAGACTGGTAGTTAAAGGAATTGACTGGTAGGTAGAAAAATAGGCTGGTAGGTAGAGAAATAGGCTGAAAGTTAAAGGAATTGACTGGTAGGTGATATAGAGAGACATATTGGTAGGTGATGATGATAATAAAATAATCCCGTTAGCTGTGATCAGGTAGCTCTTGACAGCCCATAGCCTTCCTGGCACAAGTACAGAGCACCCTCAGTTGAGTAACCGAGGCGACATTCGATCTCCTACTAGGTTTATTGTCTCAAAAGTGTGGTTGTGTGTGTGTGTGTACGTGTGTGTGTTGGGATGGGGTTATGACTGCATGCTTAGTCCCAGCAGGGAGGCATTCCAAGATCATCACGTCCTGCCAGGATCGTATCAATCGCGTCTGTGACATCGTCTAGTACATGATTCTTCCGTCAGATCTGTTGAACCACATGCAATAAGGTACTCCGTGCATTCCTCGCCCCATAGGAGCATGCCACAAAAGGAGAAAGATGCAATGCTAGTTTCTATTCGTCGTCTTTTTATGTTATGTGCGTATATTGACAAAGGTCTTTTGGTTCGAAACGTCGATTATGTCATGTACATTGTCATTTGTATTATATCCTGTGTTTTGTATATTATTTTACGTAAGCATCCGACAGTGATAGTGTGTCAGTCGTCATTCAGTAGAACTTCTAACATGTCTTCCAAGTGGGTATTAATTTCATACAGTTTTACTATCAGTATCACCTTTTATTGATGGTTTTCTGGCGATGAGAGTTGATCTTCTAGCGATGAGAGTTGATCTAGCGCTGAGAGTAAGTTTTCTGGGTATGAAAGAAAGTTCTGGTGAACCCTATAGTTCCCAAATTACACACAAAAAGAGCTTCATTGTTTACAATGTATGTGACTCTAAACACACAGTCAGACACATAAGCAAGCAAACACAAACACATAAAATAAACACACACACATAAATAAACAAACAAAAAATACACACACAAACAAACAAACACAAACAAATAACACACAAACAAGCATAAACACACAAACGAATACACAAACAAGCAAGGAAACACTCTAGCTTTTTTCTACCTCGATGTTTGCATATGATTTCTATAGAGTCCTTCGGCGATAAAGACCTCTGTACACAAAGTCAGCAAGCCTTCGTTGGTTACATTTTTCAATCTGGTCGTGGTTTTCGTTGGTCACTATTTATATACTTAGAGTCACATGCCAAATAAGCCAAGACTGATCAGTGAAATGTACGGAAATAAAAAAAATCCTTTCCGGTTATATTTACTTTCTGTACACAGGTCTTTGCTTGAGCTCGGTTATGCTTCGACCAATGTTGCCAGAATTTTTAACAGATTAGACCATCACGAGCTCGTGATATCTCATCATGTGTTACTTACGTCCGGTATAACTTTAACAATGCAAATAATTTAATTTATATTCTTGACACGTTGTCGTCGCACCCCCTTAATGCAGCACGAGCTTCTACCAAGTTCTGCTCCTGTGCGTAGATCCCAAACAGCGTCACTTATCTAGGCTGATCCAACTGTTACCGCATTGTTTAAATTGGCTGACGATATAAAGTGACCACTAACATCAATCAAGATAAGTGACCCCGTGATTTATGGACTGGAAAAGGTTATCCCGGAGAAGAATTTGCCTCTACTCTACTATGACCATCTACAGCATGATACCTATTGGTCAATGGGAAATCCGGCCCCTTAAATCGACTCATATGACTATTACCTTGATTTTCATTGACTGTCACATAAATGTATAATTTTTAGTGACCAATGACAACACGGTAATAGCAAAGTGAGTCATTAAGAAGGCTTGATTTCTCATTATCCAGTAGGTATATTGCGGTAATGGTCATGCATCACACAATACATTATGTATTCGCCCTCAACCTCTACCTATTTATTTTTAACAATCCTTTTATCCATGTCTGATCCTTTATATTTTCAGGTACGTATGTTAATTTGTTCGCCCTCTGCTTAACCTCACGATTACATATATAGTGTACTGCTGTGTCTCGTTTCTTTATGTCTGTCATTTATCTGATAAATACTAATGGCTCTGAGCGTGGCCGTTGACAATAAAAAAGACCTATTGACTGCTGAGAAACAATCCTTCTTAATGACTCAATTACCCAAGTGATCTGTGGACTAGAATGTATACGGATGGATCGACATAGAATGCAATAAGAAATGGGGAAGTGGTGTGTATGTAGAATACCCAGATGGCACCACTGATACCACATGTATACCAATAGGTAATTACTGTAGCAACTATGAATCTGAAGTCAAAGCTATATGTCCAGCTGCAGAAAAACTGTTAACATCGGACAGGACCTCTTATCATATTGTAATACTTACAGATGCAAGATCCGTACTAGATGCACTACAATCCAATAAACTACCAGAGTTATAAGAGTATTGTCTATAGTACAACCTCGGTGTAGAGTTATACTGCAGTGGATACCATCACACTGTGGAATAGCAGGAAACTCGCCAAGGAAAGTGCTAACATACAGCAACCGGATGTACAAATCAGCTATCACCAAACGAAATCAATGATAAAGGCACAACGAAAGCCTAACTTACTTCACGTGACGACTACCACCTACTTAACAGACAAGAACAGGTCATCACATTTCGACTCAGAACTGGACGCAATAGACTAAATAGCCATATGTATACAAAATTTAACATCGGTACAACAGCAAAGTGTACATGTTGGCAAGAAAACCAGACTTCAGAACATATTCTTCAAGAATGTGCAAACTATGACACATTAAGATGCACATACTGGCCTTCTGATATGAATGTAAAACTCTATGGTACAAAAAAACAAAACTGAAAGCACTGTCCAATTTATACAAGAAACAACACTGAAGATATAGGCATTATTAGCAAACGAAAGAAGAAGAGTCATTACTCAATTAATGAGTCATTTTATAAAGATTAGTTTTCCAAGCTCGTAGATAAGGGAGGTTTCGGGTGTTCAACCCCACCCCCTTCCTGTCCAGAATATCAGAACATGATTCTTATTACTATGAATCATGCCGAAATCGGATGTGCTAGGCCTACAAGGCGCATAACGGTGGCACAACGTAATCACGCTCCCGGCAGAAATAGCACGGATATCCGTGATGGTTACAATGGAGCGAACGAAAAACAAAACATTACTATGAATATAATTTTGAAAAGTGGGTAACCCCACACCCCCGTCCCCTTTTTGCCGTAGCGATTTTTTCATAAAAGGTGTTCAATGTTTTATTCATCAAAAAAGAGGCATTTACACACAAACTTTGCATCACATACAATAGACCAAATTAAGACATGGCTTGCTGTGGAAAATGTCCACTTTCACAAGACTTTTTTGCAGACCGAAATGTTACAGCTTGTGAAGAAGACACATAAGACAAAATAAAATCATTCAACAATATGGCCGCACTTCTCTGTAACCACCGGCATATCATGCTCACCGTAACCCGATAGAGTTAGTTTGGGCTACGGTCAAGGGGCAAGTTGCCGAACATAATACAACGTTTAAAATGTGTGATGTTGAAGCTCTGACACGCGAGTACATCTCCAAAATAGACGTTTAGATTTAGAAAAAATGTTTGGATCATGTAATCGGAGAGGAAGACGACTACTGGCACCGACATGGATTACATTTTCTGCAACCATTAATAATAATCAATCTTTCGGAATCACCAGATTCGGAATTTTAAATAAATTATTTTGTGGACAGACCACATAATGGCCCTACATAAATAAGTGCACATTGAGCACACCATTAGGTACACATACAGTGGTAACAAAATACATCTCATCCAATATCGTCTAAAATAATGCAGTATTTAAGTGCAGTTACGAAAATCTGGTGTCGAATGGTGACCGAAGGGCAGACTGACTGCTGCTACTTGCAGTGACGTTTAATATTGTACATACGAGTAACAACACATACAACAATTTTACCTATCAAGTATTTTTAAACGATACCCTTTGAATACTTGTACCGTAGGCCTTAATATCTAAAATTTAACCTCACTTATTTGCAATGGACCAAAAACTTCAAAGAATTTTGCCGACATCCACAATCCAGAGCAGATATGGACTATATGTTATGTTATGTTGTTATGTTCCTCCAGGGCCATAGGCGGCGCATAGGGCAGAAACCATAGCTTTCCATTTCTGTCTTTGTGTTGCCAGGTCTTTCAATTGTTGCGTGTTGTTTAGGTTCATTGACATGCCTTCTCTATTAATGGTTCTTCGTAGAGTTTCTCTAGGTCTCCCTCTTCTTCTTACTCCAGGTGGCACCCAATATAGTGATTGCTGGGGAATTCTTAGGCTGTTCATTCTGAGAACATGGCCGATGTAAGTCCAACGCCTTTGTCTAATGAAGGAAGATATATAGGTTTGTTTGCTTTCCTCTCTTATAGTAGTGTTAGATTTAAAGTCACTCCACTTAACGTTCAGAATGGTACGTAGGCATTTGTTTTCAAAAGAGTCGAGTCTTTTATCTGTGGCTTTTGTGGCTTTCCAACTTTCGCACCCATATGATAGAATAGGGATGATGTTGGAGTTAAATAACTTGAGTTTTGTGGTGTTTCTTAGTGTGTTTGACGTCCATATGTTGCGTAGTTTATTGAAAGCACCCGCTGCAAGGGCAATACGGTGTAAAATTTCTTTTGATGAGTCTCCATCCAATGCTAGATTGGTGCCTAAATATGTAAAATTGTTGACTTTTAATAATGGAACATTTTGAATTTCTATGTTGTCGTTGGACTATATGATACAAGTATTTTTTTGCGTCGGATAAAATCTAATATTGCATGCCAAATATCTCTGGAGATAGATATTCGATTGAATGTGTGATTACGAATTTATAACGGAACTATAGGTACGCTATCATGCAAAGTGGCAGTTGCTAGATCCTTTGAAAACGTTAAAGTCCTATTCGAGTTCTTCTCAATGATCGTTCATGTGGTTAACGGTTTTAAAAATGTCCGACAATGTAAACATTAGGGTCTTATGTACACTCTTCGAAATTCTCAGATGCGGCGAGTGTAGGTTTAATTCACCCTTGGTGAGGCCCGCAACTGTCAATGTTGACAGACATCACTGTTTACTGTGGCAGTGTTGAGTAAACGCGCAATTCATCACGTGATAAGCAGGTGAGAGTCATTGATTCCTGCGATGAAATTTAAAATTCTAAACAACTTTTTTGTGTTTATTTTTGTTTTTTACTTTTTTTTTTACAATGACAGACAATCTCATGTTTGAAGGGGCTAGAGCAACAAATGCTTTTTTTATTTTAAAAATTATTTTTTTTTATACAAATGTCACAGGTATCGTGAGGAGGTGATAAAGAACAAATGTAGACAATCAGTTAGGTTTTTGCAATCTCGCAATTTCACAGATAAAAAACAATCTTATAAATGAGAGTGGCTGCAAGTTAAAAGTTGAAAACTTATATTTGATAAAACAGAAGTACCTACAAGATGTGCAGATTATGTGACAGAACTGTTTGACAACCAACAGACAAAAAACTTACAATACACAACAATGATCGACCAGAAATACTGGAGGCAGAAGTAGGAAACACAATAACATCAATAAAATGTGGAAAGGTTGCATGCTCCTACAACATGACAACAGACATAATAAAAACTCTAGATGAATTTGGTGTGGAAACTATCACAGAACTTTGCAATGACATATATGAAACAAGCCACATACCTAAAGACCTAACATCATCAATATTCATACCACTACCTAAGAAACCCAGGGCTGTGGACTGTACAGAATATAGAACAATAAGTCTAATTAGCCATTTAACTAAAATACTTCTCAAGATAATACATGAAAGAATTAAGAACAAGATTTACATTGAAGTTCGTGAATAGCAATTCAGTTTTAGGAAAAAACAAAGGAACCAGAGAAGCTATACTTAGTATCTGACTATTAAATGATAAATATATAGAAGTCCAAAAAAGTATCTATATTTGCGTCATAGTCTACAGCAAGGCCTTTGACAGAGTCCAACATGAAAAATTAATCAAATGTCTTCAAGAAATAGGCGTAAATAGAAAAGACATCAGACTGATTAGAAATATATATTGGGAACAGACTACATCAATAAGATGGGAAACAGCTACTCACCATGCTTAGAAATAAAAAGAAGAGGGGCAAGACAAAGATATATTTTATCACCCAGTCTATTTAATATTTACACAGAGAATATCTTTAAACAAATAGTGGGAATGCCAGGACTCAAGATCAGTGGGAAAATAATAAACAACCTGATAGATGCAGATGACACTGTTCTTTTAGCAGAAAGTGAACATGAACTGCAACGACTAATAGATCAAATCAATAAATCAAGTAAAGAATATGGACTGGATATAAATATAAAAATTAAAAAAACCATGATAATCAGCAAAGACACAGAAGAACAGGTGCTAAACATAAACATACAGGACAGAAACTACAACAAATAGAACACTATCAATATTCTAGACACATAGTCACAAATGATGGCAGATGTGAAACAGAAGTTAAAAGGAGAATAAGAATGGCTAAAAGTACCTTAAATGACATGGGGAAAATAGTAACTTCTAAACAAATTACAAACAAGTTAAAAATGAGAATTGTAAAATGCTACATCTGTTATATATTAATGTATGACTCAGAAACAAGGACAATAACAAACAATTAGAAGACATAATTGATTCTTTTGAGATGTGGGTATATAGAAGAATAGGGCCGGAGAACTTCATGGAAGGAGAATAAAACAACAGAGGTTCTAAAAACACTTAATATGAAGAACTAATAATTAAAGGAAATAAAGATCAAGAATTTAAAATATTTCTGACACATTAAAAGACATGACACCTTGTTGAAGACCTTACATGAGGGTAAAGTCAAAGGGAAGCGAAAAAGAGGTAGGCAGAGATACAAGTGGGAGAGTAACATTACAAGATGGACAGGTTACAGTTTAGCAGAGTGCACACCAAAACAAGAGAAAGGGGATCTTGGGAGATCTGTTGCAACCTTCATTGCACAGACAGCACTTGATGATGATAAATCTCACATTGTCAAACCATAGCACAAATACCATTTCTAGAGAATTTGAAATTTTGATTTATTGGTGAGACAAGGTTCGATGATTTATTGCTGAGAAAAGGTTCAATGATTTATTGGTGAGACAAGGGCTGATGATTTATTTGGTGAGACAAGGTTCGATGATTTATTGGTGAGACAAGGGCTGATGATTTATTTGGTGAGACAAGGTTCGATGATTTATTGGTGAGACAAGGTTCAATAATTCAGTAAAGAACATGTATTAGATGGTTCAATTTGGCTCCAAAAATTAAAGGGTGTGGGGGTTTCAACCTAACATCTCTTTTAGTACTAGAAACTTGCCAAAAAAGCCAAACTACTCCCCTTCTCCAGCAGTGTTCACAAAAAGGTCATCAAATTATCCCCAAAAAGTATGTTTTCAAAAAAAAAAGGTAAACCCCAACACCCCCCTCCTCCAATGAGGAGAACACTCATACAGCCCTTGGTCCAATAAAGAACATGCAACATTTTGGGGAGTAAGTGTGACAGGATTAAATGATATGATAAAGAACATGCAACATTTTGGGGAGCAAAATTATTCCTTCAACTGTAAGTTGTGAAGACATTATCTAGTCGTGTTGCATGATATTATGGTTGCTGGTTCGTCTTTTAGTCTGGTATCTGACTTCAGCACCAGTGATTGCTTGAGCAGGACTGTATTTTGGCAGCTTCTGTTGGCTGGACTAAGCCCCATCTTCACTTCAAGGAGTTCAAACCATGGAACCAACCACAAGTTGCCAGGGCTCGAGAGGGGAGCAAAGAATAGTAACACTGTTTACCTTCCATGCATGTCGTAAGAAGTGATTGAAGAGGTTATGGTGTGGAGTTGACTGTCCCACCCCATATATGGTCAGTGACCCACTGAAGTCGGATGTGTCAGGCCAAAAGACACACATATCATAATTCTGTAAACCATGACACAACACATTCTGTTCTCCAGACTACATCCTACTAATATGCAGGAGTTTGACAACGAACACAGAAGAAGAAACCATGGACCATCCGACTACGAAATATTTGCTCTAAATATCTCTACTACAGCGACCCATCTTGTGTGGGTGTTAGCTGTAGCATGTAACACATAAATCATGTCTTGGTTACTTTTACCTCCTTCCCTGCAATTATGACCAGGTTTTGTACACATAACAGGTCGAAACTGACTAATCAATCAGAAATCTGTCACCAGAAATGCGCCATCTGGCAGTATCCAAACACAGACGTTTGTTTCAGGCAGTTTATCACCGCAACAAACGCAGTTCATTTCAACTGTTGGCAAATCAATTCTAGCAGTGAAACGTATGTCTTCAATTAACCCTATATCACACAGCTTAGTGTTTTTACAACAAATTATTTTGACTCATATATCTTTGTAATTTTTGTGCTCACAATTGTTTTTAATGGTTATTTCCTTTTAAAGCCATATTTTTGTTGATGGATACTTTTCAAGATGATTCATGATTTATATGATATTCTACATGCATTTTCTTCTTCTTTTTCTGTGTTAATTCTCTGAATCTCTTTTGTAGCAGGACTTTCCCACAGGTGAAAGTGAATGATCCAATGAATGAAAACATGTGTCACTGTTTTATGTGTCAATGGTCAGACACATCTGTCTTTGACAGGATGCAAAATTTAAATTTACAACAGCAATTTTTATTTTAAAAATTTATAAAGAACATTTGTTTTTTTTTTACTTTTTTACAACTCATATTTTTCTTATTTAATTTCATTTTAGTTATTTTTCTACAATGAAATATTCAGTATTTATACCAGTTCAGCTTATTCCTGCATTAAATTTCAGTAAAACTATACTCCTTTCCTTTCAAAAACACATTATAGAGAAAAGGGTACCATGCCCATAGAAACATTAGTATACAACTTCCCGAAACATTTAAATACATATTATGCACCCCTGAACTTAATACACTTGAAATATTCAGTAATAATTACTTTAGTTTGTTCATAAATTACGTCAACATTTTGAGAAATGGGGGGGGGGGGGCTGTGGCCTGAAGAGGCTTGATATGGGAGAGGGGAGGGGGGTGGACAAAAGATAACCAGTTTTAAAAAATAATTTATATACTAATTAAATTGTTTAAATTTGAAAATTATTTGCATAGTTGGGAAACGGGTAGTTTTTTAACACTTTTTCCACACGTTTATTTTTGGACAGGAAAGGTGGATAAAAAGTGTTTGACATAATGAAGCAATGGGGGGAGAGGCGCTCTGAATTCTTGACAGTCTGTTGACAAGCTAAAGTTGTAAAAAAACAAACACTTTAGACACAACATATGGTAAGACAACCTGCTGTCAGGAATGAAGATAACTTATCATGTAAACTATTAGGTGTGGTGGCCAGTTTCCTCCTATGCTGTTTTCCCTCCCCAACCCATGCATCAGGTACGCATTTACAGCTGGGATGGCTGGAGGAATGGTTGTGTCCGGCAAGAAATCACAACCTGGATGATTTAGACCGAGTGTAGTTTCAAACCTGGCACGCTGTAATCTGCTGATAGTAAACAAACTCACTATCTACTAGGCTACCGCACTCCTAACCTATGGACAGTGTCATATAGACACTATACACTAACTTATGGACAGTGCCATATAGACATTATAGATTACACAGGCTGGTGTCTTTTTTGTAATGATTATATACAAACTAAGATAAATCATAAATTCAATCTTCCTACCAACATTGTGTTATCAATGTCAGACATGGACACTAACTAAATAACAAGACAGAAAGCTTACAATGTCTGAAATGAGATGTCTAAGAAAAACAGCAAACAGAATAAGAAGAGATTATGTGAGAAATGAAGAGATTACAAGAACAGTTGGAACGCCATCTGTGGCAAAATATATTGAAAAACAGAAACGGTTCAGCCACTTAATGAGAATGAACTCGCATTGGCCAGAGGAAAGAACATCAACATGAAAATAGAAACAGCTGGGTCAGTGTGTCATTTGGGTGCAAAGCCCCTAACTGAGCACCTCTGCAACCCAGAGACAGAAAAAAAGACTCCAGATGAAGAAAATAGTAGACGTAGGACACCGAGACAGTCTGGACAAATAAGGGACACAACCTACCTGAGAGCTTGCACCAGGGGAGCCAAAGTGTTACGTTGATTAGCTGCCTTTGATATGTTGTTGACATCTCCCATTGATCCAGCTGTTTAGAACAATATATTTACATTTGTTAGTATATTCACACGTGTGTTAGTATATTCACATTTGTGATGGTATTGTTAAAATAATATGCTGAATCAATACTGTCTCATTTCTCTAATAACAGGCATTTGGACTCCATCACTGCATGTCACTCGAGAGACTACTTTGAGAGTTTTATTGGTCACTTTCTATATACTTTGTGTCACCAGCAGACATGAAGACATGGAGCAGTATTATGTGATGATGCACATGGATGTCTGATGGCATGCTACTGGATAAAGATCATAATTTGGCTAAGCTAACTTTCTATCTATAAGCTAACTATATATCTATTTGCTAAACGATCTATCTATTCATTTGTTGCCTTTCAGCGTCAGGTGTAGAAGATTTTTCTGGAGATGGCCCTCGTGTGTGCTGAGTATATTGTGGGGTTTGTCGCCTCTTTTATTTCGGTGGTCCATCATTTTCATGGTCGGCCTCTAGGTCTGACTTTACTGTATCTGTGTAGCATAGCTTGCTATGGTATGCTGTCTGGTGGTAGTCTAATGATGTGTGCAAACAATTTGATCTGTTGTCTCTTAATATATTCCAAGGTTGTAGTGGTACCGGTTATTTGTCTAATGTCTTAATTTCTCACTCTTGTCTCTTAGCAATATTCCTAGGATTCTTCTGGTAAAATAGCATGAAGTAACAGGTGTTATTTCTGTGACCACAAAATGGAAGTTTATTTTGGTGTTATTTCTGTGGCCACAAATGGAAGTTTATTTTGGTGTTATTTCTGTGACCACAAATGGAAGTTTATTTTGGTGTTATTTCTGTGACCACAAATGGAAGTTTATTTTGGTGTTATTTCTGTGACCACAAATGGAAGTTTATTTTGGTGTTATTTCTGTGACCACAAATGGAAGTTTATTTTGGTGTTATTTCTGTGACCACAAATGGAAGTTTATTTTGGTGTTATTTCTGTGACCACAAATGGAAGTTTATTTTGGTGTTATTTCTGTGACCACAAATGGAAGTTTATTTTGGTATTTTAGGACTATTCGCATGGAATATGTGGTTTCTTTCTGTATGTGTTAAAGGTCGCAGTGTAGCCATGTGAATTTCCTGATACAACACTGAGACAACAAACCGTCAGTGAGAACACAATAGCTTGTAGTAAAATGAAGAGCTAAGCTAACTAGTACAGTCAAATTCCATTGTAGCAACTTGGTCCAGACCAACAAAATATTTATATAATGCCAGAAATTCGCTATATACAGTACAAACAATATAAAAAATATATAATTGGGGATTTTGAAAATTGTTGTTATACAGGGAAATTTGTTATAGAAGTATGTGCTATAGAGGGATTCCACTGTATCAAAATGTTAAGACAAACTAGACCAAAAAATTTTGTACTGGAAAAGAATGTGTCAGGTAAACATAACATACACAGCCAAAGTCGGATGTAGGGCTATTGGTGAAGATAAATGGTGACACAATGCATTTCCATTCTCTGGACTACATCCTGCTGGAAATCTAGTAGAACCATTTCCCACCATGTCTTTTAGTTATGATTTATGTGTTTTAGTGTGAAAATTCTTAATCCTGTGCAATCTTTAGTACAGTGGAATGTCTCTATATTGCCTACTTTTATAAGTATTTATAGTGTACAAGTTTGCAACGTTTCACCACTGCCAGGGTGATATCCTTGATGACATGCAAGCGTCTTTATTTTTTTCCTCCTCTGTGTATTAATTAGTTTCATGTTTTGTATAATTAATGCTTGTGGAGTTCATATCCAGATGCAGGTAATTATGCATCAAATTGTGATGTTCAAAGTGGTGAAACAGAGTATATTTGTCTGGATTTGGAAGTGTAATGAGAAAGAACACACTTTCGCTTTCAAAAATTATTTTACAAGGAACAGTCAAAGGAAAAAGGAGAAGAGGCAGAAAAAGAAAATCATGTTTTGATAACATCAAGGAATGATCTTGGCATGATTTTTCTACACTTCTCAAAATGGCTGATGATAGAGATGTGTGGATGGCTCCAGTATGGTACCTATACAACCCTGACGGGTTCTATTATTATTATATAAATGTGCATCCAGAGTGCTTAAAAAGCAATGGAAAACTATTAATAATAAATATTGCCAAAAAATTGCTCTACTGCCAACAACTGCTGGATTGAAGTTTACATCGTGAATAGATGGTGCCAACAATAATGGAATCACAACATTGTGAAATTTCATTAATTAAATTATGTTTAGTAAATATAACAAACCTCTTCGGATATTGACCTCTGACAGATGACCACTTGGAAAATAACCTTCTCTACCAGTCATTGTCCTGCCTTCATACATTCCTTGATCT
This sequence comes from Meghimatium bilineatum, assembly GCA_034231615.1. NCBI lineage: Eukaryota > Metazoa > Mollusca > Gastropoda > Stylommatophora > Philomycidae > Meghimatium > Meghimatium bilineatum. The sequence goes on along the minus strand of CM067311.1, from coordinate 60,476,026 downwards.
GTTACCCCAGTCACTGATAAGCAGATTCGAATATATTTTCATATATATATATATATATTTACAATATAAACAAACTAACATTATATACATTATCTAGTAAAGCTTAGCAGCACAGAGTCAGCCTGTTTTATTGCTTCAGTCACCAGAAATTATGAGTAATGAAGATCTTCCAATGTGCAAGTGGGTACAGTAAGATATGTCTTGCTTATACTTACCAGCACATTGTCAAGATATGTCTTGTGTATGTTTACCAGTACATTGTCGAGATCTCATACACATAGAGAACAAACATACAAACCAGTTGTTAATAGATTGACAACATTGTGTGTCTTGACATGATTATATTATTTCTATATTTTTTTTCATGGACAATAACAATAATAATTTGTATATGGAACAGTGAGCTTATTTCTTTTGACTTTTCTGAAATATGTCATTTGAAACATGCTTGTATTTTTAACATTAAAGCAACCATGCTTTTGATACCCTAAATTATTAAATTGCTTTGTGTGCCCTTGACATCCTCTCAAGACCACAGGGAATATGCTATTTTGTCTTACAGAAGTTTTCCATCAATGATATGTGATCATACTTGTCAAAAACTTCTTGATCTGAAGCTGATTATGAATTCTGTTTATGAGGCCTTTATATATCTTGTCATTTATGACAGAATTAATGAGTGTCAGTAACAGAATACTATGTATGTTATATTGGTGAAAAAGTATTATCACTGGTCTATCATTCTCATTTCTTTTAGAATTGAAATAAAATGATCAGTAAAATCAAATTGCCAATTGGTCTATCTCTAACAATCGCCCATCAGGCAACTGGAGCCTGGACTTCTAGCTCAGAGTGCAAAGAATAGAGTCACCGTATTCTTTCCAGATATGTCATGAAAGGTGACCAGATATGTCATGGAAGGTGATCAGGTATGTCATGGAAGGTGACCAGGTATGTCATGGAAGGTGACCAGGTATGTCGCTGACCACTTGGAAAAAATAAATCATTATTGTTACATCTTGTCTTAATTTCTTATTTTTGTCTTTATTAAGAAATTAAATCCAATGGATGATGAAGAGATGCGTGTCAGTGAACATTGCAACTTTGTCCTTTTGTAGCAGACTCCCAGGTGACGGTAAATGCTAGATGTGCTATTACTGCGGATGGGCAAACAACTCTGGCAGAAGAATGATAATATAGTTGGCCCAAATGTATGTGCTGTTCTGCTGGAAGGACATAGTAATCCTGGGATATTGGCACACTGGAATGCCTCCCTTCTGAGACTAAACATGCATCCATAAACTCTCCTTACACATGCATTCTATGAGACCGTAAATGACTCCTGGTGTCAACTCAGTTATGCAACTGAGAAAAACCGGTGCTTTTTTCAGAAATGCTGAAAGTTATCAAGAGCTACCTGTTTACAACTAAAGGGACATGCAAGAGTCCAGGTAATGAAAAGTAAAATAGTCAACATAACAGAAGGTGTCCCACAAGGAGGAGTTCTATCCCCCACACTCTTCATAATTTTTAAAGATGACCTGCCAAAACTATTCACACCATATGTACATATAGCTCTCCATGCAGACGATCCTGCTATCTGGACCCAATCATAATACATTGGAATTGCAAATGTTAGGGAGCACACCTATAACATCAATGGAAGCAACAGCAGGATTACAAAATCTAACATACCGCAGGGTAAAGAAAATCACAATAATGACAGAAAAATTTAGATGTCTGAAACATCCCCCTATGCATGAGAAAACAAATGAACTCACACAAAAAAACAGACTGAAAAGACCAAGATTCAATCACCTATCAAAAAAACTTATGAAAGCCAATGAGGAAGTAACCAGCAACAATCTGGATGAATGGGAACAGCTAGAAGCATATTGCAACATCACAAACACTTCACCCATATATACTGCAAAACTTACAATCACAGGCATTGAGTGCAAATTTATGGAAACCCCTAATGCCCTCAAGGTAAAAACACTTGATCACCTAAACACCCAATACCCTACCTCACAGTGGATTCATGTTTTCACAGATGGATCATCAGAGGATGCAGTAAAGAAAGGAGGAGCTGGGATACTAATACTCATACCAAGTACCTCAGAACTAGAACTCTGAACCGTTACTGGCAAATTATCAACAAACTACAGGGCAATCTTAGAAGCATCAGGCTTTAGAGGAACAGAGACTCAAAAGAGCTAATATAGTCTTCTTGTGTGACTGCATGTCAGTACTTCAGACCATCTAAAATGAACCTAAAGATCTCCTAACAAAAACAAATATAGAACTTTTAAATCAACTGTCTGCTAACAATAAAAGTTGTGCCGCAGTGGGTCCCTGCACACTTTGGAATAGCAGGAAATGAAGCAGCTGACAGACTGGCAAAATCAGGTGCAAAAAAAGTAACAATTCCAGCACAGAATATTACTGACTGAAGCAAAATCTATTATCACAAGAAAATACAAACATACATGGTGTCAGAGAACAGGCAACTTCCACAGGACCCTATTCTAAAGCTAAGAAGATTACAGCAAATCACAATTATTAGGCTCCACACAGGACACTGCAGACTACAAGCACATCTCCATAAAATGAAGGCAGTCCAACCTGACCAATGCCCATGTCAAAAGGGTCCCCAGACTCCAGAACACATTCTGCAGACATGCCCACTCTTTGATGACATGAGAACAAAAATATGGCCCCAAGTGACAGATAAAGCTGTGGGGCAACCATGAGGACCTCCTGCTGACGACTGAATTCATGGAGGCAACCCACCTTTCTGTATAAACTTATGAGCATAGGAAACAGATCGCAGAAGAATAAGAAACCAAATTTTACAAAAAAGTAAGACAAATATGGATTAGTTTCTATGTAAAACTCTGGACCAAATATTAGACCCAAAACTAATTCAGCCAAACCCAATTTCTAAAATTTGGTAGTAAATGTGTGAAATAGCACATAATGAATGTTGCGTCATAGCTAAAAACCAGGGAAAATTTTATATTGAAGCTGGTGAAATTATACCATCTATGACTTACATTACCAACGCTGCTAGGATAAATATTCTGACACTATTAAAATTATGGCAAAAGATTAAGACTAAAAAACAAGCAAAGCAGGTTAGAAATTAGGGAATACAATTGTTAATTCATGCACGGATCTGACTCATGCATGGACATGGATTCATGCATGTCTTGGAAGGGTCTGTGTAGTATCAATTATATGTCATTTCAAAATTATAGTCATCAAACTTCATTTAATACCGGTATCTCAATAACCTGCATTTGCAATAACATTATTTTTTTGCATGTGGAAAAACATTTTACATGTCTCCATGATTGTAGAATTTTAAATTCTGAATCTATTGTCATTTTGCAACATCGACACATTCCTTTAATCTTTGTAGGTGTTAGAATTATTTTATTATTGAAAAATTTAATTTAGAGTAATTTAGCTGCTGCATGATATTGTATGATCTATACGTGTATCCACAATTTTGATAAAAATAGGTTTAACAATGTATCTTAACACTGATTATAATGTATCTACTTTTTACTGTAACAAGTTAACACCAAAGTTGTGACAGGATGCAAATTGAACAGCAATACAATGTATCTCCACTCTCTGGATGATGGCCTACTGGAAATATAGTATGACCATTGTCCTGCTACGATTTGGATTCAGCGGAAGTTTCAGAATGAAAACACAAATTAAATGAAAATTGCAACAGGTGTAAACTACATTTCTTAAGTGACGTTGACATTACAAATGACTTGAAAGTGTTGCATACCTCAGTTGAACTTTTCTTATGTGACGTGGACATTGCAAATATATTGGAAGTGTTGCATACTTCAGGTGAACATTTTTAAACACAAGAAACATGTACATTGATTTTGGACTATACACCAAATGAAAGCATTGTACTCTTTTAACAGGGCAATAGACCTACTAAATTTTCCAGCAGAATGTAGTCCAGAGAATGGAGTTGCATTTGTGTCAATAGCCAAATACATCTGATTTATGTATTTAGTTGTTTTACAAAGTGCAAATAAGATGTATTAAAAATCTGTTGGAAGATTTTTAGACTAAAAGTAAAAATGTAACAAAATTGTCACACAAAATTTCTAAAATCAAATTTTTACGAGTTACAGGTTTTTAAATTGAAATCCCTGAGGATTATCATTTGATGTTATGTGTTATTAGTGGCAATCTCAGTAGGTAACATGCTGCTCTGTTGTACATATGATAAAACTTGAGTACAGTGAAGTCAATTCTGTATTTATAAACATCATCAACTTATTTGATATAATTGCTTAGAGTCGAGTTGGCCATCCCTTCCCATGAAGATTAAAGTTACCCAGAAGCCATGCTGTTGTTGGATGTGTTAGGTCAAAAGGCGCAGATATCATAGCTATGCAGTAAACCATAGTCTACAGGAATTTGAGAATTAACACAGAAGAAATAATACATTTTAGTAGTGATAGTTTTGGTCTAGGCTCCAGAATCATTCACAATTAATATAAGTGCGCAGTATCAAAACATCCAGACTTGCAGGATGCAATAGTGTAACAAAGAATAACCACACTGTGACTTGCAATGAATGTTGTAAGAGGTGATGAAGGAGGTTTGAGTATGGAAGTCTGTAGAAAACCTGTAGGTCAAAGTAACATAAACTAACATGCTGAAATAGGAAGTGTGAGACTGAAAAGTGAAGATATGTAAAAAATGTAAAACCATGCTACAATGTATTTATTTCTCTGGATTACATTCTGCAAACCAGCAGGAGTTTGAGAACGAAAGCATAAGAAGAAAATATCTAAGAAAATTATCAGCATGTGTGAACGTCTAACCAGTGATCCATCAGATCGCCCGTCATGCAACAGCATGCAACAGCAAACTTCCTGGCAGATGACATGCCCTATAGTGAGGTTTCCTTATTGTGGAACCCTCACGACACTTCACTTCACAATTACATTTTTACCCACTATGAAATAAGGCTGCTTCTGAAATAGGTGCACACATTTGAGTTTCAAATCTTCTGGGTTTGAAATAAACCCCACTCCCCTTTCAATTGCACAAATTATAAAATAGCTCTATTGTTCATAATACAAAAGTCACTAAGTAATAAATAACGAAAATTATAAGGTCAAGGTTATAAGGATCGCCATAACAGAAGTAGTATATGAACAGCTAGTGAGAGCACTGTGTGATCTATGACATGCAAGTGAAATTATTAAGTACAGCTTGTTTTTAAGTTAGATCTTTCAGAGACTATGAGTAAAAAGAGATTTAATTATTAGCATTAAAAAACATACAATATCTATAATATTGTTACTAATGGTAAGAGTAAACACACAAGAAGATATGGCACCAATAATTTTAGCTGTGTCCCAGAGATTCAATCCTGAAACATTCAATTGTTCCATGTATTTCTTAAAAAAATCAGAAGGCAGCAGACAAGATTTGAACTTGATACTTTCAAGTGACACTAATTCACCTCACAACTTGAGTCAGCACATTTTCCAAACTTAATAACTGCTAAAAGTTATGGTTAGGAGATAAAATGGCTAGTGGACCTGTCACATTAGCATAACTTGGTCAAATTTGTCAGTAATTTGAAGGACAATCTTCTACATTGTAATCACGATGTTATTGGTTGTATTCATCTGTTTGTCTTATCTCATATATTTATCTATCTTGTCTTGTTTAATTTTACTATCTGTCTTGTCTATCTTATCTAATCTATCTATCTGTTTGCCCTGTCTGGTCCATCTGTTCCATCCCATCCCGTCCACCCTCCCACCCAGAAATAATTAAAAACACAACAAGCTAATGTCAACAGGTGGTGTTTCTTACTGATGCAATGTCTGTCCTACAAACCCTTGTCAGCGGTAAACAGCCAGACCTAAAGGAAGTCATACAAGAAGTGAGCATCCAAAGAAGGGTAATACTACAGTGGATACCATCCCACTGTGGCATATCAGGAAATGAAGAAGCAGATATGCCAGCAAAAGATGGAACAACACAGGAACAAATAGACCAAGAAATCACCAATCAGGAAAAGAGGACCACCATCAAAGTTATTAGGAAAGTCAACAGCCTAAAAGACAACTATCACTATCTTGACAGAGCTGAGCAAGTTATTATCTTCTACATCAGAGTAGGGCACAATAGACTAAACAGCTACTTAAAAAGACTACGACTGGTTCCCTCACCTCTGTGTCCATTAGGCAGCACAGACAGCAGAGCATATCCTGCAAGACTGCATTATACTACGGCAGTTACTTGAGGAACACTGCCCCATTTTAATGGAATAATGTTTACATAAATAAAACATAGGGTTCCCATTTCATGCAACTAGATACATGGGAAATAGATGTTACATAAATATTTTTCTGTGACAACTGGCATGATAATGTGGAAATCATCCCTTTGGATGCCTTTTGCATACCAAGTTTGCTCTGGTACCCATTTCAAGAGTCTGAGTCAACATTATTTTTGTCCCAGAAAGAAAACAAAAATATCACAACAATGCAGGGCAGAACTCAAGGAATAATATAGGCCTACAGAGTGTCTACAAAGTCACTGAGCACTCACTTACATTATTGGGACACATGTAGAAAAATTGTGAGTATTTAATGCAGATCTGTGTGAGATCAAGGCACAGTTACTTTATTAACAACGTAAATAAAAATGAGTCATTTAACTTTATAGACACCCTGTATAAAAATGAGTTTTAAAACTTTATAGACAAACTATATAAAAATGAGTCATATAACTTTATAGACACCCTGTATAAAATGAGTCATATAACTTTATAGACACCCTGAATAAAAATGAGCATTGATAATTATATAATAAATACCAAAATTTACAATAAGGATATGATTATTGTAAAACACACAATAAAAATTGACAAATAGATTCATTTTGTATCTCATCTTCACATAATAGTCTTTGAAAACTGTAACTGTCAAACTGTTGAGTCTGTCAAAGTGGAGAGGTATATATTTCATAGTTCAAATAAATGTTTAGTAAATTTCACTGTCAGGGTCTCATGCAGGAAAATGAATTTTGAAGAAATGTGAACATGCTAACAATATTGGCAGCATTCAAATAACCTTGAACTATTTCCCCCCTTTTCAAGGATAATTCTCCTGGTGCTTTGGCTGTGTAAGGTAGTGTGCAGACATAGGCAGATGACCCAGAAACCAGCATCAATCCACGGGCAGAAGATGGGAAAAAGGTTACTGGCCTTTGTACTAGAGTCGTGACAGTTGCCTGCCCTGAGTTAAATTTAGTTTTGAAATGTAATGAATCAATAAGGCTGTCATGAGCACCTTTTGTTTTAAGGTACTTCTGCACAAACTTTTATGTTAGAAAAAAATAATTAAAATATGGATCATGATAGCCTTTTGTATTAGGCCTATGTCTTGAACATGCTATAATGTCTTATTGGTTAGAGTGATAATTTCTAGCTAAAGTCTAATGATACTTAGACAATATTATTGGAAGAATAGACTTCTATAGAGAACAGATCAAATACATGTACAAACAATGATAGAAATGAGAAGATTATAAGAAATAAAATTACAATGAGAAGGATGAGAGTAAGAAGACTAGAGGGAATAAGATTACAATGAGAAGGACAAGAGTAAGAAGACTAGAGGGAATAAGATTACAATGAGAAGGACGAGAGTAAGAAGACTAGAGGGAATAAGATTACAATGAGAAGGACGAGAGCAGAAATTAAATGGAAAGTGTGGTGATAATACTCAAAAGGATGACAATAAACAGTACAATTAACAGAATTCCATGTGCGTTGTTAGTGCTTGCAAGAAAAGCATAGAATAACAGCACTGTCACAAGAGATGCCTGAGGGGATTTGAGGTGGAATTGGCTGCCCCCAGATCAAAAGAAACCAAAACCCATGCTGAAGTTAGATATGCCAGGTCACAAGGCATGGATTTAACAGCCAAACTGTAAACCAGGACAGAATACATTTCAATCTCAATACTACATCCTGCTAACCTGCAGGAGTTTAAGAACAAATGTAGAAGAAGAAGAGGAAGGAGCAAAAATAAGAAAAAATAAGGATTGATAGACAAGAAAAGAATACTGGAAGACAATGAAAATGTAAAAGAACACAGATAGTGAAACATGTTAGCTCTTTAAGACAACCAACACCAATATATATTTGAAGATAATCACAAACTACTTGTATACATGTTACAAAAATTTCTAGATATAAATATCACATACATTCAAAGTTATATGTATTATAAATATCACATACATTGAAAGTTATGTGTATTATACATATCACATACATTGAAAGTTATATGTATTATAAATATCACATACATTCAAAGTTATAAGCATTATAAAATCACTTACATTTAAAGTTATACATATTATAAATATCACAATGTTTGTGTGTCAGGAGATTAAAAGATATACATGTTTCTTCTTACAATCCACGTGGTGTTGGTTATCATGTCTATTGACAGCCTTCTCTTCTTTGTGCTGTCAAATAATGTATTCATACAGTGCAAGTTGTGTGGTTCAAAAGTCGTAGAGGATTTACTTCAATGTACTTGGTTTCTCATATGTACTCTGTAATGCTCAACGAAGCAGCACACAGCCTGCTGAGAGTACCACTCATAGCACATAACTCTGTAGCCTCAAGAAATAATACACAGGGATTTCAGAAAATATCCATATTGTAAACAAGCTGACATGAACTGGATCCAAACCCAAGACCTCTTGAACACAATGTGAACAGCTTAACCACTAGCTTCTTATAGTCCAAGTTGTGTGGTGTTGGTTATCATGTCCATTGATAGCCACATGCATTCAAATCATTTTCACTACTGATGTTCTCACATTCCACAATATCCTGCTATCCTGCACCTTTTCTCTGGGGTTTCCTCGACCTCTCTTGCTCTTCAACTTGCCTGTTGTCACAATATGTTCTATCTTTCCTCTTCTCATGATGTGTCATTTCTGAAGACGTTATTCAATTGTGTTGCATGATACCATGATTGCTGGTGTGCCTCTCGACCTGGTATCTCTGCAGCACATGATATTGCTTGGGCAAGACAATGGTCCTGCTCGATGTCAGGGATGGCCCAACCAATCTTAGTTTCCAGCCTCAGTTGGACTAAGCCTTATCTCTACTTCAAGGAGTTGACCTTGATAGCATGATGATGTGTGAGTAAAACATGGGCCGACTTCCTCTGATACAAAGTAGCAGCTTTTAAAAAAAATATATAGTAACCAAAATGCTGAGAAGATTCAACACTGAGAAGATTCAATTAAGGTAGTGGGCAGTGGTAACACAGATACAAAAGTAAATATGGTTTTATTACGAATATTACGAGAATTAGTGACCACATTCTAATGGAACAAATCACACATTATTTAACGAAACAAACTTTCACTAAAGACGCAAATACTGCTGCATCCATTTATTCTGCATGCAATGCACTGAGAGCCCCCTTTCCCTGGATGACCCTGGGGGTTGGGGGCTCGCAGTGCGTTGTGTGCATATTGATTCAATGGTAGCCAAAGTTACATCTTTTTAATCTCTGAGTCACAGAAGCTGTATGAAATTACACATAATATTAAAAAGTTGGAATGTGGGCATGTGAGGTGGCCAATGACTTCCGTAATGAACTGTAAAAATTGCAAATAAGTAAATATATGTTATCGAAGCCAATTGCTAATAATAAAAATAAGGAAGAACATAGTTGACGTTTCAATAAAAGATCATCTGAATTATTCTCTAGTATTTTTGCCCAGGTGAATGATAGTTTATATTGTTTACACTTGCCATTAAGCACAGGGGTTGAAGCCTCTGTTTTCTTTTTAGGGTCAGATGTGTTGCCATGGTTGCATTGAGTCCATGTTTGTTCAAGGTTATCATGATGTTTTGTATCCACCATTTTCTTGGTCTACCTTTGGCTTTATGTCTGGATATTCTTTTGTTATATGCTGTTATTGGTATTGGTATTTAGTTTGGCTTCATCTGAACAAGCATATAATGGTAAAAAAGCACAGAAAATTCAGAAAAATAAAATTATAAATTAAAAATAAATTATTATTTTTGAAATAATTATTTTTCTGTATTGTTCTGCATTTTGTTTTTATTAATTTCTCGTTCTGCATGGACAGGAATTGATAGTCAAAATTTAAAAAAAAATGAGAAAAGGGACAGAAATTGATAATTAATATTGAAAAAAAATCTGAGTAAGGACAGGAATTGATAATGAAGGTTGAAAAAATGTTAATAACACTATACCTTGTCACAGAAATTTATGCAGCTTAATACAAGACATTCCACAGGTTCTAGACTAATGTTCTGATAGACCATTATCACTGAAGATGGATGTGTTGGGCCATTGGTGCAAATAAAACAGCAACCTAATACATTTTAATTCTCTGGACTACATCCTACTGGAAATCTAGTAGGGCAATTGTCCAGCTACAAGAGATATCCAGTGGGAGTTTGAGAAGATGAAGAAAATGCAGAAGAAGAAGAAAAATGACCATTACTCACCTGAGCCTGTGCTGGCTACACTGATTGAACAAGACGAATCTGAATCTGCTCCTGCAATTTGACGTCTCAGCAAACCCCCAAAGGGTGATGATGAATTCGAAGGTGATCTACTATCTAGACCTGCTATATTTATGCGTGGGTCACTGCGACTTCTCAACAAAGCTCGGAGAGATGGAGTGAGTGATGCCCCTTTTCTTCGATCACTGTACTGAGGGATTTCTCTGTAAGGAACTGTGTATTGGCAAATAAACAAATAGTCAAATCCCATTATAACAACTTGGTTCGCACCTACAAAATATATGTATGTAATAACAGAAATGAGTTATTCTTGATTAGAAACTAGCATCACATCCCATAAATGTTCAGCCCTCCATTTCAGCAGCTATCCCAGTGTGTATGTAGACTCAAAGTCCCGGTCAGGTGTTGATTGCGTGATCTTTGGAACTTTTCAAAAACATCTAAACATCCTTCTCTCCCCTCTAGACACTCCCATTTCTGATATTCTGTGTATGTACATGTTCTCGGTCTCATTGGCATCATTTTCAGCCTGGAATTAATTTATTACTGCCTTGATCAAGTCTACTTTATCTCTTCCCAGCATTGTGCTGCCTATCACCGCATTACTTGCCCCCATCACTGCTTTTATTTGTATTTATGCTAACTGAGCCAACTGTGTATATAATTATGTCTTGTGGTTTTGAGTGTAGCTGAGTGAGTTCATGCACTGTAACCTGGGCTCTGCCACCAGTCCATTTCCAATATGCTTTATCTAGTTGTATTATTACTTTAGTCAGCTATTTATTCACAATGTCTACCACCTCCCATTCACTGCCCTTTCCTATTTCTTCTAATTCCTATACTCTTCGCAGTGTGTCTTCAGCCTCTGCCATCCATGATCTGCCATGCTTGATTCATTTTCCCTTTTATTCATCTAGACGTTGGTATAATGGGTGGTGGTTGTATTCTGTCACTTTAAGGTACAATCTAACTTGTGCTAGCTGATGTTGCACTCTAATACTGGGGAGATCAAGCAGAAATCTAATAGCAGAGATGGGTGTATCTCTAGTACACCCCAGTACTGCTCTCATTGCCTCCTTTTGGAATTTTTTTCCAATATATTGATTTGTGTCTGTGACAGTGTTAGTAGGCTGATGCCATAATCTATGACAGATAACACCATCAATTGTAGAAGCAGAAAAAGTACTCATTGCTATATGTCGAAAGTCGCCATAACCTTGATAACACTCATCCCTATTTTAGCATTCTGAATCATATTTGTGATATGTTTGTTGAATGAGAGACTTCTATCAAAGATTATCCCAAGATATTTAAGGTCATGTTCTCTTTCAATGAATGAGCCCATGCAACTGACAGCTGGAATTTAGCTATTTATAAATTAACTATATACAGTACAAACAATATCGAATAAATATAATTGGGGATTTTGAAAAGTGCTGCTATAAAGGGAAATTTGTTATAAAATAATACACTATAGAGGGATTGCACTGTATATATAATAATAGAAATTCTCTATAAACAGTACAAACAATAAAGACATGTGAATGAAAAGAACAATAAAGGAGAAATCTAAATGAGAATTTTGAAAAGTGTTGTTAAATAGAAACGTTTGCTATAAAAGAATGCATTATACAGGGATTCCACAGTATACATTTTCTGATTCTTCATATGATATACAAATCTAATACTAAATCCAGGACCTTTTTTGAAATATCACACATTAAGAAAATGTATATGTAATATTGTCTCATTTGCAAGGTTTTGTCATAATATTGCCATTGATTGTCTTTGAGATTCATTACAACAAATCTGTACAATAGAAATTCCATTTATTCTTCTATGTCTGTTCTCAAATTCCCGCATAACAGGAATAAATTTCTCTACAACAAATGTAGATCCTGCAAATGAAAAGAAGAAATGTAGAGCAGGGTATAGTTTAGACAACAGAATACATTGTGCCATGATTTACATCGTATATTCTGCGTCTTTAGTCCTGACATGTCTAACACATAATTCTGTTGCAATGACCTTCTGTAGATGGGACAACCAACCCCATTTCAAAATCTCCTTAGTCATCTCTTGTGACATACATGGCAGACCACAATGTTGCTTTCCTTTAAGGCACAAGCAATCCACAGGTAAAAATACCATTTGATCTCAAGAACATGTGTACATCTCTCTGATCTTTTTCATATGGTCCATGCCATGTGGCTTTTGGTTAACATGTTTACTCACAGTCTTCTGTTTCATGTGCTGCCAAGTATCTTTTCTCTTGGTCTTCCCCTAACCCTCCTGTTCTTCAGCTTGCCTGTTGTCATGATATGTTTCATCTTTCCTCTTCTAATGATGTTTCCAAAGAATGTGGACTGTCTATTTCTGATGCAGGCAAGAAGCTCTCTTTTTGAATGAACTTCTTTCATGATATCTTCATTACATTTTTTATCTATCTGTGTTGTTCCTAACAATCTTTTGTAAAACCACATCTCTACTGCCTCTATAATTTGTCACTATTCTGCTGATTATCCAAGATTCACTTCCATACATTAGTATTGTTTATATATAACTTCTAAGAACTCTCTAACCTGAATTGACGCAGATGTATTACATAGGATGTTGTTTATCTTGTGAAATTTTGCCTTCATCAGGGCAATTCTACATTTCACCTCTTGAAATGTTGCCTTCATCAGGGCAATTCTACATTTGACCTCTTGAAATCATCTTCTTCTTATGTATCCATCTCTCTGATTATTACTTAACCTTAACCTTCACCAAGCCTATATTAACCCCGGCCATCGAAAAACAAAATGGCGGTGCGCGTTGTTGGCGGCACGTCCCACCCAACGAGAATATCGTGAGATTTACACGTACCACAGTCCGTGCACATAGCTGGGGACATGCGCAATCGAAGCCGGTACATCCCCCACTTCCGAAATGATTGTTTTTGAGAATGGCTAGCTATTCGTAAAAGTTTAAGAGCAATTAATCTGACCACATCTGCACACTGGTACGATGCCATGATGGTGGATCGGTTTTATAGACCTTTATTTCATCGTATTTCGAATAAAATAACATTGAATCGTGGCTTGAATCATGAATTATTAAGTTATTTAGTTTCACAGCAGTGAATATACAGAATGCCATGTTGGTATGGGGACTTGTACATTTGATATCGAATATTTTGAAGTGGCAGAAAAAATAACTCTAGGCCTAAGCTCAAAGAACTATTTTACTGCAAATCTACAAGTTTTATATAGTTCCCCCGGCTATATTTTGATAATTTCGCAGTAATTTATTTTTTTATTAATTTTTTTCCTCTTTATTTGTCATAAAATATATGTTTTTTTGTGAAAAACGTCTTTACCAATTTTGTCATATGTCTGGTATCACACACACATAAATTACACCAATATGTGCATAATTCAATTCTTTATTTATATGTGCAAATATTATTTAAATATCTCTAACAACCAAAAAATTATCACATTTTCAAAACAGTCACCATCAATAACGCACATTTTCAAAAAAGAATCCGGTGGCAGGGAGACGTTTCGTATTTTTTAATCTGGCTTGCTAAAGGTTAAAAGGACATTAGAAAATGGCTGCTATAGTCATGTAAAAGTTATCTTTAGAAAAGCTTTGTTAATTAAAGGATTTAACCCTATATATTCTGAAGCACACTTCTTTCAACCTTAAACCAGAGTATATTTTGGTTATATCACACAAAAATCCTGTGTTGTTTGAGCTAATATACACAAGACATGATGATAATGAAGAGTTATACATTGTGTCTACTTACCCACATCATCTGGACTGTGAGAATTGATCATTGCAGCAATAGTTGAGTTACCAGCTAAGGCAGCTGCCTGGCCTGCCGTCTGGTTGCTGTAGTTACATAAAGATGAATCAGCACCACGGAACAGGAGCACCCGAGCACAAGCCTCTTGGTTGTTAAGGGCACAAATATGTAAGGGAGTATTGCCACATGAGTTTCTGACATCCATGTCTGCTCCATAGAATACCAGATGTTCTAGATGGTGAACACGTCCATGTTTGCATGCCTTTGTAATTGTATAGAACAGCAGTTGTAAAAATTGGATAAACAGCACATTTAAAAAGTGGATAAACAGCCGATTTTAAAAAATGGATACACAGTAGATTAAGACAGTGAATAATCAGTAGATTTAAAAAGTGTATAAAAAAGCAGACTAAAAAGTGGATAAACAACAGATTTCTTATTCAGCGTTCATTATCAAACTCCCGCTGGATTTCTATTGTATCTCAGTCTTACGAGATTTCCAGTTGGATAAAGCCCAGAGAATGAATTGAGCATTGTGTCAACATTTTATTTGTGTCAATGGCCTAACACGTCCATCTTTGGCAGAAACAGCAGATTTAAAAATCAGATACACCGGAGTTTTGCACTGTACATTCCTGTTTATTATAGTAATCATGAAACTTTGTACGCTCTGGTGGTACGGGCACATGATGAGACGTTCCATGATGACAAAAGATGTTCTTTAAAGCATGGTGGAGGGTGGAAAAGGATGAAGTGGGAAGAAGAAGACATGGCTGGATAACATCAAGGACTGGACAGGGTATGAAGTTTCCAAACTCATCCGGATGGTAGAGGATAGAGATGCGTAGAGATCTTTCTGCACCAAATGTCTCAATGTGACACCCCTAAAGCCCTGATGTGTTATGGGTTTTATTACTATTATAGTAGTCAAGTTTACTTTATAAATGTCAATGTTATTAAAATAGCCAATTTTACTTGATTAATGTCATTTTACTTATAATAGTCACATTTACCATATAAATGTCATTTCTTATTATAACAGTCAAGCTTACCTGATGAATCTCATACCAGCCATGTTCGTCACAGATCCCAATGCGAGCTCTTTCATGCAGAAGCATGTGTGTGCATTCTTGAAGAGCATCATCGTTTGACACACTGTAGTAGAGAGGGGTCAGATCACGAGCATCCTTGCAGTCAGGAGCAGCACCCAGATCCAGCATAGTCTGAAATATAAAAGAAAAAAACACTTTTTGATGAACAATATAGGATTCTAAAGTAATATCAGACTTTGAAAATGTGTGCACACAGGCTTCCATAGAATATGTTATTGGTTAAGAGCAGATGATTTAGTATTTTTCTGTTATTTTTTATATGTTGTGTGTAGAATGCAAATTCTAAAATGCAAATT
Organism: Meghimatium bilineatum; assembly: GCA_034231615.1. NCBI lineage: Eukaryota > Metazoa > Mollusca > Gastropoda > Stylommatophora > Philomycidae > Meghimatium > Meghimatium bilineatum. The sequence continues at coordinate 60,460,225 of CM067311.1, read as the reverse complement.
ATTCAAGAAATGTTACGTTTATCAATAGAACAATTTATTTAATGAATTTAGACAATAAAATTAATGCAACAAAGGTGCATCTGTACATTCTCAAAAAGAGGGTGCTCATGCAAGTTGATAACCCTAAACTATAGCAGAGCTGACACAGAAAAGAATGACCTGTTAACCCCTTAGCTGTGGAGGTATCCTTAAGGATATGATGAGGGATTGCTGCCATTTTGCTGAGATCTTCTTCTTCTTAGTTTCCTAGGGAAACAATTTGTCTAAATGCTTTATTATAAGCATCCAGACAGATTTCTTTCCCTAGGAAGCTAACATGCACAAGCATGTATTAATACATGCACAAGCATGTGAACAAGCATGTATTAATACACGCACAAGCATGTGCACAAGCATGTATTAATACACACACAAGCATGTATTAATACACGCACAAGCATGTGAACAAGCATGTATTAATACACGCACAAGCATGTGAACAAGCATGTATTAATACACACACAAGCATGTGAACAAGCATGTATTAATACATGCACAAGCATGTGAACAAGCATGTATTAATACATGCACAAGCATGTGAACAAGCATGTATTAATATATGCACAAGCATGTGAACAAGCATGTATTAATACATGCACAAGCATGTGAACAAGCATGTATTAATACATGCACAAGCATGTGAACAAGCATGTATTAATACACGCACAAGCATGTGAACAAGCATGTATTAGTGATAACATATATCTATCAATGTCCAGAAGGTTCATTCTGTTTTTCAGTCCAAATACCCCAAAATTCCGTATTATAACCCCAAACTCTGTAAATAAGATGCACGTTCCCATGAAACCTGCCATTCTGCGTCACCTATACCAGTACATAAGGAGTGTGAAGATGCCATAGCTGATGTATTAAGTACACATCAATGAACAATGGTCATGTGGTAATTTTCTTTGTATTTTTAGTGTCCTGTGCAGGAAGTCAACTACATGGCCAGTGTGATAACGAATCAGTCCAAATTAGACAAGCGAGCAGTGATTCAGTTTCTTATAGTCAAAGAATGTCAACATATCAACATTCATCAAAGAATTCTGGTGGTGGATGTATGGTGGAGAATGTGTTTCAAAGACAACAGAAAAGGATTGGACAAAACTATTTTGGGAAGGGTGACAGGTAACAAATGATCTGCTGTGACTGGTTCAGGCAGATATTGTGACAGAAGACTCAACTTTTGTAAAATGTGGGTGAGCATTGTCGTGCAATAGAATGATACACTGTGACAGCATGCTAGGTCGCTTGTTCTTGATGGCTTTATGTAGCTTGTCTAGTATGTTCTTGTTATAGCCAATAGCATTGAGGATCACACTAGGTTTTGTAAAACAAGAAACTGTAAAACCAACAAGTCTTTCTTGTGAATAAAGGCAGTAAGCATAACCTTTATGTTTATAGTACCCATAGACTAGTCCATTCAAGGGAGAACTTACTTATCCAATCCCCAGTGTTGTGAGCTTTCACTTTCTTCCCTGTGTCATATGGTGGTAGGTGCATGTCTTCTTCAGCTGTGTTGTGTTTGTATAAGGGTGTTGGTGATGGAGGGGTTTGGTGGTAACAGTTGTTTTTGTAGGTCTTGTAGTGCAGAACATTCAATAAGGTAGTGTTTTACTGTTTTCTCTTCTTGTCTGTTGTAGTGTGGTGTATTGTCCGCAGTAATTCTCTGTAGATGTTTGTTAAGTTGTACATGTATTGTTTGCAGCCTAAATATTGTGGTTTGATCTTTGCTGTGTAGCCTGTTTATGCTGATGTGAGGATTTGGATGGGATATGTCTGCATATAGTACTCTTCCTTTTGAGCCAGTGGTCCAACGCTCCATCTATTGTTATTTAGTAGTGATATAATGTGTTTAGCTGTTCCTCTTCGGTGTTCATTCTCAAACTCCCATTGTATCTCTCTTGTAGCAGGACAATGGTCCTACTAGATTGCCAGCTGGATGTAGTCCAGAGAATAGAAATGCATTGTGTCACCATTTTATTTCCAGTAATGGTCCAACACATCCATCTTCAGCAAAGTTTAGCTTTTCTAAGGTTGGTGACAATTTCTGGTTGGGGAATACTTGCTCTCTTTTTTGCCAGTTTGCCAGCACTTTCATTCCCACTTATATGTGTGACCTGGTATACACTGCAGTGTAGTATTAATGTCATAAGAAGTATGTTTGCAGCTTGAAGTATGTTCCTTATAGTTTCCTCTGCTGCGGGATTCCAGTTTAAAATATCTTGTAGAGATTCATGGGAGAAATGTTTGTCTATCATTGTATCAATACTTTTATTATTTTAACTTTATATATGTTAGCCATAAATTATTACTGTATCGTTGTATTTTTTTCCAATTTTGTGTGTCTTTTTGTAGGCCCTACCTAACTTGATAAAGACCTTATGACAGAAGAATTGATTTTGTATCTGTGTGTTCACTTGTAAATATTAGTTTGGTACTTGTCTACTGCTTCTAATTTCCCAAGTTCTTGTTTGTTTATTGTACAAAAATTGCATCCATATGTTAGCTATGTAGCTATATAGCACTGCAGAACTTTCTTCCTCACCTCCAGTAACAAGATCATATTACAAAATACATTTTTCTTTTTTCTGATTATTGTTTTTGCCTGCCCTATTCTGCTTCTGATTTCTGTTGAACTTCTTCCATCTGCTGTTAATTTTGTACCTAAATATTTTAATTGGTGGAATTGTTTTAATACTATATAAATCACTTTGGTCTTGCAAGTTGTGATATTTTGCATCTTTGAAATAATCATTACTTCTGTTTTCTTGATATTTAGGAAGAGGTCTTTCTCTTTACTTTCTGTGACTACCACATTAATTAATTCTTTAAGGTCTACCTCACATCAAGGTCAGTTTGATATAACATGTACAATTTTAAATTTGAAAATAATTTTGTTAACCTTTAGCTGCTGCAATGTTCTCCGTAGCTGATCCGTATCTAACTATCTGACATATCCTTTACAGAACATTGTCATCAATGCCACTCAGTAAGCCTTTTGGTTCTGTACAAGCTGCCCAGTCTCTTCCAGTGTCTTATTCAGAACATCTTAAGTCATGTGTCCATCACAGTCTTGGTATGCTTCTTGTTCTATTTTCTGGAACTTTTCCCTCCATGATTAATCTTTCTAAACCAGTGTGTCTTTTTATATGTTCATAATATGTTATTGCATCTTTGTTTATAGTTTTGAGGAGCCAATCTTCTATGTTCAGGCTTCTGTGTTGGTTATTCCATGATATTCTTAGGAACGTTTCATAACATTTAATTTTGAATGCTGATATTTTCTTTTCCATTTTGTATGTTTAGCATATACACCAGTTTGGCTATTTCAGAGGAAAACCATTTTAGTAATGACGTAATGAAAACCAAATAAAACGAGCTAACTCATCTTTGGCAGTAAGAGGGAGGAACTGGTAAACTCATCTTTAGCAGTAAGAGTTAAATTGTATGTGGCAACTAAAGGGTTAATAAAGAATTGCATTATATTATAAGTTACCCGTATAGCATCAGCATTTCCAACAATGGCTGCTCGATGCAATGCTGTTAGTCCCTGTCTGTTTCTGAAGTCAAGATGAGCACCACCACTGACCAAAGCAAGAATGACCTCACGACACTTGGACCTACCCAAGGTCACAGCAACAGTTAAAGGAGTTTCTGACGGAAACAGTGAAGTTATCAATTGTCATCATTTGTGACATTTTCTATTAATAAAGTAGTAATATAATTAAGAAACATTGAGGATTTATAGAAAAAAACATAAGGCAAGAAACAGGATTTGAAACTAGTCTGTTCAAATTTGAAACTAGTCTGTTCAGATTTGAAACTAGTCTGTTCAGATTTGACTCACAACTTGAGTCAACAGGTTTTTCATGTTCCACAATTTGTATCCCTGACTGAAGTTGTTAAGTGATTAAGTACCATAACAATTGGTAGTCAAAATCTCAAAATATATCCTAGATATGTTTATATATTTATAACAGAAGAATGAGATTTGGACACTAATTGATGTGATGGTCAACAGTTACGTGATGGTCAACAGTTGTATATTGTAATGATCAACATTTGTGTGATGGTCAACAGTTGTATATTGTAATGATCAACAGTTACATAAATGACTGGACTGCTCAAGATTTTTCTACATTCATCTACATCGCTGAATATAGAAATTGTTGGAGGATGTATATATTGATGGGTCTGTATGTTGATGCATCCAATGCAGTACTCTTATGACCTTGATGGATTATTGGTTTATTGATTGATGTATAGATCTGCTGTCATACTTTCCCACAAACATTTACTCATTTGTATAATGGGCATATCGAGCTCTATGATAGCATAGTACAGTGAGAGTCTGTGACGGCCAAATTATTGCGTTAAAATGCTACTGCAGCAATTGTACATCCGGACCATTCAGACAGCAATAGCAAACTACTGAATGTATTGTTATTGCCTAGAAAATCACTATAGCCCAAAAATGTTGGGTTGATAACTACTTCCTGTTTATGATATGCTACCAATTTACAATGGGCATGAAAGTATGCTGTTTTGTATGAATGTTGTCTTCATGCCTTCTGTTCTGATAACCACTGCTTGGTTTTTCAGTTTTCACAAATATGACTTCCTGCAAGGCCATATTCTAGAACTGATCTGCTCTGCCTCAGCTAGTAAACAATCTTTCTAACATTAATCTATTTGCCAAGTTGGCTTTGCCCATCTAAAAATCAAGGAAGATAAAAAGAAAGAAATCAGGAAAAAGAATTACCTCCATTGTCAGAGTCATGAAAATTTGGATCCAAACCCTTGATCGTCACTTTGTTCAGCTTCTCAGTGTTGCCAGTGCGAACCAATTCCATAAACGTTTTTAGTTTGGTCTAAAAATTCAAAAGAAAATTAGTTAGTTAGTCATTGGATCATTGTCACTGCACTCCGGACAAATCCATAGGTTCTCAGATCTCTCCTTGAGTGTAGCCACCATTACATGTTGACTGAAGGTCCCAGTACGCAGTTGATTGACCATCATTCTTTCTTGCCCACGAAACCGTTCCTTTCTAGCGACACCACATTTCAAACCAAATTCATTTATTCTAGTCATGGAACAAGAGTCATCGTCACTTATACAGTCATTTGTTCATGCATTTTCCCATAGGGCGTTCAAAATGTCTGCTCAATCCATCGCTCCACCAAAAGCCGTAGTAGCAGCGTGTGCGGCCAACCTATCTGCTCTCTCATTACCCCAGACTTCTGCATGTCCCGGCACAAAAATGAAAGTCACTGTATGCATACAGGAATACTTCACTGCATCCAGCCACTGTTCCTGAATGTACCCTGCTTGAAATTTCACAATCATGCTCATCTCGAGTCACTGAGTATGCAAGCATGCTCGCAGACTATCTACTGCGAGCACACAAATTGCAAAATGAGTGTTTCATAATAGTCAAATCTCATAGCTTGTTTTGGAACTGTGAAATATGTATGTAATAACAGATATTCATTATATACAGCATAAACTGATAGAATATTTTACAGCATAAACATATAGAATAAATATAATTGGAGATTTTACAAAGTGTTGTTATGTAGGAAAATTTGTTATAAAATAATGTGTTATAGAGAAATTCCACTGCATAAATCAAGCTTACCTAACATAATTGTCTATTGTCTAGCCCCAGGTGGATAGTGACATTACTTAGTGCATATTTACCATTAAACATACTGTATGTGTGGGAGCTTTAGTTTTCATTCCAAGGGAAGATGTATCATTTCTCTTGAACTACATAAATGTTATTTCAAAATGGCTTTGATGTTTACTAAAGATTTCTTTCTTAGTCTTCACCTGTAACCTGATCATGTGTTATTTTATGTACTTGCCAGGAGTTGCAATAGATGAAATATTATATCTAGACTTACCTTGGAATAAAATATTACATCTAAGCTTACCTTGGAATAAAATATTACATCTAAACGTACCTTGGAATAAAATATTACATCTAAACTTACCTTGGAATGAATCTGTTTAATTTTTCTCTCACTAATCTGCATCATTTTGTACACACGCCTCTTGTACTTGAACTGAAAAAATATTGATTTACAAAAAGATACATGAGATATACATCAAATGAAATGTAGTCCTTACCTGGCACATTCAACATTGTGATCAAATTATTGAACACATTTATTGATCACTTTAATTATTCACATCTGAATAGAAAACATTGAATTATACATTCAAATCCCTATTATGCCTCTGTACATGTTCAATTATCCAGTACAGAACACGTTTTGGATGACTAAGATACTAAGTTCAGACGCAACTACAGGTAATTGTGCATCTGAAACTTCAGAAAACAATGACAACTTACTAAATGTATTTATGTTACCAAGAACAATGATTCTCAACATATTTCGTCCATAGTTCCCTTTTAGGACAATAGTTTCTCCGTTATTCACCCCCCTCCACCCACCCCTACTGCCTAAAAAAAGTTTGTTGATTTTCTTTGCAGATCAACAAAGCTTTCTAAGGTTTATTTATATACATATATATGTATCTTTTGACTGTCTATCAAATATTTACCTTTATCTTCATATACCCCCTTCCCGAGTCTCTGTGGCTTCCTAGAGAGGCCATTTGGTCCATATAAGGAATCCCTGGCCTAGATAATCACTAGAGCCAAAACATGCTGGGCTTATTTCTATGTCCTGAATATGATGTGATACTATAATTCCAACTATATATTCTTTCATGTCACTTCCATATAAAACATTAGTACAAATTCATACCGGTAATTACATTATGTTCATTAATGATTAATACAGGCAAATTATTGTCTATTGGATGTGATATTTATACAGATGATGGATGTGATATTTATACAGATGATGGATGTGATATTTCTGCAGATGATGGATGTGATATTTATACAGATGATGGATGTGATATTTATACAGATGATGGATGTGATATTTCTGCAAATGATGGATGTGCTATGTAGATGTGTCATGAATGAACTTTGTAGGCACAGACCTCCAGAAAACCAATTGGTCCTTGAATTGGATATTCACTGAGCAACCTCTCCTCTTCCATAAATTTTCCTGCCCTTCCATTTGCCGGAGGTAAGTATAATCCATAGTTCAAAGCATCTCTGAGATCCTGAAATATGGGATACATGTGGTTAGAGAAAAATCAACAGATACAATGGTTTGGCCATCTGGAAAGAATGCAGTATGATTCATTAGTTTATAAATCATATATGAAGAGAGGTGAAACAGAAAGAAGAGCCAGGGGTAGACCAAGAGTACGCTAGATTGACAACATCAGAGACATTACACAAACCCCAAATGACATTATCAGAAGCTGCCAGAAAAGTGAGAACAAGAAAATTGTATTTCCCTCGACACCCGTAAAGGATAAAAGAGAAAGGAAAGATAGATAGATAGAGAAAAATATATGTAAATTTATTACATGCAGAATCACTAAATATGTCTCATATTCTCAGCATGTGGTAACAGGATTACTTTAACTATGACCTCCATTATTTTTATGGCCATATGTTCTTCATTAGAACAGGCCTGTGTGCTTCATAATTGCAAAAGGCTACTCCGATTTTCCCCCAAGTTTTTAATTTTTCATATACTCTCCAGTCAATAAAAATCACGGGAAAGTTGGATTCACCTAATGAAGTCACATGAAGAGGGTTTAACTCAGGTCTTTTTTAAACAAAGGTCATGCCCTGATATAATCCAATAGATTCATGCCCAAGGTTAAAATTGCATGCCTCGCCATAAGACTTACATTTTTTTTTAAATCCAAATACCTAAAGAGAGAGTAAGACTAAGGAAAATAGAAATATTGCTAGAATAAATAGTTGCATTGAACAATTATAGAAATTGTTTGGTAAATTTTCATAAAGAAATGAGGATATATTAAAAAAAATATACATTTGATTTGATGAAAGAAACAGATATAATTTGCAGATTATTTAATATATATATATGAATATTAGGCTTTAAATAAAAACCTTGCAATAATGATAGAAATTATAGTTATCATGGCATTGTCTTGCAACCTATAATTATTGTTGTTAATGATGTAAAGAGTGTCCCGCACATATCTTGGAGCAGATTAACATGACATCATAACCAGGATGACCAGATTTTAGAAATAAAAAAACTGGGACTCCCATTAATGATACATAATTACCACAAAAATAACCCAGAACAGCCAATATATAAGATTGACGAAGAATAATTTTTTATGTAAACATTTTAAAATTTCAAGTCGATCTTGCTCTTAATAATCAAGAAAACGTTGACCTTTCAGATAGTATAAATTTTTTATGTATAATTTTTGAACAAATTCAACCAACTAAACTACACTTATTATGATCAATCTACAGATTTGTAAAAACTGGTACAATTTGTGTATCACAGTAAAATTTTTCAGGATAAGAATCCAAACTGGAACAAAGAATCTAAAACCGGTATTGCCCAGTAAAACAGGAATGTTTGGTCACTATGATTGTAACGGTAATTTAAAAAATGACAGCCTAACTATTGGCATGCAGCAATTAGGATCAACATTCTGTTATCCGTTTTTTAATCAGTGAATGGGTGGAGCATATAGAAATTCATCAGAGAATGAAGGTTTGGTAAGGTGATGTATGCCTGACATTCCAGCAAGGTATGTGTGGAGTAGGATGTTTCAGAATGGAGTAAGTTCTTCCACACACTGCTTATCATTGGGTTAGGAAAGATGTTTCTACCCATACTTTCTTTTGACATCATCGATTCATAATATATGTAGCCTAGTGGTTGATATTCTTTCACAGACATTGTATTTGATAATCTAAAGGTTTTGATTCTCCATGTGGTCCGCTGCCTGCAGTTTTAGTTCTTGTATGGTCTAGCAACCTATTATTTTCCCTTCTTTAAGTATAGTATTTTTTAGGGTTGCTTTAGGCTTTCCTTGTTTTCTTTTTCTCAGGTGTTCACATAAGGGCTTGTTGGTTTATTCTGTTTTTATCTAGTCTTAAAACATGACCCATGTATTGCCCTTTGCATTTTCTTTTGGCATATATTCATGGTGTATTTTGTTTCTTAATTCACTATTTGTGATGAAATAGCTCTATTTTATGTTTATCAGTTTCTGGAGACATTTGTTTTTGAAGCTGTTTAAATTTTTGTCTGTTGCTGGAGTTGATTTCCAGCTTTCACTTCCATACATTAATACTGGGGCAATACAAGAGTTGAATCTTTGGATGTAAGATTTCTAAAAAGGGATAAAAAAAAGCATAGGAATCATCAGCAGAATTCAAACTTGTGATCTCTTGTGAACAAGACAGATAACTTAACAAGTCTATCTATCTATTAGCTAAACCCTTTGCTGTCTTTCAGCATCAGGGGCAGAACAGTTTTCTGGAGATGGCCCTCATGTGTGCTGAGTGTTTTGTGGAATTTGTTGCCTCTTTTATCTCGGTGGTCCATCGTTTTTGTGGCTCTCCTCTAGATCTGCCTTCACTGTATCTGTGTAACATAGTTTGCTTTGGTACTCTCTGTCAAATGGTAGTCTGCTGATGTGTGCATATTATTAGATCTATTGTCTCTTAATATGTTCCAAAATTGGGGTGGTGCCTGTTCTTTGTCTAATATCCTCATTCCTCACTGTCTCTTAGTGATATCCCTAGGATTCTGTGCAAACATGCCATTTCAGCTGTCACAAGTTTGCATTTGTCTAGCGCTGTCGTTGTTCACATTTGGAATTGGTAGCACAGCATTGGCATAATAATCATTTTGAATAGTGTTGTTAAAGTCTACATTTGTTTTTGAAGATTGGTGTCATTTGCCCTGGAGCTTGTTATGCTTTACTACATCTATTGTGTATTTTTTTACTGCTCTCACCGTCTGTTGTTATATTGCTTCCTTGGTATGTGAATTCTCTCACTTAAGTCTGTTGTTTCCAATATATATATATATATTGGTGTTTCTTTCTGTTCTTCCTATTTTCATTAATTTGGTCTTTTCTATGTTTATCTTCATGTTAAAGGTTTGGCATGTTGATATGCTGATTTGTCTTTGTAGTTGTTCTTCTGATGATGCTACTAATGCTTGATCGTCTGCAAATATCAATTCGTTTGTTATCCTTCATGTTGTTTTCTTCCATGTTTTTGCTACTTTGCAGATGTGACCTTTGTATGTTATAAACAATAGGGTGGGATAGTATACATCCCTGCCTCACTCCTGAACATACTCCTTAACAAGTGCGCTATGGAAATCCCCATAGGAGTAAGAGTAACAGTTAGTAAGTCACTAAAATTGCTTTTAACACATGTTTTTGAACATATATTTTTTTTAACTTTCTATCAAACATTATGTAGAAATGCTGGTGAAGTACTTGAATTCCAAAACATATTTCAATATTTAGAGAAGTGGTTCTCAATCTTCTTTTTTCATTCTTGGCCAGTTTTGTGACAAATTGTATTCTGTACTTCCCTATGGGACATAACAAATGCTCGTTAACTGTCTTTACAGATTATTTATATATATATATTTATATATATTTAGGTAGCTTAGATGTTAGTACTGGACTGGTTTCATAGTCCGGGTTTTCCAAGATTCAATTTCCCATTCAACCGCAAATATTTTAAAATCACCATTGGATCCTAGGTTGACCGAGAGTGTAAGGAAATGAGTACTAGATCTTCTGAAAAAGTAAATGTGGCAGATGTGATGCTGATCAGATCATTCCTAGGTATGCCGTTGGTCAATGAAAAAATGTGGTCCTAACACTGTATTCTCCAATATGCATCAATGGCATAGAAATGAGAAGACTACTTGGCATTTACTCAATACTACCATGTTTATGGATGATATGTCCTGGCAGACATTCAAATATTAACAAAGATAAGTAATTAAATGTTATTATTGATATAAATGTAACAAAAAAAGTACAAATTGTAATAAATATAAATAATAATAACAAAGACAATTTTGACATTGCGACAGATGGTCCTTTGTCAAGAAATAACTGCACAATAACAAATATGTAAAGAAATATGTAAATAAAATGTAAAGATTTCACTAAAATATAGCTTCTAAACAATAAACTTATACTTGCAGTACACTGAACTACTTATGTACTTTAATTTATTTTTCTGCCTCTCTCTCCCTTCCCCCCCCCCCCCCCCCGGTCACTTTCTCTCTTACCTTAGCAAAAGATGCGAGTACCCTCTGTTTGGCCTGCCAAACTGTATGCTCAAGTTGAAATTGTAGGCATTTCTATTGATGAAATAAATTATATGGTAGTGTAGTTACAGTAATATTTGGTAGTCAAAAGTGAAAGGTACTAAAATAGGAAAAGTGGAGAGTTCTCTCCAGGTAGAACAAATGAATTAATATAAATATGGAAATAATAATGTGTGCTAGTGGAATTAATAATGAGCGATTTTAGAAATAATAAGTTATGGTATAATTAGTAATGACTGCTGGTGGAATTAATGATGAGTTCTGGTGGAACTAATAGTAAGTGTTGATGGAACTAATGATGAGTGCTGGTGGAACTAATGATGAGTGCTGTACAACTAATGAGTACTGGTGGAACTAATGATAACTCAACTTTTCGTCTTTTCTCACCTGTACTTTAAGCTCTGGGACAGCTATTCTTATGAAAACAATTCCTGTTGTGTTGTCCGGGATAAATCTTTCATCTCCCATTGCAGAATCTTTCATGTTCTCATCCACTGTCAGCCTCTTCTCGCATCACACCACCGGTTTGTGTTGCAAACTATATTCTCCTGTAACAAAAAAATGTACATAAGAATCAATGAATGATTATTCAGATAAATCTTCTTACACTTCATAATGACACAACTCCGTGTTTAGAAACAAATTTATCTTTGAATACCGAATTAGTGTACGGAAACATAATCAAAGTCATGTACAAATATGGTGTATCACGTCAGCATGTAAATCGTGATATTTCATGGAAGATAAATTTACTTCTGCGGTAACTGATCATTGCTATTTTCGCTTTAGTAACATAGTGTCATGACGGCAGTACAGTTGATTAAATTTGTACCATCCACACATAAAAAACGTGTGTGCTAAATTGGGAATTATCCTTCTTATCTGACGCATTTTACTTTTCCCGTGACTTTCATTGCCTACCAACATTCATCATCATCATCAAGTGCCGTCTCCGCAACGAAGGTTGGCTGCAACGTATCTCCAACATCTCCTGTCTCTTGTCTTGGTGGTGCACTCTGCTAGACTGTAACCTGTCCATCGTGTAATGTTACTCTCCCACTTGTATCTCTGCCTACCTCTTGCTCGCTTCCCTTTGACTTTACCCTCAAGTAAGGTCTTCAATAGGGTGTCATGTCTTTTAATGTGTCCAAAGTATTTTATTTGCCTGATCTTTATTTCTCTTAGTAGTTCTTTCTTCATATTAAGTGTCTTTAGCACCTCTTTATTTGTTTTCTTCTCTTTCCATGATGTTCTCCCTATTCTTCTATATACCCACATCTCAAAGGCATCAATTTTGTCTTCTAATTGTTTATTTAGTGTCCATGTTTCTGAGCCATACATTAATATGGAATAGATGTAGCATTTTATAATTATGATGTAGCATTTTACCACTACCAACATTATGCATACACAAAGTGACTAATGAAAATTATGGTAAAAGTCAAATGCGTCACTTTTTATGGATGATTCCCAATGAGCCAAGAGGTCTTATATTTAGCAATGGGCACGATTTTATACCCTAAAGTGATTATCGGTAGTCACTGTTTAGTGTACATATCTATTCATAGTTCAGCAACCTAAGGAGAATACGTCTTCAGTAAACATCTATAATTGTTTCTTCTACTTATTGATCTCTGAAAGTTCATTTCGTTTTACACCGAGTAATAAACGCATTCACACTGAAATCATACGAGAATTCTTGATGGTTATCTGACAGTGAGAGCAGTAAAAGAAATTGTGAAAGTGAAACATCACTTTCTCCATTTGTGTAAGATAATATATCATATGTCTAAGATCACATGATAGTCTATATCACTGTGTAAGATCACATAATATATGAGGCATGTTCACATGAAACCCGCATGTGCTGCGCCACCTATGCCAACACGAGAGGAGGGTGAAGCGTCATCACTGATGTAATAAGTACATATCGATAAACAAATTATCACAATCACGTGGTTACTGTCTTTGTATGGCATATGCTTGGTGTCATGTGCAGGCAGTCGATAATATGGCCGGTGCGCTAACGAATCCGTTCAAATTTGACAAAACTAGCAGGGATCAGTTTCTTACAGACGAAGGAAGTCGACTAACCAACATTTATCAAAGAATGCAGGCGACGTATGGTGGGAAAATGTAATTCGAGACAACAGTAAAGGATTGTTGGACAATGACAGCACAAGGCAAAAGATTAATAATGACAGCAGAAATAACACGTCTACGAAGAATACTCGGAGTGTCATTAACAGATAGAATTGGAACCGATAGCATCAGACAGATAACCAAAACAATACAGTATTGGAACACATCAAAATACAATAGCTCAAGTGGTTTTCACACACTTCCTGACGGTATGTACGAACAGACAGTATGCCGCAGATGGTCAAGACACATAAACATCACAGCCAGGACAGACCATGTAAAAGAGGTACCACCGAAATCAAAGAAGCCATAGGAACAAGCTTACAAATAGTACACAAGAAAACCATCTCCAAAGAACGCTTCTACCCCTGACGCCGCAAGACACACAAGGGCCGCAGCGTATAGATAGAGTAAAGAATTGGGCATGAATGTTTCGGGAATGGCGACAGGTAACAAATGATCTTCCGCGGCCGAGTAATTCAGTTAGTATGATACAAGACACAACTTTGTATGCGAAATGCGAGTGAGCATTGTTTTGAAACAAAATGACACGGCGCGACAGCATGCCGGGTGGCTTATTCTTGATGGCTGTATGCAATTTGTCTATTATTTTCTCCTGAAATTATTTTCTTACTGAACATATAGGCGTCACATTTTACATGAGTGAATTATTTCCTAACCACGTTACAGAAATACGATTAATTATTATCTACATTGAACGAATTTATCGCAGCAGTCGCTAGGAATGTCGTTTTTAAGGTAGCAATACTTTTCTTTTGATAGTCGTAATAGTAGATATGTTTACATTAAAAATTACTATATATTTTGTCAATGAAGAGAATTGTGTATTATTTGTTTATTGTTGTATTTTGCTCTCCTGCTATTCATTGGCTGTTAGACAAAGTGTGAATGTACTAACCAATTAAAAGCACGATGAAATACGAAGACGTCATCATTGATTAAATTATATTGCCATGAAATGTCTTTAGTGAGCATCTTCATGCATCGAATAGCACGATCTTAGAACGTCAGTTAATATTTACATGTGTGACACGTTAAGTAAGCATTTTGTTTAGAGATTTCATAGTTCATTATATTTAAATAATAGTAGAATGTCATTTTCATCAAAGTTGTATCTCATATTTGTTGTGTTTTTATTGTGATGTCTTCAATATATCATGTTTTTGTAAATAATTGCATAAAGCAGCATTTACAACTATATTATAAACATGTCTTTGAATTCATTACACTAAAAAAGTATAATTATGAGATTGTACAAATATTTTTCGCAAAAAGCGCGATGCAGAACTCTATTTCACACTGTCATGGTGGTTACGCGAAGATAACCATAATATTTTTTAAAATCAGAAACGAGAGGACGAAAAAATGTTGTAGATAATTCGATGAAGAAAATAATTAAGAGAGCAATTCAAAGACTTTTGGATTGCAAAGAAGATTTGACATTAAAGACATTACATAATGTCATCATCATCATCAGGTGCCATGCCGGGTGGCGTAGGCGGTCATGGCTCTCCACAGCTCTCTGTCCACAGTATTATGTATCAAAGTCGTTGTTGTTTCTTTGCCGTGCCAGGTTGTCAAACTGTCTAATATTTTCTCACGTTGTCGCCCTCTGTCTCTGGTGCCTTCAATCTTGCCTGTTGCAATTATGTTCTCTAAACCTGCCTGTCTCATGAAGTGGCCAAAAAAAGAAGATTGCCTTTTTCTTATATTGTTGATTAAGTAGTTTTTCTGGCAGTCCATGGTATTCTCAGCATTCTTCTGTAGAACCACATCTCCGTTGCCTCCAATCTCCCACTTTCCAGTTTGTTTATTGTCCAAGACTCGCACCCATATGTTAGTATAGGGGTTATATAGCACTGCAGAACTCTCTTTCTCACCTCTAATGACAAGGTCATATTACACAGTATATTTTTCATTTTTCTGAATGTTGTTTTTGCCTGTCCTATTCTGCATCTTATTTCTGTTGAACTTCTTCCATCTGCTGTTATAATTGTACCTAGATATTTGAATTGGTGGACCTGTTTTAATACTATATCATTCACTATGATCTTGCAAGGTGTGTTATTTTCTTTCTTTGAAATAACCATTACTTCTGTTTTCTTGATATTTAGGAAGAGGCCTTTCTCTTTGCTTTCCGTGACTACTACTTTAATTAATTTTTGAAGGTCTTCCTCACTTTTTGCAATCAGAACAGTGTCATCCGCATATCTCAAATTATTTATGTTATGTCCTCCCACTGATATTCCTGGGATATCTACTATTGCACGCATTATGTTTTCACTGTATAGAGAGAACAGGTCTGGTGAGAGCACGCATCCCTGTCTGACTCCTTGTTTTATTTGTTGAAAAGGGCCAAATTGCTTTCCTACTCTTATTGCTGCTGTTTGCTGCCAGTACATGTTCTTGATTATTCTTAAATCCTTGCTGTCAATGTTCAGATTCTCTAGCATGTGTATAATTTCGCTATGTTTAACTTTGTCAAAAGCTTTAGTGTAGTCTATAAAACAGAGGTACAGATCTGTTTTTACCTCTATAGACCTCTCTATTAGTGTTCTCAATATATAAATCGCATTGTTGGTGCCTTTGCCTTCTACAAATCCACATTGTTCTGGACTTATTTCTGGTTTTATTTTGTTTCTCACTCTCTTCATGATGATTCTGAGCAGTATTTTGGTTATTTGGCTCATGAGACTGATTGTACGGTGTTCTTCACATTCAGTGGTCCCTGGTTTCTTAGGTAATTTACATAATGTATTTTTAAAAAAACGACATTCACATTTCCAAAACTAAATTACAACATGTAGCAGAGGCGTCTTGTGAGAAAACCACATTTAGTAACTATGAGAAGTAAATATTTGAGACAAATCAGGGAGATGCGTAAAGAAAATTAGGATATTGTAAAAAAAAGTAAAGTATCCCATAGCAATTATTAATGCCGTAGGGGTGTGAGATGTTAGCGATCTCACATTTCAGAGGCTCTGCTAATGAGGGCGGTAGCCATCTCCTCTCCCTGTCTTTACTTCCCGAATTAATCCGGTACCCATTTAAAGCTGGGTCGACCTGGAAATAGCAGAGTCGTTTCGATCTGAAAAACTGCTTTAGGTGACGCAGTACGGTAGGGTTTCATTTGAACATGCTTCATATCATTGTGTAATATCACATAGTATCCTTGTTTTGGTTGGTTGCTGATCCAGCGGCCTGTAGTATTAAACCCTTTGGCCCTTCCTTATATAATTTAAAATAGTATCAGTGTGTAAGATCACACAATAACTTGCTTGCATAAGATAATGTACTTTATATACTTGTGTAAGATCACATAATATATAATTAAAGTAAGATCATATAACATAACCTTATATAAGATCACATAATAAATATATCAATGTGTAAAATGACATAACATATCAGTGCGTAAGATCACATACTATATTAATGTGTAATTTCACATATTTCATTTTGTAAAATCACACAATATATCAGTGTGTAATATCACATAAAATATTGAAGTTAGTTAGTCGTTGGATCATCGTCACCGCACTCCGAACAAGTCCATAGGTGCTCAGATATCTCCTTGAGTGTAGCCGGCATTACACGTTTACTGACGGTTCCAGTACGCCGTTGATTAACCATCATTCTTTCTTGTCCACGAAACCGCTCCTTTCTAGCGACACCACATTTCAAACCAAACTCCCTTATTCTTGTCATGGAACAAGAGTCATCGTCACTTATACAGTCATTTGTTCGTGCGTTTTCCTGTAGGGCATTGAAAATGTCTGCCCGATCCATCGCTCCACCAGTAGCAGCGTGTGCTGCCAACCTATCTGCTCTCTCATTACCCCGGACTCCCGCATGTCCCGACACCAAAATGACAGTCACTTTACGCACATGGGAATTCTTCACTGCATCCCAGCCACTATTCCCGAATGTACCCCGCCTGAACTGTCACAGTCTAGATCGTGCACGTTTGCTCCCTTATTTCTGCATCAATAAGATCATACCATCTTTCTCGCCCGCTATGTTATTATGCCCAGCCAATTATTTCCTATCAATTGTTGCTACAGTGTGTGAGAACACAAATACACAGCGTATAGTTTACATCATAAATACACAGCGTATAGTTTACATCCCAAATACACAGCGTATAGTTTACATATACAGCACTTTTTAGCAAGATAACAAAAAAGCCAATTAAAGGCAGAAGGTAAACTGCGATATTGAGTTACATTCAATGAACAGTGCAAAAAACTGCTATTGTTTGTTGTTTCTGTCTCATAGCAACAAGAACGACCACTCTGTTAACGTTTTTACTTAAAAACAAATGAAGTCCATTTTATATTGATAGTCTTAACTCCCTTGAATTGAAAACTAGAAAACGTGGGCTAAAATCGCAGAGTATGAGCAGCGGTGGTACAATTTCTGGTGGCTAGTTAACCACGAGTTATAATTTAAAAATTACTATATTTTCGCAACGAAAATGGTGATCTTAAAGGTAAACTTAAAGCCGGATTGAACCTAGTCGGAGTGCAAGTGAATTGCACTGCATTGTATTAGTTAGTAGTAGTAATATATGCGCCGCCTATGGCCCTGGAGGAACATAACATAACATAACAGTAATAGTATTAATAAAGTATTAGTATTATTATAAGTATTAGTAAAAGAGAGTTCTGCAGTGCTATATAACCCCTATACTAACATATGGGTGCGAGTCTTGAACAATAAACAAACTGGAAAGTGGGAGATTGGAGGCAACAGAGATGTGGTTCTACAGAAGAATGCTGAGAATACCATGGACTGCCAGAAAAACTAATTTAGAGGTGTTAAAAGAGTTAAATGCGAAACGGACCTTAATCAACAATATAAGAAAAAGGCAATCTTCTTTTTTTTGGCCACTTCATGAGACAGGCAGGTTTAGAGAACATAATCACAACAGGCAAGATTGAAGGCACCAGAGACAGAGGGCGACAACGTGAGAAAATATTAGACAGTTTGACAACCTGGCACGGCAAAGAAACAACAACGACTTTGATACATAATACTGTGGACAGAGAGCTGTGGAGAGCCATGACCGCCTACGCCACCCGGCATGGCACCTGATGATGATGAGTAATAGTATAGTAGTACCCACGCCATAGACTAAGACACGTCTTCAGAATGAGGGGTTTTCCTAAAAACAAACATATCATATTTGTGGATTTTTGTGCCTTTGGGGATAGAAAGAAAGAGAGAGAGAGAGAGAGAGAGAGAGAGAGAGAGAGAGAAGGAGGTGGGGAATCAATCAACAAAAAAGTGGCTAGAAGTTTCTCGAATTTTTGTTTTCTCTCTTCTACTAAATGTCATCTTCTAGTTCACCTAAAATAAAGTGGGGGGGGGGGGCACTTTGAACTCTCTGCTATGTACGGGATTAGTGATAGCTTAATTAGTAGTGTACTACACCCCACATCTCAGCCTCCCCCCCCAATATATATATATATATATAAGTCAGGTTCTTGTATAAGACTAGCTGATGTCCAGCTCTTTTATCAGACTAGTATAAAAGAAGTTCTATAAGACTAGTTTACGTCATGTTCTTCTATGAGACTAGTTTAAGTCATGTTCTTCTATAAGACTAGTTTAAGTCATGTTCTTCTATAAGACTAGTTTAAGTCATGTTCTTCTATAAGACTAGTTTACGTCAAGTTCTTCTATGAGACTAGTTTACGTCATGTTCTTCTATGAGACTAGTTTAAGTCATGTTCTTCTATAGGAAAACTTATGTCTTCTATGTAACAGCCCTGCTGGCTGGTCTTAAACATCGTCACTTATCTTGGCGTATCCTACTATTTCGTTTCGTTTCATTTGCTGGCGACATAAATGAAGTAATAACCATTGACATTATTAAAGATAAGTGCCCATGTTTTGTGATCAGCCTGCAGGAATAATCTGCAGAAGAACATGTTTAAACAATCACTGATCCTACATTCTTAATCCCACATCACTGATCCTACATTCTTAATCCAACATCACTGATTCTACATTCTTAATCCAACATCACTGATCCTACATTCTTAATCCCACATCACTGTCCCCACATTACTTTAAACAATAATTGAATCTTCTGTTGGTCCATGCAGTGTAAGGTTGGTTATAATGTCTTTCCACGGTCTTTTGTTTCTTCTGCTGTCAATAATTTCCGATAAAGATGTTCTCCCATGCCACAACGCTAGGTTGTCGAAAATCTCTCTTGATCTTCCCCTACCCTTCCTCTCTTTTCGACTTGCTTGTTGTTTCAATGTGTTCCATCTTTCCTCTCCTATGTGTCTAAAACATGTGGACTGTCTCCTTTAGATGCGTGTACGTAGCTCTCTTTTTGAATTAACTTCTTTCAAAAGGAAACTTCATTACGTTCTTGAATAAACAAATACGCATGCGGTTGCATCTGTGGGTCTCAACAATGGCCCAATAGACAAACCACCCATACAACAGAAAATCTTAGTAGACCACACGCCGTTATATTGAGGCTCTCTTATGGAAGCTTTGTAGCATGCCATCTACACAATTATAGACTCACTCTGAGAAGAAGGCTCCTTCAATAGGCATTGTACTAAGCTGAAAGCTGAAGTCTCATGGATATGAAATAAAGCTCAGAAAAAACACCCCAATGCACATAGGAACAATAACTAATCGCTCGCAATTCCCGTGGTTCTCAAACAAACAAACAAATATATAACCAAATGCAAAACATCTGTTGAAATATGTCCTTCGCTATTTGTTTTTTATTCTAAACAACAAGTCAACAAAATTGAGTTACTTTAATGTCACGTCTGTCTCCTGGACTTTATTATCCCATGTGTTACTGGAATCGAAAATGGATCAAATAGTATTAATACTGTGACCTATCATGTACGAAGCGACTAAGTAGGTTTGAGGATGGGGTTGGCTGCCCCATCACATAGAGGGTTAAAGTGAACGAAACGCTATGCTGAAGTCGGATGTGTCAGCCCTGAAAAGCATAGAAATCTCAGTCAAGTTGTAAAACATGACAAAGCACTCCATTTTCTGGAGGTTTTGCTGTTCTTCTTCTTCTGTATTCGTTCTCAAACTCCTGCAAATTAGCAGATGTTTTCCGGAGAACAGAATGTATTGTGTCATTAATTACAGCTGTGTGGCGATACGCGACTTTCGGCCAGGCACACTCGACTTTGGCATGGCTTCCGGGTCACTTTGACCCTTATTTGTGATAGGACATCCAACTCCACGCCATAACCATCTTAGATGCGGGAGTTTGAGAACGAAGGCAGAAGAATGAAAAAATAAGTTACTAGTGAGATAAAACCAAGACCGTGACATTGATTCAACTCAGTTACTCCGGTCTGTATCTTCGTGTGTTTATTAATCAATACAGTAGACACGGATGTGTTGAAACATTGCAGATCAATGTTTCATTGCACGCAGCTATTCGTGAGAATATGTAGTCTCTGAATGTTTTCCTTGGTCATCCGTCCCGTCTTGGACCCACACAGAAAAAATAATTGTCGCTGGATCGCCCATCATGTTTTCGACCCATACAGAAAAATATTAGCACTTGATCGTCAATCATGTCTTCGATATATAAATCCCTCACTTGGCAAGTACTTGATTGTATATAAATCCCTCACTTGGCAAGTACTTGATTGTATATAAATCCCTCATGTGTCAAGTACATGATTGTATATAAATCCCTCATGTGTCAAGTACATGATTGTATATAAATCCCTCGTGTCAAGTACATGATTGTATATAAATCCCTCGTGTCAAGTACATGATTGTATATAAATCCCTTATGTGTCAAGTACATGATTGTATATAAATCCCTCATGTGTCAAGTACATGATTGTATATAAATCCCTCATGTGTCAAGTACATGATTGTATATAAATCCCTCGTGTCAAGTACATGATTGTAAATAAATCCCTCATGTGTCAAGTACATGCTTGTATATAAATCCCGCATGTGTAAAGTACATGATTGTAAAGTCGCAAACGTCTTTTTAGGTGGAGTTAGTGAGAGAGCTTCAACATTCTGACTAGAGCGCAGCTTGGTCGAGGGTCAGGGCATAGCATATATGCTGAAGTAGAATGTATGGAGCACAACACAAGTTGTAAACCACGGCAAACGCGTTCTTTGGACTATATCCTGCTAGCCAGTGGGAGTATGAGAACTGAAGCGGAAGAAAAAAAATGACGAATGAGAACACAGTGGAAGACACATCACATTGGTCATACTCCAGAATATAAAAGGTCAAGGTAAGTTAAGCTATCAACCGGCGTCATAGCAACACTGTTTTCGCATAAGTACTCATTTGCATATTCAGTGACCAGGAACCATCGTATGCGGCATTTTCTCAGCAGCGATGGCACTATTCCTCGACTTTCAAATGCATGAGCCTTGGTACACTAATTCCATGTGACTGGGTGAACCCGCGGTCCTCTAAATTGAGGGGGGTCATGCTACGCCAGCATAAAAACAGTGGTTTATCAAAGAAACATTGCCAGGATGTCCCATCATTGAACCAATTTTTCGAGTATAGCTGAAACACGCGTAAGTCTCGTACACATCGTTCTCCAGAATTGTCCTGCGTCCTGATCTCACCCAGGGATTTCTAAAAAAAATAATAATTTGTAAACAAAACATCACTTATTTAAACTGTGCCCATCGGCAATATACGATATATGGAGTAATGGGA
Organism: Meghimatium bilineatum; assembly: GCA_034231615.1. Lineage (NCBI taxonomy): Eukaryota > Metazoa > Mollusca > Gastropoda > Stylommatophora > Philomycidae > Meghimatium > Meghimatium bilineatum. The sequence goes on along the minus strand of CM067311.1, from coordinate 60,438,075 downwards.
AATCAAGCCTTCTAAAACTATCCCCTTGATTTTCATTGACGTTACGTTACATAAAGTATAATCACACTTACCAATGAAAATTACGGAAAGTCAAATGAGTCGTTAAAGAAAGCTTGATTTCCCATTAACTAGTTAGTCGTGTATTGTCGACGGTCATATAGTTGGCTGTTATATTGAAACCCTCGACCTCTTCAGTACAATGAGAACGACTCTTACTACGCCAGAACGATCAGTCGCCTTGCTAAGCTTCTAATAATCGGAAATAGATCACGGACTTCCCTTCAAGTTCTACTTCACAATTATAGCTTATATCCTTGTTAAATAGCGTGTGGTCAGGGATGCCAGATTAAAATTGTATTTCAAGCCAAACTATACAAGGGAAAAAAAGACATAAAAACGACAATTTTAACTATACGTCATACACATGAAAAGATGGAGACCCAGTTAATGTTATTATGTGATTATATATTAGCAGTTGTATTGCTATTTCGTGAACATATTTGGGATAGAACTCTTCATCGCATGAAATTTATGCTTTGTATCCACATTTTCTAGATATTACTATACATACGTATACTTGTAATATAAAATAATAGTAATAGCCGCCGGCGATTATATATATATTATATATGTTTGGCACTCTTACTCATTTCGGGATCAATGCCCGCCAGTCGTATGGATGATGATATGTTGTTCCGCCACTTCTCTATTTGTCTCGTTTTCACATGTATTTGGGTGTGTTTGTGCATATTTCCTGTTTGTGCCACTTCTGACCTAGTTTCAATTCTTCCTGTCATTTCAACATTTGCATAGACCATGTCGTTCCTACTTAATTTTTTTATGTATGTGTATGTAATCTTGATAAAGGCCTTTCGGTGAAAACGTTGATTTGTATGTGTGTGTTTCCAGTGATTAGCCAAACTACATTATCCTGTTTCAAACGTTACCTGTTGGATTTTTTGCGCAGTGAGTACATATTTTATCAGTAATTTTGGTTCTTAATCAAGAATCAAGTGCTTTCATATTTTTTTTGTATGTGATAATTATGTCAAAGTGTTGCTTTTTAGCACATATTGCATATGCAGATCAGTGCCGTGCTATGATACAAGGAGGAGGCCATATCAGGCGGCACCGTAAAGGGGGTCGGCGTAAGCATCGAAATACAATTTGACCTATTTAATAACTTAAAACGAAAAGTATTTAAGGGGCAGCGTATCGAAGACTAGCATCATACTGAGAAAATCTACCGCTCGCCGCTGTACATATGGCTGCCTGAATATCATACACTCTTATTAAAAGTGGATACAATTGTGGATAATTTTTTTTTAAACCCAGGGGAAAAAACAAACAATAAATAGTAAGCCAAGTTAATTTTTGTCACTCTAAATTCAAAATAACCTGATTGGCAACCATGTACATAAGTTTGGGCTTTCTTTACTTCCTTGCTGAGACAATGGCTGCTGTGACGTGACCTATATTCGGATTGACAAAGAACCTGTAAGGTTATATCTCAAATTCCGCATTTTCATTCAAATGGCCTGAAAAAACGTGGACGTGTTGTATAGTATGGTATCAATCTCCACCCCCCAACCACCCCCAATTCCATATTATGACAACTACCGTTCTCACTGTAGTTATTCAACCGATCAAACAAAATGGTAGAATAGCATATTCACAACGTAGCCATCAACCAAATTTTTTTTTTACCGTAGTGATTTTTAGGCAATATAAATACGTTCAGTAATTTGTCATTGCTTTCTGAATGGTCCGGACGCACATCGGAATGCGGCGGGATTCGAAACTTCAACAGATAACTGATCAGAAATAACGTCTATGCACTCATGGTAGATGTGAAAGTGCACAGTCCCTTTAAGGAATAATGTGATATTGTATATCAACAAGCCCGGGGCCGTGACGTCTTGTTCAAAGCACAAAGAGAAGGGCCGCTGTTTTCTTTCCTGGCATATCGTAGGAGGCGACTAAGGAAAGTTGGGCGAAAAGTCGGCGTATGTAGTCAAGTTAATAGCCACTGTCAAAAGTGGGCGTATGTAGTCAAGTTGACAGCAGCAAAAATGTCAAACGCCGACCTAGGTTAGCTTTCAGCATGGTGACCAGCGTATAAGTATGAGAACCAGTTCTCTTGTACGGCTGACCTAATACTAGCGATATGGTTGCAGGCGTCCGCCGTTCAGCAGAAGTAGTACAAACAATATATTTATTAGTTAGTAATGCTGAAGTTGGATGTGTTGGATCATTGACGCAAATAAAACGGCAACACAACGTATTGCAGTTCTCTGGACTACGTCCTGCTGGAAATTTAAAGGAACATCCTGTTACAAAGAAAAATCCAACGAGAGTTTGAGAACGAACGCAAAATAAAATACAAGGACCTGTGAACTAATCATCATTGCATGTCACTGCATGTCGTGCCTCAATTTCTGACTTATTGTCTTCTATCATATGGCCCCATGGATGACGAAAACATGTGGACATTTCAACTTTATCTTTTCGTTGTAAATTTCTAGATATGCCAAACCGAAGTCTTGACGGTTGTGCTACACGGGATTTCCTTTTATTTCTGCGTTTTTCCCTCAAACGTATGCTGGTTAGCGGGATGCACTCCGGACCTCAAACGTATGCTGGTTAGCCGGATGCACTCCGGTCCTCAAACGTATGCTGGTTAGCGGGATGCACTCCGGACCTCAAACGTATGCTGGTTAGCGGGATGCACTCCGAAGAACGGAAATCGTAATTATTATATATTATATTATTATTATTATTGACAGCTTGGCTGCAATATCTGCGCTTTTCAGTCTGACATATCCTACTTCAGCATGACTTTTGGGTCGTTTTGACATAAGAGGTGAGACAGAAAACCCCACAGGAAAACCTCCCTTAGACTCATCTTACGACATAAATGGCAAGTCAGCATGTTTTATTGTTTAGTCCTCTTTAGGGTAACGGCAACACGCGTGCCGTCTCAGTACTAAGTGCCATGTTCTATTTGCATGAAGGCATTTTAACACTTCAACTCTTTCTCGTTCTCTTTCCATCTCTTCCTCCCTTCTGTTGGCAAAGCGTGCAACTGTGTTTGGACTGATAAGATATGTATGCAATAGCGGGCATTCGCTATATAGATTAGTTAAATCTCATTATAACAACGTGGTCGTGAGAGACAAAATATGTAGGCCTTTGTAATAGTGGACATTCGCTATATACAATACATGTACAATAAAGTTTGGTGAAGTTTGACGAGAACTCATGATGGAGCTCGTATGCGTGTTGCCGTAACCCGAAAGTGGAGAAAAGAATAGCATCACTGTTTACCTTCTATGCATGTCGTAAGAGGCGGCTAAGGATGTTATTTTGGTGGAGTTGGTTATTTCATCATATATAGAATAGCCAAATTTATCCAACATCATGCTGAAGTTGGATGTATCAGGTCAAAATTCGTAGATATAGCATAGCCATAAGCCATGACACTACACATTTCGTTCTCCGAACTACATCCTGTTAATCTCCGAACTACATCCTGTTAATCTCCGAACTACATCCTGTTAATCTCCGAACTACATCCTGTTAATCTCCGATCTACATCCTGTTAATCTGCAGGAGTTTGAGAAGGAAATTAGGAAGCAGAATACTAAATATCCTGTTCTATTTTTATCAGAAGCATTTAACCCTTCAAACACCTCTCGCTCAGATTTAACCCTTCAAACACCTCTCGCTCACATTTAACCCTTCAAACACCTCTCGCTCACATTTAACCCTTCAAACACCTCTCGCTCACAATTAACCATTCAAACACCATCGCTCACATTTAACCCTTTAAACACCCTCGCTCACATTTAACCCTTCAAATAGCCCTCTCTCACATTGAACCCTTCAAACACCTCTCGCCCATGACTGTCTCCGATAAAGACCTTTCAACATAATTAATTCGTTACGTTTTTTTATTATTGTTTGGCTTTCAGTTGGTCACTATTTACATACTTGGAATCGTATGCAAAAAATAGCCCAGGCAACTCAAAGTATATAAATAGTGATCAACTCAACCCCAACAAATGACCCCTCCCATCCGATCACGTCACAATTCTAGATAACAGGTCTTACTGGAGACTGTCGTACCTCGCCCCTTTTCTATATACAGGCTTGATGAAGTTTGATATGAGAAACCAGATATGGAGAAACAAGTTAATCACGACTGTTTCCATGTCCAAATTCCTACTGCCGTATCGATGAGTCAACATAAAACCCTATGACAGAATATTGATGTTTATTAACCGATAAACTATGGTCTTAGATGGCAAGGCGTGGCTATAAGAAGGCATGAAATGTGTCAATATATCGATAACTGACGTCATAAACCGGGATATCTTGGTTCATGTCCTCTGATTAATAAAGACTTATTGATTATGTATGGTAAGTTATGGGGCGTAAACGTGAAGCGATAACAAAAGTGACGTGTGTATGTTACTCATGTGTGTGGGCTTGTGTGTGAGCGAGTTTGTGTGTGTATGTTTGGGTTTCTGATTGCATGTATTGCATGGGTACGCTTAGTTTTTCTCGCCACCTGGAAGTCTACCACAATAGGATAAAGGTACAACGTCCGCTAGCGTGTATCTCTCCGTGTTCAATGGCGACCATGTGACAGCTCCGTCTTCAGTGGGGATCATGTGACAGCTCCGTCTTCAGTGGGGATCATGTGACAGCTCCGCCTTCAATGGGAATCATGTGACAACTCCGTCTTCAATGGAGACCATGTGACGGCTCCGTCTTCAATGGAGATCATATGACAGAAGACAAAAGTAAGAAATAAGAAATTGAGGCAGGACATGCGGTGACATTGACTTTTCCACAAGTGACAGGTTGTCTGTCAGCCAATTCCCGAACTTTCCTTAGTCGCCTCCTACGACATGCTTGAAAAGAAGACAATTGGTTATATTCTCTGCAACCTGAAATTAGAAGTTCAGGCCTTGGTTGTCACTCGAGCACAATAATTTACAAGCCTTCTTGGGCAGCAAAGAGGTAAGGGAAAATAACTAAATAACTATGCATGCTTTGATGACAAGAACCACAGTGATATATATTGTGTACATTATCCTGTCCGGAGCTCGTGGTGATTGAATTACCATAATCGCGACCTCCACTATTTTGAATGGTTAAAGACTGTGATATAACCAGCACAGGTTAGGTTGTTAAAGTGACAGAAAGCAACCACCACAACTACACCAACGTCTAGATGCGTCAAATGGATAACGAATCGATCGTGGCAGATCATGGATGGCAGAGGCTGAAGACACATTGCGAAGAGTGTGTGAATTTGAAGAAATAGGAAAGGACAGTGAATGGGTGGTAAAGTAATAATACAACTAGATAAAGCGTGTCGAAAATGGACGGGTATCAGGTCCCAGGATATAGTGTATGAACTCGCCCAGCTACACTCGAAACCACACGACATAATTATATACACAGATAGCTCAGTTAACAGAAACACAAATAAAAGAGGTTGCGGTTTTGTTGCCTACAGAAATGGCGTGAAGTTGATTAGGAAAATTTCAGCATATTCCACTGTCACATCGAGCATGCGGATGGAGATACAGCATCACTTAATTGAACTGCCCTGAGCATTACATGGATATACTGCCCTGGTCATACTGGGGTCAGAGGAAACGAGAGAGTCAACTTATTGGCAGGCAATGCGGTAATAGAAGGCACAACGCTGGGAAGAGATAAAGCAGAAATGGGAGTATCTAGAAGTGAGGAAAGGAAAAGTAAATCTTTTGGAAGGCCCCGAAGATCTCGAAATGAACACCTGACCGGGACTCTGAGTCTACATACACTGAAAGATTGCTGCTGGAACGGAAAACGGAGCACTTACGGGAATGCCCCACGTGCTGAAGTCAGCTTCTAATCAAGAATCAAGAAACAGTGATATAATTAAAGTTACCTCAATGTATCGTGGAAATGATAGGCTAACTGTGATATAACCAAAGTTACCTCACTGTATTGTGGAAATGATAGGCTAATTGTGATATAACCAAAGTTACCTCACTGTATTGTGGAAATGATAGGCTAACAAAAAAAGTGTAGCTTCTTCTTCTTCTGCGTTCAGTTCAGTTTATATGTTTAATTTCACATGTTGCCATGACTAATTCCATTGTCTTATTCGTGTCAGGGCAACTACTACATAATTATCGACTAAACTCTGTATCATCCGTGTATACCTACAGCATCCGTGTATACCTACAGCATCCGTGTATACCTACAGCATCCGTGTATACCTACAGCATCCGTGTATACCTACAGCATCCGTGTATACCTACAGCATCCGTGTATACCTACAGCATCCGTGTATACCTACAGCATCCGTGTATAACTACAGCCTCTGCTTTTTTATATTGGTTAGTGCTAAAGTCAATCGTAAGAGGAGCCTAGTTGCTGACGACTAACAGACATCACTGGAAGTTTTTGAAATAGACCAAAATATATGGGGGAAAAAGAACAAAATAGAGCAACGTGGTGATCTAAAGTCAAAATAAAGGCGCATAACCTTGTGAAAAGAAAAGTGTCGCATGCTCAACAGCTGAGAGTTATATTTGTTTTTATAGAAAGTCACTGGAAGACACACAAACAAACCATCTACAGTGGCCCATTCCATGCCCCAACTGTCCAAAGGCATTTGCGGTCCAAATACGGAAAATAAGCATTAACGAACTCATAACAAGGGGCATAACTCTAACCGAATTTTCAAAAGTGGATATAACAAATGGTCATCATCATCATGTGATGGACGAACGACAACAACAACAACCTAGGTGGTAGTGAACTTGCTTACTATCACCGGGATACAGCGTGCCAGGTTCGAAACCAGGTCCGACAGAAAGAAAAATCGGGCCGTGAGTTCTCGTCTGACACACCACCCTCTCATCCAATCGACCCAGCTGTAAATCGGTACCTAACGCATACGTTGGTGAAGGTAAACTTCCACCCCACCTAATAGTTGCTGCAGCTTAGTACAAGAAGATTTATCATTCCCAGTGGAAGTTTGCTAACGTGGGACCTACCTTTACCTTGAAGGTATGCATTCAGGGTTTTGAATGTCGGATCCACATGGACATTCGCCTGCGTATGAGGTCCTTAAGGCCTAGATATATGATTTCACTGTACTCGTATTTCCCATATGTACTCCGACCCTTTAAACAAAACACCAAGCCACTTGTCAAAAGTCCCGCTATTAGCACATAACTACATTGTTTCAAGCGGTAAACCCCCAGGGATCTCCGAGAACTGGGATCTCTAGGAACTTAACGAAACGATGAAGTGAGAGAAAAACTATAAAAAAATTACAAGGTTTAAAACTGATTTTAAAGACATGGAAAGAAACATGGAAAAAAAATAGAAGGAAAGGATTATGAGAGAAAAGCTGGACGAATTTTTGTGAAGTGATGTCCTTCAGAAGGAATATAAATCTAATTTGTCATAATAATGCAAATATGGATATACGTTTGTTGTGTGCGCATAGCGCACGAGATCGGAATGTGTGTTTATATGCGCATACATATGAATGTGTGTTTATATGCGCTTACATATGAATGTGTGTTTATATGCGCTTACATATGAATGTGTGTTTATATGCGCTTACATATGAATGTGTGATTATATGCGCTTGCATATGGATGTGTGGTTATATGCGCTTACATATGGATGTGTGTTTATATGCGCTTACATATGAATGTGAGCATATTAGTACTTGTAAAGAATGTGCAATTAGGGTCGTATCGAGACCGTCGTCGGTAAAGATCCCTGTACATAATGTAAATAAAACTTCTTTCGTTACGTTTTTGTTTATTTTTGTGATTTCGTTGGTCACTATGTATATACTTTAGGGTCACCTGCCAAAAAAGCCAAAGCCGACCAAAGATATTCACGGCAATAATAAATAACCCGCCTTTCAGGTCATGTTTACTCTCTGTACACAAGTTTTTCCTTTAGCCCAGTCAAAGTTGTAGCTACAATTTTACGAGGGAAGGGATGTCAAGCTAGACCCATAGATAAAGGAAAGGTTTGGTTTGTCCCATCCCCACTTACTTAGGAAAATAACATAACAATTTACAGCAAAATAACAAGTAAAAAATAACATGACATTTACAGAAAAATAACAAGCAAAACAGAACATGACATTTATAACAAAATATTAAGTAAAACATAACATGACATTTATAACAAAATAACAAGTAAAACATAACATGACATTTCTAACAAAATAACAAGTAAAACAGAACATAACATTTATAACAGAGTAACAATTATAACTGAGAACGATCTCCTCTCAACGAAACAAAAACAGCTAATTCATAAAAATCCCACAATAACAAGATAAGTAATATTGTTTTATGTAACATCCCTTTACCCCAGGGTCATTGAGAGTGACGGAGTACATATGGGAAACCGAGTACAGTGAAGTCAATCTTCTACGGCTTTTAAACCCTTTTTTAAAAACTACTACGATGGTGATTTAGGGTCATATCCACTACGATGGTGATGTAGGGTATATCCTTTGTAAAAGACGTTTTCTGATCCGTATCAGTGCAATATTTTTTTTTTAAAACCCCAAAAGAAAACCCCAACATATTTATATATAGCAATGACAATCAGACGGTCACGACATAATGATATATAACTATTGGGTAGAGGCGGGAGTCAGAGAGTTACTACAATCATTTTTCATTTTTTTTATTACATATTCCATGGGGTAGTGAAATTGTATGATCTACTTACTCAAAATACGTAATAGGGGTTGAGGCGTTAATGAACCTTTCAACCATCACCAGTGTGTGACGATGTTACTATACACGTATCATGCTAGTGTGGGAACACTGTCACTTGTTACTTAGGCGTTGTCTTATCAATCAAGACTTGGGCGTTGTCTAGATTTTACTTCGAATAGAAAGATACAAGAAAAATACCATTAATTAATGTAAACATCTATTTGTTGTTGTTTGTTTGTTTGAGAACCCCAGGAATTGCGAGAGATGGGCTCTTACTTCCTATGTGTAGAGGTGTGGTTTTTCTGAATTTTCTTTCGAAAGACTTCACCTTTTGGCTTAGTGCAAGCCTATTGAAGGAGCCTTCTACTCAGAGAGAGTCTATAATTGCATAGATTACATGCTACAAAGTTTCCATAAGAGAGCCTCAATACAACGGTATGTCATCTACTAAGATTTTCTGTTGCATGGGTGATTTGTCTAGTGGGCCATTGGTGAGACCCACAGACACAGCCGCATGTGTTATCTATTTGTTTATATATCTATGCAACAGTTACGGAATTGTCTATCAGATACTGCTAGTGCGATTACACGCAGACAGGGGGTGGGGGTGAGTTTGGGTATTCAACCCCCCCCCTCCCAGCAAGTCGGAACACGCAAAAGTAATACAGATTTTTCGTCAAGGATTGTGGTCAATAATACGCACGAATCGTCTGTTTTTTAGACCCTTTTCCACCCCCTCCCCATTTTTTAGACGATATCTATTCTACGTCTCTGATCATACGGAAAATTACACTTTGGATTCTCTAAAGAGTAAAGAAGATATAACTTGCCGCCCCCATCGAGGCCAGAACCTTGAAGTGGTGATGGGGCTTAGTTCAGCCATCAGAGGCTGGAAACTAAGACTGGTCGGGCACTCCCACTCGAGCAGGACCATAGTCCGGCCCAAGTAAGCAGAGTGCTGAAGACGGAGGCAACCAGCCAAAAGGCGCACAGATAATCAGGTTGCCACGCATAAAACACAATGGAAACATGTCTGCATCTAATAAACGTTATGGTGCCTGCCCTGTGGCGGACGTTCAGGCAGGGACGGTGCCGGGCCCTATACCTCGAAAGGGCCCAACCTCAGTTACTGGAAGTCCTTCTCAATTGTCCCGAGGAGCCAGGAGGCAAGGGAATAGAGCTACTGGCCAAACAAACAAACGACCAATAAAAATAATGCACTGGAATGCTGAGAGTGTCAACAGTAAAAGAGATGGATACAGCAAAAAATTGGAACTTGAAAATGTCCTCAGTGAAGAACAAGTTAATATATGCTGTATCCAAGAAACACACCTCAGCAGCGACATAGCCTTCAAAATCAGAGGCTACCAGTGCTACCGATCTGACCGAAAAGACAGGCGAAAGGGTGGAATTCTGACACTAGTTAAAAACAATATCAGTGCATGTCAGCTGGAAGTATACATGGACGGGGCAGAATACCAGATGCTCCACCTAAAAACAGACAGTGCAGAATTCCATCTCCTGAACTACTACTGCCCAAATGATAAACCATTGGCACTAGACACAATTCCAGACAAAGAAAGGCTTATGGTGTGTGGTGACTTCAACAGCCACTCTCAGAGCTGGGGCTACGATCATATCGACAAGAGAGGTGAGGAACTTGAGAGCTGGCAGGATGAAAATAATCTCATTCTTATTAACCAGCCAGCAGACTCACCAACCTTCTACTCGAGAGCATGGCACACCACCTCTACACCAGACCTGGCATTCTACTCACCAGGCCTGGAATGGAACATCACACGTATCGTTGGAAAGCAGCTTGGGGGTAGTGACCACAGACCAGTATTTCTGGAAATTCACAATGAATATACCAAGGACAGCAGCACGCTCACTAGGTGGAACTATAAGAGGGCAGACTGGAAAATGTACCAGCATTTAACCAGTGTTCTAGCTAAGGACATGAACTTGGACAAAGACATCAATAGAGCAGTGAGTGAATTTAATAGATGTATACTACATGCTGCTAGTAAAACCATACCCAGGGGGGCACGCAAAAACTACAAACCCTACTGGAATGATGAACTGGAAAAGCTGCAAAATGAGATGGAAACATCTAGAAAGCAGGCTGAGAACAGACCTAGCCAAGAATATCACAACAAATATCAGCAAACAAAGGCTAAATTTCAAAGAGCCAAGTTACAAGCCAGACGGAACAGCTGGAAAGAAAAAACAGAGTCGCTGAACCTAGAAAGAGATACTAGGAAATTATGGAAACTTGTAAAACAACTAAATGATGAAGGTACAGGGAGAAATACCAGGATCACACTTTATAAAGATAAAAACATTTTAACAGGTAAACATGCAGCTGATTACTTTGCAGATTCCTTTGCAGAAGACAATAACATCAAAGTCAGCCCAGACAAACAACAGGAGGTTCGACAGAACCAGCAAAACATTGGACAAGGCGAACCTATACCTGAAGTCATGGAGGCACCAATCACAATGAGAGAACTGGAGCATGCAATATCCAAATTGAAAATGAAAAAGTCCCCTGGAGCTGATGGAGTGTCCAATGAAATGATTAGAAACCTGGGAATTGCAGCAAGAGCAAAGCTACTGCAGATCTTTAACACAAGCTGGTCCACGGGTAATGTACCACAGGCGTGGAGAGAAGCAATAATGATACCACTCCTCAAATCAGGAAAAGATGGCAACACAGTCTCCAACTACAGGCCCATCAGCCTCACAAGCTGTCTATGCAAAACAATGGAACGCATTATCAATCTTAGGATGCAGTGGTACCTAGAAAGTGAAAACCTTCTGGTATCACAGCAAGCAGGTTTCAGACAGTGCTACTCTACTGAAGATCAGGCAACCTACCTCTCCCAAGAGATTGAGGATGCCTTCCAAGATAAGAAACTGGTACTAGCAGCATGGATAGACCTCAGGAAAGCATTTGATAAGGTCTGGAAAGAAGGGCTCCTAAAGAAATTGCGAAATTGCAGGGTTAGCTCAAGAATGTATAAATGGGTAAAAGCATACCTGCATAATAGAAGAGCCAGGGTACAATTAGATGGTCGCAAGAGCAAGAAAGTTCTACTGCGTCATGGAGTCCCCCAGGGAGGAGTCCTGTCGCCCACACTTTTCTTGGTTTACATCAATGACCTAGTTGCTGAACTACCACACGGGATCAAAGTGGCAATGTAAGCTGACGACCTGGTGATCTGGTGCACAGAAGAACATGCGACAGTGGCCACTAAACAAATACAAAGAGCTATCGATGCCATAACCTTATGGGCTAATAGATGGTGTGTCAGCATTAACACAGATAAGTGCAGCACTACACTTTTCACCCTCTCACCAAAACAAAAAGCCGGTCATATCAAAATAGATGGAGAGCTCTTGAAAGAAGACAAACAACCCACATACCTCGGAGTTACTTTTGATGATAAACTGACATGGAAGCAGCACATAAACAAAGCAACAACAAAAGCCAGGAGGAAGTTAGCTATCCTGAGAAAACTAAGTGGAACCACATGGGGAGCCAGTGGGAATATACTCAGTAAAGTTTACCAGCAAGGCATAAGACCACACCTGGAATATGGTTCAGCTGCGTGGTGTCCTGCATCAAACACCACATTGCAAGATCTAGATAAAGTGCAAAACCAGGCACTTAGAATAATGTTGGGAGCAATGAAATCAACACCCATAGCAGAGATGCAGAAAATGGGAAGAATGCAAACACTTGGCGAACGCAGAGACACAAAAGTACTAATTCAGGCAGAAAAGTTTCAGTGTATGCCAAGTCATCCAATGAAGGAAAGATTCCAAAATCTAGCAATGGGACGACTGAAAAGAAGCAGCTTTATCCATCAAGCTAAACGACTCCGCAGACAACTTACAGACCTACCTGAAGTTGACAGCCCCTTAAGGCCTGTACCAGAACAAACCCCGTGGAGTGAAAGACATGGAATGCCAATATATATTCAGACCCATGTGAAAGGAATACTAAGCGTGGACGAACAGAACAGTGTGCAGCGAAGGACAGTCACCCTCAGTTTCCTGGATGAGGAATATCCACAAGATATATGGGTCAGAGTATACACAGATGGGTCAGCACAGAATGCCGTGAGGAATGGAGGTGCAGGTGTATATATAGAATATCCACACAAGCCTAGAGATACAATCAGAACACCGACAGGAAAATTCTGCAATAATTATGATGCAGAAATCCAGGCAATTAGTGTGGCAGCTAAAAAAAACTGCTAAACTCCAACTCTGACCTACAGCCTGTGGTATTCCTGACAGATGCAAGGTCAGTGCTTCAAGCTCTCCAGTCTGAAAAACTAACAGACTTGAAAAAACTACTTAGCGAATTGTCTTACCAGTATAGGGTAACCATGCAGTGGATACCCTCTCACTGTGGAATACCAGGAAATGAAAAAGCAGACCAACTGGCTAAGGAAGGTGCTGCCGAAGACCAACCAGATATACCAATCACCTACCATCAGAAAAAACAGATGATCAAGTCAATAAGAAAGCCACAAACGCCAACACAAGATGACTATCACATTATGAACAGATCAGAACAAGTTATAATTCTACGTCTCAGAACAGGACACAACCGACTCCGCAGTCACATGTATACAAAGTTCAAGATTGGCAACACAGCCATGTGTACATGTGGACAGGCAGCACAGAGTGCCAAACATATACTTCAAGAGTGTTCTGAGCATGAAACGCTGAGGCAGACATATTGGTCAGAGGAAACAACACTGGAATCAAAACTCTATGGGACACTGTATGAACTACAAAAGACAGTGAGTTTTATTAAGGAGACAGAATTACAGATATAGACATGTTTCAAGTGAACGAAAGAAGAAGAAGAAGAAGAATAACTTGCCGCGATCGACCAATGAACGAGAGGTCGTGTATTTAATAGGCATGAGGCTCTAAAAATGGCTTCTACCCCTAGGACACTGGTCAGATTCTGAATCTGTCTCTGCCTTTGCCAGTCATCACTACGGAAGTCTGAAACTAAACGAAGATGAACTGGCTTTGCTATTGAAATGAACAGATAAATGGTTATTTTTTATTAAAATACATTCCGACCAAGCTAAAATGGATTATAAAAAAAGATTTAATTGTGCAAAGAATTGTCTATATTGTACCAGATTTTTCCTATATGAACTTCCTCTCATCAGAGCAGGACACTGCCAGAGACAGTACCACGAACACCTAAGATAGGGCATAGAATATTACAAAAGTATGAAAACTTTCCATAACTTACACTACCAATTCTTTTGCAAATTTTTTAACGGGAGACGGGGTGGGGTCAAGAATTCAGGAACCTTCCTTCATGTTTGATTGTTTCAAAAATTCAGGGACCTTCCCTCATGCTTGCTTGTGTCAAAAAAAGCATAACACCCACCGGCGCCTTCCTAAAATATTTTACTAGAAAAAATACGAAAAAAATGATAATTCGCTGTACATTGTTAGACAAATATTTCAATTCAATAATTTAAATACATATATTAATATAGTATTTTTGACGTTAACTTTTGTAAATCGCCCTTTATCTTGTCAACAACAAACGTTTTCAGATTTCCTCCTCCTAATTGTTGACGTAATTAATGGACATCCCCTTACCCGGAAACACCAAAGTTACTACCAGACCCAAGGTAAGATGGTACATGATAACCAGACCCAAGGTATGATGGTACAAGATAACCAGATCTAAGGTATGATGGTACATGATAACCAGATCTAAGGTATGATGGTACATGATAACCAGATCTAAGGTATGATGGTACATGATAACCAGATCTAAGGTATGATGGTACATGATAACCAGATCTAAGGTATGATGGTACAGGATATGATGTTACAACAACTCAATCTCAAGTCGATACGCGAGATTTGGCTGTTTTCTCAAAATATCTGGTCCCGAGTAGATATTGGTGTTCATAACACTATCTCTCTATTTAAAAATGTACCAAGTTCAATGTTGTTCACAAATTTTATTCCTTGCCCAGTTGCTTACACAATTTCTATAAACATGTTTCTCTTATTATTATTTTCCTCACATAAAACGTAATTATGTTTTATAACACAGAGCCGCAGAATATATCCGTCATCCATCTATTCATGTGTCTACCTATATATTTACCAAATAACCTAGTTACCACCTACTTGTCTACCTGTCAATACGTCTCATTATATCTGGAATCCATCTGTTCTAATTATTCCATTATACACTTGTATTGATTGTTCAATGTGTCACTACCAGGGTCCTACCGCATTGTATTGTTATTATATCATTACAATATAACGCAACACGCAGTATGTCCATCTATTCATTTATACATTCATCCATACATTCCCAATCTGTATATCTATATCAATGTGTACCCTCCCCCCTCCCCATATCCTCACTGCCTCTCGAGACTACAGATGACGGCACCTTAGAGAGAATATATTAATAATTACACTAAATACTACTTTCTGTTTTGTTTGGAAATCGTAAATATAAAACAATAATGCCATATCAATCGCACTTGTTCTGATCATATTGACATAATATCGCGTTTATCTAAACAATAGATGTCTCCTCCCCAAACAGCTATTCCCTCCTTGCCCTGGAGCTAATAAACGTTTGATGGATTCACTAATGTATCTGAGTGACTAAACCACGTCCCTATGCGATCTATCTCACATTAGAATTCCTTGACACATACTTAACTCTGGAATTCTACTCTGCGTATACATCAAAATGTTATCAGTATGGAATAGTTCAACCTGTCCCTGTGATCTGTGCACTTGCTATTTGTACTATGTAAACATTAAACAATATCCGTGATAATGGAGAACCCTGCGGAAGTTCATTGCTTATGACAGTTGGTGTGGATGCACAGAAACCACATTTAAAAACAACGTGTCTCTGACGCAGCCCAATTAACAATAAAGGGGCTTTGGCTAAGTTTCAAACGTTGATTCATTAGATAGTCAAATAACACTTTATTATAAGCGGCTTGAAGGTCTATTGTTGCAGCACATGTCTCCGGTCATCCGTGAGTCGAAACCTGCAAATACATCCCGTGCAGAGACAGCAGCATTACACCAGGTCTGGTTGTTAGGATGATACCCGCCGAGCTTTGGTGGTAGCAACTTGTATACAACAACCTTGCCGATTAATTTTCCTGTTGTATTCTGCATGGTTTCCATCCGTTATCCCTGCGTCATCACGTGGTTTTTTTACCAGGCTTGGGTACGGAAATCAAGTAGCTATGGCAACCAGTTTGTTTCTAAAATTAATTGTTGTTTCTTTCTCCATAGTATGACCCATGTACATTTCTATAACCCTTTCCCTTAATTTTACAATAGTTCCCATGTTCCTCTGATCAACTAATGAGATATAATGTGCAAGAGGTGATGGACCCTTAGTTTTGCCTGTTTTCTGTTGTACTCTGGTACGTTTATCATGAAACCCAGCTGTTCGCATTACCGTATTCGGGGCAGTATGGTTCTAATTTATTTTTTGTCAATTTTACGAGATTGTTCATTGACATTCTACCAGTCTTTTTGTTGAAGCGGTTTATTGTGTGCATTTGTGTTCATTTGCAAGACTGCAATAAAACTTTTAAATAAATATCTCCTTTAATTATTAACCCATCATCATCAAATTCTGTCTCTGCATCAAATGCTGATTGTCACGGACCTCCAACATCATATCTCATGACTTGGTGGTGCACTCTTACAGACTGCATCTTGTCCATCTAATGATGTTCCCCTTTCAGTTGCAATTCCCCACTACATGGTAATATAACAAAACCACATAGTAAATAGCAACAAGCACAACGCGTGTAGCAGGGAACTTTATGTGCACTTTACCACGTGTGTGCTTTTATGTGGTTACAATGTGTTGTTAATAATAAATGAATGTCTTCAGCGCACGCACGAAAATGGCTGCAATCATCGTTTGAAGATAGAAAACAAATATTGCTGACAAGCATTTTTAGATAGATCGAAGAAAAGGTCAGATATATATTGCATGAAGTGTTTCAGATTAGATCATTTCAAGTACCCTCTCGTTCCTGTGTCGTTGGGGCCAAGAGGGAAACAAAGAATAGTAACTAGCCTTCAAAACGTGATACAAGAGGCAACTGGGTACATTGGGAGTAGAGTTGGCTAGCTAGATCATAGAATGTAACAGTGACACATTTCCTTCGGAGATGTTTGTATGTCGTTGTTATTTCTACTCGCCGTCTTCTGATTTTATGTGTTTATCTTGATAAAGGCCTTTTGGTCAAAACGTCAATTATATCATGTGTATTGTTGTGTATATTATTTCACGTGAGCTCCGACAGTGATAGGGTGTTAGTCGTCGTTCAGTAAGACGGTATTACCTATTTTCTACGTAAGTACTATTTTGGTGTATCAGTACAGAAAGATATCCCACCAGAAGTGCGGTCACGGTCATCGTTGCGTGATCTTTTTTGCCACTGCCTGGGTAGTTATCGACCACGAACATGCACCTTTTTTTTATTCCCATCGAAGCAAACTCCTTGAAGTAGAGATGGGGCTTAGTCCAGCCTACATAGACTGGAAACTAAGATTAGTCGGCCATCCCTGACATCGACAAAGACCACAGTTCTACCCAAGAAATCACTGGTGCTGAAATCGGAATTACCAGGCCGAGATGCGCACCAGCAACCATGTTGTCACTCACGACGACAAGATAGCATGTCTTCACAACAACAAAACTATTCTTGTATTATTTCTTTTATTCTCTGGTAGTTTTTGTAGTTTATTTTGTGATTTCTTATCATTGATATTCGGTACATTTCTGTATGAATCCACATCACAAATGTAAAACTGTATCCACATCGCAAATGTAAAACTGTATCCACATCGCAAATGTAAAACTTCATTGCGTGCTTATCCGGACACAGAGCTAAATATAACCCAGTGAATCAGGAAGGTAAAGAAATTACCAAAAAACAAATTAGGAAATATTGACAAGAAAATAGAACATATCTGAGTAAGAACGGTTGCTAGGAACATAACGTTTATGACATTATCGTTAGAACGATAAATCCACTGAATTGACTTCCGGGTTAAATTTAATTTTCTGTTTGACTGACACTCTAGAACCGTGTGTTGTTCTAACTGATTTCTTAATCCGGCTTTATACTATTCTCTTAATCCGGTTTTATACTATTCTCTTAATCTGGTTTCGTACCGTTGTCTTTTACGATCAGTTCTTAAACATTCAGTCCAATATTGGTCATGTATAGAGCGGTTTGTTTTAGGTCATCTTGTGTTCCCCATACTACACAACAACTGATGACGCGTCTATGCTACTACAGAACTTCTGCCATCGATTGTTAAACATCCAGTCCAATCAATATTGATCATGTATAGACCGGTTTGTTTTATGTCATCTTGGGTTCCCCACAACTCGGTTTAAAGAGAAGCTCCCGTTTGCCAGATTGCTGTTCTGTGAACAGTGGAACTGGGCAATCCTGTAGTATGTTATCTGATGTCTGCGCTGTTGTTCCGCAGATGCACGCCGCGAGTCGATGATGCCGATAATAACTGGTCTCGTACTTATCTCTCGACCCCATTTCGTGACAACAACGTTAATAATATCATGTGATTGTCTAATTCTTATTACCAGGTAGTATTTTTAATTTTCGCCTGTCGGATCATAGTTTTGCTCCAACTCTGTGTTACGTATCTTCGAAAACTGTACCCCACCTAAACAGAAGACTTCTTCAATAGGCAATGCACTAAGCTGAAACCTGAAGTCTCCTGTGTAAGAAAGAAAGCTCATAGAACCCACCACACTACACAAAGGAAGTAAGAGCAAGCTGCTCGCAATTCCTTAAGAAAGCAAACAAAAATATTTGGAAAAAAACGTTGCGGTTCAATTTTGACAAGATTATATGACTTTACATCCTTAATAAGTGTTGCGGTCCAGAATTGACAAGATTATATGACTTTACATCCTTAATAAATGTTGCGGTCCAGAATTGA
Organism: Meghimatium bilineatum; assembly: GCA_034231615.1. NCBI lineage: Eukaryota > Metazoa > Mollusca > Gastropoda > Stylommatophora > Philomycidae > Meghimatium > Meghimatium bilineatum. The sequence continues at coordinate 60,419,266 of CM067311.1, read as the reverse complement.
CAAGATTATATGACTTTACAACCTTAATAAATGTTGCGGTCCAGAATTAACAAGATTATATGACTTTACAACCTTACTAAACGTTGCGGTCCAGAATGGACAAGATTATATGACTTTACATCTTTAATAAATGTTGCGGTCCAGAATTAACAAGATTATATGACTTTACAACCTTACTAAACGTTGCGGTCCAATTTTGACAAGATTATGTGACTTTACAAACTTACTAAACGTTGTGGTCCAGAAGTGACAAGATTATATGACTTTACATCCTTACTAAATGTTGCGGTCCAGAATTGACAAGATTACATGAATTTACATCATTACACGCGCATGCTGAAGGTTTCACGGTCGTGCCATTGACCCACTAGACCAACCAACATACAACAGCAGATTCCTAGTAGATGACAACATCTATGAATGTTGCTGCGGCCCGAAAGGGGAGCAACGAATACTGATACCAGACATGCCGTAAGTGGCTACCAAGAGGATTTGGAGTTGGCTTTACCATTACATGCTGGGAAGGTCCCATAGTCCACACTGAAGTCGGACGTGTCAAGCAGAACGGCTAAGATACTGTAGCCAAGTTGCAAACCATGAAACAACGCATTCAGTTCTCTAGACTATCTATTGTGTTTTATCTGCTTATGCTGTGAGGCATTGCAGGAGTGAAGGACAATCGGTTTTCGGGCTATTGCACGTCTTGTCACTTGATGTGCAGTATTACTGTGCCGTGTCAGAATGTTGGCAACTCCTTCAATCCACCTTCTTCTTGGTCTTCTTCTGTATCTGTGATAGTATCTGGTTGCGGAACATTCACAGGCAGGGGGTTTCACAGTAAGAAGTGAGAACCCTTCACAGATAGCAAGAGATGGACGGCGTGAAATGCAACACATTGAATGTTTTGCTCTTGTGTAAATGTTGGTACTAATACTGAACGGCAGACGGTTTGTTGTACTAATATTGGAAATTGCAGTCGAGTTGTTCGCACACATGTTAGGCAGGAAGTCTGAGACAAGCTAGTACGCTTTAGCTAAAGGCAATATTATTTATCACAAGTCTGCATCTTACGCACTCTAGACACGGGAGGTAGACATGACTAACTACAGAAGCAGAAAAACTATTGTGACGCTGCTATACCATACCTCAGGAAGGACAATGGGATGTTTGAACTGGAATAGACGAGTGTCTACAAACTCACACAGAGTCCGACTGAAATTGTTACTACGCGCAACAACCAGACAATAGAATCGGCCAGACGATTAAGTTACGTAACGCTTGGGGCATAGCCTCTTACCAGAGAGGAACATCTAACTTTACGCATGGTTTAATAAACGCATAGAGGAGTTTGACAGGTGATAATGTAGAGGCGGAGTCAGAATAAGGGCGGGGTTGAGGACCTCACCAGAGCACACAAAAAGAGGGTGAAGCAGTGCTAGAGACAGCAGTCCCCGGAGTCAGTTCTCAGGTTGGAGGTCAACTTTATCAGGCTTGTCTCGGACAGTCAGTACTTGTCTCCTTGGAGGGGCAAGTCCTAGTTAGTCTCGCAACAGTCAGAGTTTTCGGTCTCCAAGGAGAGGCGAAAAGTCAGGGCCAGATAGTTAGTCGGTGTATACTCTCTAAGACAGCTTATAATCCGAGTGAAGCAATTCCTGGATGTGTTAGCGTAATTTGTAATCTGAGATGATTATATTATTGCCCAGTTGCAGATAATTTAGGATTAGTCTGCAGAGTTGAGGACGGACTCGAATAAGACTAGATTGGGACTTGTGCCTTGTGTTTATTTGCCTCTCTTATGAGTCTGATGCTATTAATTGATGTATATCAACTGGTGTAAATAAACCTCATATTATTGTGAAGGAGTGCTTTGGTTAACTGATGGATGTCGAGCAGTATTTCACAGATTTAGACCTGGTCACAGCACCAGTATTCCAGTAAGTCTTAAAAGGCATTTTATTCCATCGCAAATTATTGTGACGCTGCAGATCTTCTTTCTGTCACACTAGTCTGTCCAGGACAGACAGTCAACTATATGTTTTCGGTAACAAGTTGTTTCTGTCACACATAAGTGCAGGTCATGTTACTGTTACATATCTTGCTGCTTCCATTTTCATGTTGTATGATCTTGCCGCTGCCAATAAGGGTTCATTCTCATTAGGTGTCCGAACCAATTCAATCTCTATTTTTTCAATATATTTGACCACTGGTGTTGTTCCAACAGTTCTTGTAACCTCATTTCTCACATCATCTTTTCTTGTTCTGCTTGCTGATTTTCTTAGACATCTCATTTCACACGTAGTAATCTTTCTCTCTTGTTCTTCTGTTGGCGTCCATGTCTGACATTCATAAAACAATGTTAGGATGAATATTGCATTTATGAATTGCCCTTTGGTTTCCAACGGGCTAGATTTGTGTTTGAAAATTTGTGCTAGTTCATAATTTACGTAGTTGGTTTTTTGAATTATTGTCTCGAGCTCTCTTGTCCATTCTTCTATCGGCTGTAAAAATGCTCCCTGGATATTTAAATTTCTGCGTTTGTTTCAGTAGTTGATCATTTATTTTTATGTTGATTGTATAATGCTGTTTTGTGTGCCTAGACATAACTTCTGTTTTCTCTGTGACGAATAACACACTACCACTAACGGATGTAAATATGGTACATACAACAAAACAAAACACAGAATATAATCATACAAATGACAATACACAGGACTGTACCATATTTACATCCGTTAGTGGTAGTGTGTAAGTCGTCATTCAGTAGGACTTCATTACCTGTCTTCCACGTGAGTATTATTTTCAATTATGTTCTACTAGCAGTACCTCCTTCTATTGTTTTCTCTGTTTTGATCTTCATGTTCTGATTGAGTCAGATTTCGTTGAGTAGGGTTATATGATCTTTAAGCTCTTCACTTGAACTGTGAGTAGGCACTGATCGTTAGCAAAGAGTAGCTCAGTTATGTCGTTTCGACGGTAAGCTTCTGGTGGTGTTTCTACTGTTTTTGTAATATTATCAATATAAATGATAAACAATAATGGTGAAAAGACACATCCCTGTCTAACTCCTGATTTTACTGAAAACCACTTTGCATTTGTTCTAACTGCACCTTCACTATCTTTGTATATGGCTGTTCAACCAATCAATCAAGTGTCATGCCAAATGGCGTAGGAGATAATGTTTCTCCTCGACTCTGTCTCTTGTATTGTCAATAAGCTCGATTGGTGAACTTCTACCGTGCCACAATACTAGTCCATCTAGCAACTTTTCTCTTTGTCGTCCCCTATCACTTCTATGTGCTCTTAGCACATGCCCTAGAAACCTTGACTGTCTGCCCCTAATGTTTGATATGATTGATCTTTGTATATACCTTTTTCTATATGGCTCTTACAAAGTCTAATAATGTTCATTATATTCTATACTTTCTAGAATAGTTAAGAGTAGTTCTCTGTTCTATACTCCATCCTGTTAATCTGCAAGAATTTGAGAACAAACACAAAAGAGGAAGAAGAGTATAGATTTAGAAATACTTAGTAAATCTCAAAACAAGTTTATATGGGGAATAGACCATTTTATTAATATCATGACTATTTTATATAGGAGTAGAACCGCAGCTTAGTAATATCAGGACTATTTTATATAGGAATGGAACATTTTAGATTAAGTAACATGCAGACTATTTTATATAGGAATGGAACATTTTTAGTAACAAACGATTATTTCATAATTATATTTTTTATTTCAGTCATACAGTAATTTTTAAAGGCCCCCTTTTTTACATACCACATTAAAAACTGTCAAGCTTCTCTGGTTTGTACAACACCTTGGTCAGATTGGCTCAGGAAACATTTTTCAGTATTCCGAAGGTCCTTCCAAACACACGTCAGTTATTTTCTCGTTTCTCCAGTCCATCGGATGCTTACATTCCTACTTTAAGGTCAATGAGGCCAGACCAGTTCCTGGGCAAACAAGTTGACGATGCCAACACATCGTTCTAAACAAACTACTAGAGCTAACAAATGCGCCTTGGCTTGCAATTTGACGTGGGGAACAAACTAACAGATCATCGGTACATGGTTATATAACGGTCTTTTCTTTTGGGGAACAAACTAGCATATCATCGGTAAATGGTTATATAACGGTCTTTTCAACCATTGTTATAACTGTTATTAGGTATGGTTAAGTAAAATGTATTTTTTATGCTTAGGTACGCTTCTTTCAACCGTAGAAGTTAGTCCAATTTGGTTATTTCAGAGCTTTACGACCATCAACAAATAATGGGGATCGCGGTTCTGGTAATAGTTAACACAATAGTTACTGGTACAGACTAGAATGACAGTATGGCCTTATAATGTATTTAATAAAGAACTGATAAAAATAACCAAGTCTATTGTCTATTATCTTTCTCAAGATGAATGATGTATCCACACTTGCCGTTACGCGTAGAGGTGGGAGCCTCTGTTGTCGTCCTAAGGCTAGATGCGTGGCCTTGGTTACGTTGAATCCATGTTTTTTTTCAAGGCTATCTTTGTGTTTTCTATCCACCGTTTTCGTGTTCTACCATTGGCTCTATATCTCAATATTCTTGTGTTCTATACACTTATTGACGGTTGGTGCGTGTTAGTTCTCATAAGGTGACTGAACTATTTTGATGTCATTCGACATGCTCAATATATGATATTATACCTGCTTTCGTCATAAATTCACCAGCAGAGTATGGTAGGTATATGCCCAGCGAAACAATAAAATTATGTAGAAATATTGGGTTTTAATGGCTAGCTATATTATTCAAAATAGCCTGAACACAAAGAAAAGTACCAGACAATTGGCAAACGTCAGTTATTGTACTGTTATGGAAACACACACTACAATCATATAGTTTCATGAGTGTTTCTAGATCACTTCGACCCTATATGAGATGGGACGACCAACTCCACCCCATAATCTCTTAAGTCGCCTTTTACAACATGCATGGAAGGTAAACAGTGTTGCTACTTTTTGCTCCCCTTTTTGGCTCCGGCAACACTGCCGTTTCAGTAGCTAAGTTCTTTTTGCACACGGTGTGTTCTGTTTGTTTGATCTTTTTTAAACCTGTTCCGTATATTCTCTTTACTGGTATGCTAAATTTCATGTTTTTTTATGCGCATCTTGTGTTAAGATTTCCATTTTCGCACAAGTTATTCTGAAATTGGGAATACTACAGTTATAGGCAAGCCCAGCAGCGAACCCAGAAGAGAATTCAGAGACGAACTTGGAATCCATGAATTGTTCGCCTCAAGAATTGTTGTAATTCTTAATTACCTTGACACTTGCAAGAAACTCAAACATTGCATGATGGAGACAACTCTATTGACATTCAGAACATTAGCGTTATTTCCCTTGATCACATGAACTTCAGATGCATTTCGACCGCCGCTGTACAATCCTGGAGTTATAGCGACATTGTTGGCAGTATTTATGGTTATAGACACATTTTCTCAAAAAATTGTAACATTGAGTTTCCTTGTATCTGAATTAACGTCTTCTTTTGCTCGCTTTATATATATATATATATCATCATCATCATCATGTGCCATGACGGCTGACGTAGGCGATCATGGCTGTCCACAGTTCTCAATCTCCAGCATTATGTGTCACAACCGTTGTTGTTTCCCTGCTGTGCCAGGTTGTCAAACTGTCTAATATTGTATTATTACTATAAAATATAATAATCATCATAATCATAATAACACCAATAACTTGTCAGGATCGTAGGGGTGTCACATTGAGACATTTAATGTAGAATGATCACCATAATTCTCTATCTTCTACCGTTCTGATGAATTTAGAAACTTCACACTCTGTCCAGTCCTTGACATTATTCGACCATGGCTTCCTTCCTCTTTCTATCCTACCCCCCCCCCCCCGGACAACAACAACAGAATTCAGGGACCATACCACTCCCTGATTTATTAAAACAGCGTTATCCCCCCCCCCACCAATATATATTGTTGTTACAACAGAACGTGTTGGTGGAGGAAAATGTTTTTTTCCGGATTTTTAGAAGAAAATATCAAATTTGCATAATTTAAGTGGTTGATAAAAACTGTTTTCTTGATATCAGCTTTTGTCATTCTCTCCCCCCCCCCCACTAAATTCCTTCCCTGTCTACATTTGTTAAATTCCCCCACTCCCTTTCTCCAATTATTGACTATATTTATGGACACCCCCATAAGTAATTATAAGACATTTTTTGTATCAATTTCATGACAAAACGAAATATTTTATAATTATTTACTTTTATTATTTACAATTATTTACTTTTATTATTTACAATTTTATAATTATTTATTTCACGATTAATGTGAAATATATTAACAATATAAAATTCAACCGCAACTTTCTATTAACCTAGTTGGTTTTCACAGAATAACGGGGTTATGAAAACATTTGTGCCATTATGTAATCTACTCGATTAGTGAGTGATCTCAGAAATAACAATACTCACTAATTGATGACGTAATTTCGTGATCATTTTGTTTTCATGAGGACTTATCATTATATTGATTAATGTTTTTATGAATGAAATCAGAACACGAAGATTAATATTTGCAGTATCAGAATGAACAGTTCCAATGTTATAAGAACTAATTTAAAATGTTCAAAATTACATAGCAGAGTAACAGCAGCAACAAAATCGTTGGACAAAAGAGCTCGAGACAAGAATTTTAAAAACCAACTAAGTAAATTATGAACTTATACACATTGTGAAACACAAATCTATCCCGATGGAAACCAAAAGGCAAATTATAAATTCAATCTTCTTACCAACACTGTGTTATCGATGTCAGGTATGGACACTAACAAAATAACAAGAGAGAAATCTTACCAAGTGTGAAATTAGTAGTCTAAGAAAAGCAACAAACAGAACAAGAAGAGATCATGTCAGAAATGAAGAGATTACAAGAACTGCTGGGACATCAGTGGTAAAATTTATCGGGAATAAAAAATAAAATAAAATGGTTGTCACCTAATAAGAATGAACCCTAATATATATATATATATATACATATACATACATAGGGTGTCTATAACGTCGGAGTGCACTGAGTTACACATACACAGATTTGCATACGCACAGTTTCTATGACGTGTGTCACCAAAAGTGAAAATAAGGGCAGTCACTTTGTAGACACCCGGAGTGTGTGTGTGTGTGTGTGTGTACTCACGGATAGGTGTATATATGTTGAAGATTTATAAAAGTGCGATCACAAATACAATAAATACGGTAAATCTCGTCTTCTCCGTGCGCTCCCACATATGAGCAGGATGTTGTCTGAAGAATGGAATGTGTTGTGTCACGGTTTATCGCGTTAACTGTGTCTTTCGTTGCACACATCCGACTTCGCGTTAAACATGATATTTGAGTGGGTAGTCACACAAAAGGTAACGCAGGTCTACGTCTTGAGTGACTCTATGAGTATGATTAGGAACGTACAAGTGGGTGTTGTTCGCGAACAGTACATTGAGGTCTTGAGAGAGGTGAGACTGAACGTGGTTACATTAATTTTCGTGCCGGTACATGTGGGTGTTCGAGGCAATGAAAGAGCAGATCAACTTGCGTCATGCGCGATTGTGGCACAATGCGATGGGGCAATGGATCGAGCTGACGCTTTGAACTCCTTAATAGATATAGCACGCGAGAGTGAGACTAATGTGGATGATGATTCATTTTCAATGGCTAGGATTATGGCCACGGGTATGAAATGTGGTGTTGCTATAAGTGAACATTTTGGAGGGCGCAGAAGAATGAAGATCAATCCGCATAGGACCAGTGCTGTCAGTAGAAGTGTAATGGCGTATACAATTAGGGAGAGATCGGAGCAGCTGTGGACATGTCCAGTTTTCAGTGATGATTATCAGACAACTAACTAACTAACAAACTAACAAACTAACAAACTAACAAACTAACTAACTAACTAACTAACTAATTAATTAACTAAAACTAACTAATTAATTAACTAAAACTAATTAATTAACTAATTAATTAACTAATTAATTAACTAATTAACTAACTAATTAACTAACTAACTAATTAACTAACTAATTAACTAACTAACTAACTAACTAATTAACTAACTAATTAACTAACTAACTAACTAACTAATTAACTAACTAATTAACTAACTAATTAACTAACTAACTAATTAACTAACTAACTAATTAACTAACTAATTAACTAACTAACTAACTAACTAATTAACTAACTAATTAACTAACTAACTAACTAACTAATTAACTAACTAATTAACTAACTAATTAACTAACTAATTAACTAACTAATTAACTAACTAATTAACTAACTAACTAATTAACTAACTAATTAACTAACTAATTAACTAAAACTAACTAACTAACTAACTAACTATCCGACATCAGCATGTTTTCTGAGAATGGAACACCCACAACATCCTGATATACACGACAGGCAGCTGTGTTATTGTGCTTTAATCCACTTTTGGGTCTTGGCAACACTAGGATCAGTATACTAAACTATATACCGGTACATTCTTTCTATGTATGACTCGGTGTGACCCAGGCTAAGGCATTTCAAACATTTTTTGACTGATTAAGTGTCGAACGATTGTAATTTAACATAGACAAATGTTAACACGAATCTCGGGGTTAGAAAGCAGTCAACGAGGACATGACATGTAGTAGAGTGATAAAACATACAGGCAAATTAAAAAGGCTGCCATTTTACCCATTTGCACTTTGTTATTTTTCAATCAGTAGGAAGTACGAGCTGACACCTCTGTTAATCTATCATCTCCCTTTCCGGAAAAGATATCATTAGATCATTCTTTCTTATCCAGTATTATATCTCTTGGATAATTGTACAATACGTCATAAGATCCATCCCACACAGATTTCTTTTTTCTTTTTAAAAGTTGATCAAAGATTATCTCAACAATTTTATTTTTAACACCCTCACCCCTACTAGTCCACAGTTGTCAAAAAATCAGGGATCGTTTTGGTTGAGTTGATAATCAGCAAAGACACAGAAGAACAAGCGCTAAACATAAGCATACATGGAGAGATACTACAACAAGCAGAGAATTATCAATATTTTGGACACATAGTCACAAATCATGGCATATATGAAACAAGTCAAAAGGAGAATAGGAATGGCTAAAAGTACTTTCAATGATATGAGGAAAATATTAACATCTAAACAAATTACAAACAAGTTAAAAATGAGAATTATAAAATGCTACATCTATTCTATATTAATGTATGGCTCAGAAACATGGACACTAAATAAACAATTAGAAGACAGAATTGATGCCTTTGAGATGTGGGTATATAGAAGAATATGGAGAACATCATGGAAAGAGAAGAAAACAAACAAAGAGGTTTTAAAACCACTTACTATGAAGAAAGAATTACTAAGAGAAATAAAGATCAGGTAATTTCATGTTGACAAAGTAAAATTTACACACGAAAACGTACAAATGAACTTACAAATAATTTTGTTTAGGTACAACCAGCTCCTTATGGAAATTATAGCTATGGCCCTGGGAATACCTTATATGAAACAAAATAGCCAACAAACACATGCATATATCACACATTGGCATTGGGTCACATGGCATGAGCCCATGGACCATCTGATCAGCAATAACCCACAAGTAGGAAAACGTGTAGAAAATAAGTGCTAAGATTTAGAAGCTAAGATTGGTCGTGTTATCCTTGACATCGAGCAAAACCAAAGTCAAGCCTAGAAAGCATTGTTGCTGAAGTCGGAGATACCAGGCTGAGAGGCGGAGACGGCCCCCGACGATGATGAAAACGACATAACAGGACTTATCTGGGCAGAATTTCTCTTAACTATATTTTTCTTGCAACATACTAAAAAAAACACACCCTCAAACAAGGGCTTTAGATCACAAATCACTGCAGTAAATAAGACTAAGAACTATGCGATAACAGACAAATGGTAATACATAGAACAACAAAAGGAAAAAACAAACATCATCGTGTTAAAACTGAGATAACACCCAAGTCTTTTAGTCAGATCTAAACATAAACATACGATATCAGTTTAAAAAAAGATGTGATATAAGTAGCATGGTGACAGGTATTAATGAACCCAATTTGACCAACGTCTTACCGGAGCTTAGGTGTTGTCCTCGGGAACAGGTTGCAGATCATTGCCGTCTAAGGTTAAAGATAAACTCACTTCTAAAAAAAAGTTTTAGCCACATATAGGATTGACTTAATTGTACTCGGGTTACACAATTTGTACTTCATCGCTTTCAACAAAGAGCATGTTGTATGTCTAGAGTATCACACAAAGCACGTAACTATGTAGTTTTGTGCGATAATCCACAGGGATATTAAAAAAATGCACTTTGTAAACACAACCTTGAGAACGAGATTCGTACCCCCGACACCTTGAGCACAAACAGAATGGCTTAACCACTACGCCACTAAATGGCTTAACTATTATGCCACTGAATGGCTTAACCACTACGCCAATGAAATCTAGCGGATACATTCACATTATATTATCGAAGGGAATGAAGTTGCAGATAACCTGGCCAAAGTAGGAGGAAATCTGTCGTAAGAAGAATATCTAGTCAGCCATGAAGAAGTGAACACAATCATCAAAAGTAACTTCAACAAAAAGTGGAAACAAGACTACTACAAAAAATGCATATGATGGGTGTTACCAACTACCCAGAAGAGATCAAGTTGTCTTGTGCCTTAGAACTCCACGCAACAAAATAAGACTTCCCATGTACAACTAAAAATAGGTACAAATGGCCTTTGTCGTTGCAACTTGGTGAATATGACAGCAGAGCATATCTTACAAACAGCATGCGGACCTGAGAGGAACGACATTGCCCACCCCATTTAGCTTCAAAGAGAAGATATAGGAACAAGGGAACTATGAAACAGACAGCAGCCTATGTAATAGAATTCAGAGTCCCAGCCTGATTGAGTGATGATCCGGAGTCCCAACCTGACTGAGCGATGATCCGGAGTCCCAACCTGACTGAGCGATGATCCGGAGTCCCAACCTGACTGAGCGATGATCGCCGAAGAAGATGTGTTCAATTACTATCATATACAATTTTTATAAAGTATTGATCTTGTAACAATTGATCACGCATATTACCTCTAGCAATCAGTTCATTATTACCTGGCAGATCCCAGCGCTGGAGACAGATCAAGATCAATAACAATAATCAGTAATATCACGACTAGAAAGAATTTTTGATTGGTTTCCATTACTCTAGATGACAGCTGTTGTTTTCAATAAGGGTTGTTTTTTTTCAAGACGGATTTTGTTTTGTTTTTCCATGAAGGTTTTGTTTTATGTTCTGTGGAGTTGATTGCGTGTAACCATGGATATCTCTATATACAAAATAGCATGACACAGTTGTGTAAAACGTCACAGAAATAGTCGGATTTCACCCAAAATATAGCCGTGATGTCACAACATTTGCCATGCCCTTCTAAAAACTAGCTCTGCGCGTTGGTCTCACACGCCATCATTTATCATGGCTGGGCTGATGCAAATGAACATTTGTCACTATGTGTTAGCCTATACTTCATGTCACCAGCCAATGAGAAATACGTAAAAGTCTGATATATCAAGATAAGTGACGCTGAATGAGATCATCTATACTGCTATACTAGATCAGGGGTCGGCAACCATTTGCTAACTGTGTGCCACGTTAAGGTTTCAAATTATTCAGAGTGCCAACATCACATATCATTTTATACAAGTCGAGGTCAATATTCTTATTTTACCATAAATTTTAATTTTATATTTTAATTCATTAATATATAGTGATATTCAATAATATGTAAAGTTGTAAACAACATTAAAAGAAATAGAGTTTAATAAAAGATCTTTTTTAAAACTATTTTTATTATTAATGGGAGCCTTGCCCTTGCATGGTCTTGGCCAGTTGCTCAATTTCGACAACATACTTTGTCACTTTGAGTTTGACACAATTTTCTGAATGTTCAGGTGTTAGGCGAGTGCCGAAATGTGCGAGGAAACCCCGTTAATCGATTTATAATCAACTTTATACAGGAAACGTGAAGAGACTGCGTGCGATTTCAAATTGCTTGTCGTGCCAAGTGTGGCACGCGTGCCATAGGTTGCCGACCCCTGTACTAGATTATGTACTATAATCTAACTATAAAGTGAGAATTGGATCAATATGAAACATCCAGAAGAATATATCCACTAGCCATATCCATTACAAGCTATGCTACACAGATACAGTGTAGGCAGACCTAGAGGCCGACCTCGAAATTAACGAGAAATAGTTTGGACCACCGAAATAAAAGTGGCGATAAATTCCACAATATACCCAGCACACAAGAGGGCCATCTCCAGAGAACTCTTTTACCCCTGACACTGAAAGGCAATAAAGGGTTTAGCGAATAGATAGATAGATAGATAGATAGATAGATAGATAGATAGATAGATAGATAGATAGATAGATAGATAGATAGATAGATAGATAGATAGATAGATATCCATTTCAAATATGCAGACATGATTCCTTGTGAAAAAACAATACTGTTGAGAACCGTCGAATGGGGAAGAGGCAGAGGAGGGAGGATAAGTACATGGGCAGACAAAATCAAGGAATGGACTTGACAAGATTTTTCCTGCTCGTCCGCATCGTTGAAGATAGTAATCGCTGGAGGACTCTGTGTGCTGAACACTCAGCTATTTGGCAACAACAGCTACAAACGACATCCAATGTGCTACTCCTACGGTCCTGGCAGGTTACAGGTTTATAGATAGCAACTGTCAAAAAATTACGTCAGCAATTCTTTTTTTATGTTCTATACAACTGTTTGGATATTTCTATACAACTGTTTAGATATTTCTATACAGCTGTTTGGATATTTCTATACAACTGTTTGGATATTTCTATACAACTGTTTAGATATTTCTATACAACTGTTTGGGTTTGAACTATTTTTTTTCTAAGCATCTAAAAAAATTGCTGTACAATTTCAGCTCCAATTTTTAGGCTAGTGGGGGAAAAGGGTGGGGTGTGTTGGTAAGCCACACAAAATACATACATGGTTACAAACGAAGAACACGGATATACAAAGGGTGGGGTGTGTTGGTAAGCCACACAAAATACATACATGGTTACAAACGAAGAACACGGATATACAAAGGGTGGGGTGTGTTGGTAAGCCACACAAAATACATACATGGTTACAAACGAAGAACACGGATATACAAAGGGTGGGGTGTGTTGGTAAGCCACACAAAGTACATACATGGTTACAAACGAAGATAACGGATATAATCAAAATCATTATATATAAAAGCTTGTTTTGATTCTGCTAGTAGCCTTTTAATGTAGTCACGGTATTAGGCTACATCAACGCCATCATCATGTGCTTTCAATGTAGCCACGTCACGGTATTAGGCTACATCAACACCATCATCATGTGCATTTAATGTAGCCACGCCACGGTATTAGGCAACATCAACACCATAACCATGTGCCTTTAATGTAGCCACGCCACGGTATTAGGCTACATCAACACCATCATCATGTGCCTTTAATATAGCCCCGTCACAGTATTAGGCTAGATCAACACCATCATCAAGTGTCGTCTTCGCAACGAAGATTGGTTGCAACAGAGCTCTAACATCCCGTCTTTTGTTTTGGTGTTGCACTCTGCTAGAATGCAACCTGTCCATCTTGTGAAGCTACTCTCCCACTTGTATCTCTGCCCACCTCTTGCTCGCCTTTACCCTCAAGTAAGGTCTTCAACAAGGTGTCATGTCTTTCAATGTGTGCAAAATATTTTATTTGCATAATATTTACTTCCTCTAATAATTCTGTCTTCATATTAAGTGATGTTAGAACCTCATTGTTTTCTTCTCTTCCCATGATGTTCTCCCTATTCTTCTGTATATCGACATCTCAGGCATCAATTATGTCTTCTAAATGTTTGTTTATTGAGACTGCATCAAGTGTGACTCTTGACTTTCACATACCTTCTTGCTGAATTAATGTGGACATCTGTTTGTTATGTTTTTTTAAATTATTGTTGGACTTTTAATTGGTCGCTATTTACATACTTAGAGTCAACTGAATTAATGTGGACAATCTGTTTGTTATGTTTTTGATTATTGTTTGACTTTAATTGGTCGCTATTTACATACTTGGAGTGGCACGCCAAAAATAGTCAAGGCCAACCAATAAATTTCACGTAAATCGGAAACTAGTTCATGTTTACGCTTTAGTTGACAGGTCTCTTTATATATTTATAGACGGTCGCGCATTAAGGAACAGCAAATCAGATTGTTAGCGCATGCAACGAGGTTACCACAGTGTCTTTGAAATGGGAACCTATTCAAATGCAATTATTTCACGGTTAAATGCCATGGCGGACAACTTAAATTAGTAATGACACAAACAGTGTGGAGTTTGATATCTCTCTCTGATCTTACACCTTAAGGCACACCAACCCACGAACAAGAGGTTAAATGATTATGTTATTTTTCAAACCTAACGGTGGACAATTTTGACCAGAACTGGCAAGTACCAATGGACGACCTACTTCTTTCAGTGTTCGAACAGGTGGTCGACTGTGAGACAACCTTTACAAAGTAAGAGCCAGCTGTGATCTGATATTGAAAGCAACCAAACGCAACCAGGCGTAACCATACGTGGCGAATAGTCGGTTCAGACGTGTCAGCTTGCATACTCAAAGAGTAAGCATTCGCGCACCAATTGACAGTGCATACTTGTGTCATGGGATAACAGATGTTTCTGACATTAGTAATCCGAATGAAATAGTCCACTTTGTCCAATGATGGAAAAATATAAACTAATAGCCACCATTGGTGTATAAAAACTGTTTTGGTGACGTTAACTTTCGTAAAACATACCCTCTCCCTTGTTAACAACTGTTTCAGGCTGTTCAAACACACCCTTTCCTTTGCTAACAACTGTCAAACTGTTTCAGGCTGGTTAAACTAATTGTTAACATAATTATGGAAGCCCCTGGTAGTGCCTTCTAGAAATAATTTCAGAGGCCAGTGCATACAGAGTAATGAAATCTCCAAGGCCAGTGCATATAGTAGAGTTAAAACTCCGATGGCAGTGCATATAGTATTGTTAAATCCAGCACATATAGTATAGTTAAATCCAGCACATATAGTATAGTTAAATCTCAGAGGCCAGTGCATATGGTTAGTTGGTTGCGGATCCAGCGGACCATGGGCTCATGCCCTTTGACCCAATGCCAGTGTGTGGTGTATGAATGTGTTTGTGACCCGTTGTTTTGTTCCATATGTGTTCCATTTATCTGGCCCTGGAGGGAGAAGCATTTTCCTGATGTCCTTCAGCGCTGGGCATTCAAAAAGGTGGTGGTCAACAGTTTCAAAGGGATGACTGCACATCCGGCACCTTGGAGTGTGTTGTGGTTGTATTCTGTTCAGGTGATTGTTAAGCTGTACATGTTGTGTGCGCAGTCTGAAGGCGGTACTCTGGTCTTTCCTTCCCAGGAGGTTGATGTTGTCTACCAATGCATATATTATAGTTAAATCTCATAGGCCAATGCATATATTATAGTTAAATCTCATAGGCCAATGCATATATTATAGTTAAATCTCATAGGCCAATGCATATATTATAGTTAAATCTCAGAGGCCAGTGCATATATTATAGTTAAATCTCAGAGGCCAGTGCATATATTATAGTTAAATCTCATAGGCCAGTGCATATAATGTGGTTAAACTAGGAGATAAAGCTCCAGCGTCAGGAAACAATCCGATACTGGAAATGCGGAGGCTGGAGTAACACAGGATAAATGTACAAATGAACGGAAATGGGTACAAATGGTATCAATATTTGTAAACAAAACAAATATAGCAAGACCAGTTGTTTGTTGTGTTTACAAATATTGGTAACATTTGTACCCATTTCCATTCATTTTTATATATAAATCAGCCAGTTGAGCAGTAAAAATGGCTGGGGATTACAGATGTGGTTGTTGGGCTGTATTTTGCACTCCGCTCTAAAACTGCTTTCTAACTTTATTTTTACAATACCCCATCTAATTCTTTCTAAAGTTTTGATTACCTTCTCCCTCCCCCCATATGTAACATAAATATAAAAAAATAATATTCAAACAGTGAATTATTCCCTAAATGAAGCTTAATTACAACTTGTTCAGGACACAAACTTAGGTTTTAGTAAGAAATCATTAGGAAATTATTCACAAAAAAGAACAGTATGCACCACATCTTGCTGGGAATCTAGTAGAGTCATTGTCCTGCTACAAGAGACATCCAGTGGGAGTTTGAGAATGAACGTTCAAGAAGAAGAAGTACAAGGTAGGTAAAACCCAACCATTAACGATATTTCACAATAAAAGTCATCAAAAAGAAAGAATAGAACAGGACAACGAGAGAATAGCACACCACAACGACTGAAATGACCATCTTTTAAAGGCAAAACGCAATCCTTACTGGAACCGTACCGTCTGGGTTGGAACATATGTACACAATCCATACTGGAACCGTATCGTCTGGGTTGGAACATATGTACACAATACTTACTGGAACCGTATCGTCTGGGTTGGAACATATGTACACAATCCATACTGGAACCGTATCGTCTGGGTTGGAACATATGTACACAATCCATACTGGAACCGTATCGTCTGGGTTGGAACATATGTACACAATCCATACTGGAACCGTATCGTCTGGGTTGGAACATATGTACACAATCTATACTGGAACCGTATCGTCTAGGTTGGAACATATGTACACAATCTATACTGGAACCGTATCGTCTGGGTTGGAACATATGTACACAATCCATACTGGAACCGTATCGTCTGGGTTGGAACATATGTACACTGTTGGTACATCAACAGTATAATGTAGAAGAATATATAATTTATTATTAAAGAAAAATTATAATGCAATAAACGGGATTTGAAGCAGGTTGATGGAAAATCTAGGCATAAATATCATATACAACTGATCACCGTGAACATAAGACCACTTTGTATACCATTGATCACTGTGAACATAAGACCACTTTGTATACAACTGATCACTGTGAACATAAAACCACTTTGTATACAACTGATCACTGTGAACATAAGACCACTTTGTATACCACTGATCACCGTGAACATAAGACCACTTTGTATACAACTGATCACTGTGAACATAAAACCACTTTGTATACAACTGATCACTGTGAACATAAGACCACTTTGTATACCACTGATCACCGTGAACATAAGACCACTTTGTATACAACTGATCACTGTGAACATAAAACCACTTTGTATACAATAGATCACTGTGAACATAAGACCACTTTGGTTGTATTTTTCCTAAAATGCGTGTTATTTTAGGCTTCACCAGAAGTCCAATTCTCCATTACACTCGAAGAGATTATAACAATCCCATAAAAATGTGAATCTATTGACAGTACTAATTGAACGTTGATGTTTTCGAAACAAAAATATATTTATGTTTCCGGAAGTTCTATGTAACCAACCATTGATATGTCGGGTAATCCTGTAATATGTAAACATAACAAACAATAAACTATATGATGGCAGCGGCCCGATATCCGCATGCATGCTATGGCGCAGTGTTGTTGTGGGAAACAATGCACTGTTAACAAATATTGCAGCAGAACTTGCATACCAATCTCATGATGTAATAGTCAGGTATGCCAGAATCGATAATACAAATGTGTCTGTCACATGTTCAGTCCATATTCGCGTTATCAGTGGGAACTGCATCAGTTCTCCCGTCTTGAACAAACAGTTGGTTGTTGAGTATCCACGGTTGAGTTGTTGGATATATTATCCACTGTTGAGTTGTTGGATCTAAATCCACTGTTGAGTTGTTGGATCTGTATCCACTGTTGTATCCACGATAGATATGTTGGATCTGTATCCACTGTTGTATCCACGGTAGAGATGTTGGATCTTTATCCACTGTTGTATCCACGGTAGAGATGTTGGATCTGTATCCACTGCTGTAATCCACTATATATATATATAAATATTTATATTGCTTGTATCGATGGTTGAGTTGTTGGATCTGTATCCAATGTTGTATCCATTGCTATATCCACGATTAAATTGTTTAACCTGTGCACACTGCTGAGTTGGATCTGTATCTACTGTTATATCCACGGCTGCGTTGCTGAATCTGTACCCAATGTTGTATCACTGTTTAACTTGTATTCACTGATGTATCCACGGCTCCATTGTTGAATATGTATCCACTTTTTTGTTGTGAATATTTAATATATCCGCTTTTCATGATAACAGAATCTTCACCAGATTAGTGGGCCTGCAACTGGTCACACCAGTCGGCTCTCCTTTGATTGATCAGTGCATGTCAATGATTAAGAGATAATACACACACAAAACTGACTAATGAAATAATCCGACCTGTCAAGACGAAAACTGTTAGTCATAGACCGTTGATTGCTGACAGATTGTATCATGACTGGATCGGTATAAAGACTTCTTCACAGAAAGGTCGACTGACTATTTCCATGCAGTTCTTTGGTCGGCTATGGCTACTTTTGACAGTCGACTCCAAAGCATATAAATAGTAACTAACGAAAAACGTGACAATAATAAAAACAACGAATGAAGTCATGTTTATTGTCTGTACATGTCTACTTCCACGGTATCAGATTGTATAGACAATAACCAAACAGATGTATGTATCTTAGTGGTAAAATGTTCTGAATGGTTTCTAAAAAATCAATTAAGAGGAACAATCGCTGAGTTGTCACTGGGTCACGGTAGGTTTCCAGGGATAGTGTCAAGTAGGTAGGTGATGAGTTTACCTTTCCTTTGAAGAGGCTCGCCACTTTCAACGAGTGGACAATATCCAAGTAAGCTATATCAGGATGCACAACTGAAAACATTAGAGATCACAAAGACCCCTAAAGTATATGATGTAATAGAGTGTCAGCAGACGTGATGAATCATAAGTAGTTGGTGTGTCAGCAGAAGTAATGAATCATAAGTAGTTGGTGTGTCAGCAGAAGTAATGAATCATAAGTAGTTGGTGTGTCAGTAGAAGTAATGAATCATAAGTAGGTGGTGTGTCAGCAGAAGTAATGAATCATAAGTAGGATTGATGTGTCAGGAGAAGTGATGAATCATAAGTAGGATTGATGTGTCAGGAGAAGTGATGTATCATTAGGAGGATTGGTGTGTCAACAAACGTATTGATGTTGTCAGAAGACCTACCCAGGTCTACAGCACACTATCGAGACAGTGGAATACCACTTGGTGTCATGTCCTACTCTAAAAGATATCAGAATACCCTTCTGCCAACCCCCCCCCCTCAAATTGCTAACATTTTATATGACAACACTGAACAAACTGAAAAGAACACCAATCAAATTGGTATAGGCCTAAGTGTTAATAATATTAATCAATAACATAAACTAGCAACGAAACACAGCGACAAAAGGCGTTTCGACTAAAAGCCTTTATCAGAACAAAAGACAACAAACGAAATAAGCAATGTACTAAACGTGAGAAAGCACATATGAGGATGGCAGGAGGAAGAGATTAAAGTGTAATAAGATTGTGCCATAGGGAAGAGAAAGATCAAAGCTGGAGGATTTCAGCAAAGTAGAAGACTAACGACATGACGAGAAGAAATTGAGGGGGGGGGATATAGAGTTGATATAGGTTAGTAAAATTAGCAAAAAAATATTAATAAAAACGGATATATATATATATAACTTCATCGTTGTTCAGAAGATAACCGGCAGTGTAATGGTATGTTCACACATTATACCAAGTAACGATGTGCACAATGTTACATGATGAAAACGGGAAGATCGAACATGGACAGAGGACGAGGCCCAAAGTTGAAACATATCAGTTCTACAACATTAGGCTGGTAATGAAGAATAATTAAATGTAAGATAGTACCGTAGATGTAGATAAGAAAAAAAGAGGGAGTGTAGGCAAGGAGTGAAACAGATCGAGTCCACAGGAGGTAAAAGTAACCCAGGGAGTGGGATAGATTAGAGACGGATAGACTGGAAAGGTGCAGATATCGTAATTCAACAAATCAACCATGAGGTGAAGTCGCACAAAATATAAGAGAGGAAGGTAAATGAATGTAGAAGGTAACATAGAGAATGGGATGTGAGAGAAGGAAAGACGAAGATGGGAAGATACCCAGAAACCGTAGTAGCGAGTCGGTGAGGGTCCACGAAATATAACATAGATATGCCACAGGAGGTGGACATGCGGACGTGGGAAGAAGGGGAAAAGAAGACACTACTGAACGGATGGGAACTTCTCGGACATGCGCGTAGTAAGAAGGTATCACTGAATAGATGGCTGAGAGACAAATGATGAAAGAGAGAACATTAGACAAGAGAACATTAGTAGACAAGAGAACATTAGTAGACAAGAGAACATTAGGAGACAAGAGAACATTAGTAGACAAGAGAACATTAGTAGACAAGAGAACATTAGTAGACAAGAGAACATTAGTAGACAAGAGAACATTAGTAGACAAGAGAACATTAGGAGACAAGAGAACATTAGTAGACAAGAGAACATTAGTAGACAAGAGAACATTAGGAGACAAGAGAACATTAGGAGACAGTACCGAAGATGGGATCATCTGTAGTAGAAGAAGAACCGGGAACGATATCTTTGACCATGAGATTTAATAGTAGACTATTTCTTCAGTTAATGATTTATAAATAGGTTATTTCCTCAATGATTTATAAATAGGTTATTTCTTCAGTTAATGATTTATAAATAGGTTACTTCCTCAATGATTTATAAATAGGTTATTTCTTCAGTTAGTGATTTATAAATAGGTTATTTTTCAGTTAATGATTTATAAATTGATTAATTCCTTATTTAGTAATTTATAAATAAGTTATTTCCTCAGTTAGTGATTTATAAATAGGCTACTTCCTAAGTTTGTGATTTACAAATAGTCTGTGCTATTTCTGCGAGGATGAAGTTTTCCAGAAATGTCTAACATTATTATATACATAAAGCCATGGAAAGTACCGAAACCGTCGGCGGTATAGACCTTCCACCAGAATTAATTAGGACCAAATTTGTTACGTTTTTAATTATTATTGGGCAATAATAATCGCTATTTGGTGGGTTTTACTGCCTTTTATCTGAATTCCTAGTTCTAAACAATAATGTTCTGATTTGCTAAGAGAGGGGTTTGAACCCCAAACCCACCCCTTATCTACGGGCTTGAACTAATGAAGCTGTGGGATATGGGAAAGTGACGTTGTATACAGACAACGCTGTAATGGCGAGAAAGTAGTGAAGCGAGGACAAGATTTTTTAAATTGGTAGCATATCCTATTCAATTAGTAGCTATCAACCCAGCCTTTGTTGGCTGTAGCGATTTTGTAGGCAATATAATTACGTTCAGCATTTTGCCATTGCTTTCTGAACGGTCTGGATGCACAATTGCGGGATTCGAACTTGATCTTTTAATTATTGTTTTTATTTCGGTTAGTCACTATTTACATACTTGGATTCGCATGTCATAAAATAGCCACAGAGAATCTAAATCAATCAAAACACCAACAATAATCAGAAACATCACGAATGGGGTTCTAATTAATTCTGTTGGAAGGTCTTTATATGAAGACGGACATGATCGGGCTCTAGTATAATAAAGACGCACAAAAAGGTAAACATGACCTGAAAAACAAATTTTGATTAATGTCATGAATTTCGTTGGTCGGTCTTAGCTATTTTTAGCATGCGATTCCAAGTATATAGTGATAAACGAAAACCGCGACAATAATCAAATACGTAACGAATCATGTTTATTTTCTGTAAAGAGGTTTTCTACTGGCGAAAGTCACGGTTGTAGAACCGAGACAGGGGTTCTAGGGTAAATCCAACCGAGACTAGGGTAAATCCAACTGACCAAAACCAAGTTGTCAGCAGACCTTTGAACGGAAAGTAAACAAGACTTAATTCTTTACATTTTTTTTTATTAATGTCGATTTTAGACATGCCTAAAATAGCCAAGTCCGACCAATAAAATTCACGGAATTAATAAAAAGAAGCCTTTTATGTCATGTTTACTTTTCATGTGCATGGGTCTTCTATACTGTAGACGGTCGTGTGTAAACTCTGCTGACACATGCTAGCACGGGTCGTGTCTGTGTTATCATGGTAGGATTGTGGTGATGATAACATTCCCGACAGTTGGTCACGAGTGTCAACAGTACATCAGTAACATTATCTGTACAAATAGTGTATATATTCTCGCCAACACATTACAACTGACCCAAGATAGAACACGTTTTCTGACACAAGGCAGACGTAGATGAACTATAGAAGACGTTTTCTGACACTAGGCAGACGTAGATGGAACTATAGAACACGTTTTCTGACACAAGGCAGACGTAGATGGAACTATAGAACACGTTTTCTGACTCAAGGCACACGTAGATGAACTAAAGAACACGTTTTCTGTTCTACACTGTACGTCATTTCGTTTCAAGCGATATGAGCATTCTTTTTATTTTGTTTTCGTGTTATTTCAAATGTGTCTCACGTTTTTCTTTACTACTGTTTTACTGTTTATTGGTCGACATCATTGGACTCCGGGCAAACCCATCGGTGCTCAGTCTCCCCTAGCATATGACAAAGGGTATGTTACTGGTGGTTCCTGTGGATCGCTGGTTAAACATATTCTCGTTCCTCCAGCAATTGTCGTGTTCTATTACTACCACGCTTAATATCGAATACTTCAAAAATCTCAGCATCGATGTTTCATCAAATCCAGATGCCCGCTCCAGCAAGCGCACATAACACAGTTTCAGCACATTTTAGTTATCCTTGTCAAGACCCCGTCTATGGGATCATGGGATTCAAGTATGTCTGCTCTATCATTACAACCAGCACCGGCGTGTCCCGTGCATTAAAGCCATGTAACGTCCTTGACCGGAGGTTGGATGTAGCTAAAGATTCCGCCCACTCATATCGAACAACTTTGCTGTGATATCTGCGCCTCTCAGCATGACACAAGCAACTTCAGCATGGCTTCAATGTCACATTGACCCCGAATGGGACCGCCAACTACACCACATAGCCTCCTTAGTCACCTCTTACGACATACATGAATGTAAACAATGTTGCTATTTCTTACTTCTCTCTCGGGCCTCGCCAACAGAGGGCCGATATTATCAGCTTACTAATAATCTATAGGCCTATGAGAAACTGAAAGATTAGGGATTGGTTTCTTCTGCAGATTCCGCATCTCTCGTCACTGTCTTGCCATGGATATCACTAAACACCAGTCAGTCAGATTTCCCCATCTGTTCAGTCCTTGTTTTCTTTCTTAGAATGTGTAACTGCGCAAATACTGCCGCATCATTGTTTTGATTATGAGGGATCTCTTTTTTTTTGCAAGTCTGTCTGATGTTTCATGAAGTCTACAATATCTAGGTTTTATCCGCTTAATATTTTCTTAATCTGATCAGCTTGCTATAATCTATAATTTTACTATTAAAAAAATGATAATCCTTGGTACGGTTTCAGAAACGAGAGGCAGGGGACGATAACCTGAAAAATATAATTTAGGTTTAATTAACATCTTGACATGGCTACGCGTCAACAACGATCCTGACGATTGATAAATTTATGTCTCTTTCTGTTAGAGATATATGATATGATACATAAATTGTGGATATTTGTGATCTCCTACGCCAGCCAGGCCTACTTGATGATGAGGTAGGTAGATAATGTCGAAGAAGCTGACAATAGATTGATAGATACCGATAGTTCTTATAGAGAATATATGATGCACACTTAATGTTAAATGGCAGGTGTATGCCTAGTTAATATAAATAAATATAAGTTAGTATGTAGGCAAATATTGTAGAAATATACATATATACTTTTAGGACCTAAATATTTGATACCTATATATATACAGGTAACAGGTATATACAGTTATCAGGTACCTATTTACCATAAGTAGTTTATATGTACTACTTACCAGGTCGAGGTTAGTAAGTCTACTCCAGCAAGCTCACTCGCGTAACACAGAAAACAATGTTCACTTGGCAACAGCAGTAACTACGGTCAAATCAACTCGACTTCCAACGTATGTTATAAATCCATCAAGAAATAGGCTACAAACCAAATTAATAAATATCTAATTATAAACGACCTAAGAAGTTATATGTTTATTTATACTTTAATATGAATCCATCAGATATAGTTAGGAAAATTGACAAAATTATCCTAACGGAAAACCGAAATTAGGTTTCTTCCTTCAAGCTTTGAGTAACGCTTTGTTACGTGCCGTGTTGACAAAATGCCTTCTCAACGGGAAAGTGACCAGATTGAGCGGGTCCGTTCTGTGACAGTCACCGACTCACCGCTACGACGCAGGTAACGTTTGGTAAACGGATCGAGGTGCTGATTCGCCTAGACGTCGTTAGGCTGAAGTAGTAGTAAAAACATGGAGTTTATGAATGCGTATTGATCGACGCTAGTCTATCTATCGCCTTTGTTTTAAGTCCAGCGCACAAAGGCTTGCTTTGTTGACACTATGCTATCTTATACAGACATAACTTGTTGCGGTGTCGATTTAGTTGTGCATTATGGATTGAAACCGCGGAATTAAAACCGTTGTTTTGAACCTAAGACACGAGTCCAATTTGGCTATATTATGACCAGGGATGTAGATACGTTTCCCTTACAGGAGAAATTAGGGTCTATTTAGAAAAATGTAAACAATAAATAAAAACTGCAAGAAATGCAATGTAGTTTATTGTCTATTCTATTTCAGTCTGCGTGTTTGTCCTTATCTTGACAAAGGTTTAGTGGTCGAAACAGTGAATCTGTGTTGTTTTCCTATTTGTAAAACTGATACTGAACCATTTTTGTGTTATTGTACTAATTCTTAAAAAAATATCATTCCTACGTTTTCGTGTGTCAATTCATTCTTCTGCTGGACGAGAAATTTTAAGAAATCGCTGTTTGGGGAGTGCGGGGAGTTGGTTTTAGGCACACCTTTTGGCTAAGTTTCTAATAATAAAAGTCATGTTCTTTTGCTATTGTGAGGAGGGGGGCATTGAAACATCTCCCTCTCCATGTTTACGTGTGTGATTATGGCTATCGCTTTCTACGGATGTGGGTGTTTTAAGTAAATGTTCTCTTAATTTAAATGAAGATGAAACCGTCTGTGTGTTGTCTGAGAAAAAAGGGGATGGGGCAAAGAATAGTGATACAGCTACCTGCCAAGCAAATAGTAAGAGGAGACTAAGGAGAATTTTGGGATGAAGTATCTTTCATTCCATAAAAGGTCAAGCGCCCCATAAGTCGAATGTATCAGACCGAAAGGCGCAGGTGTCGCAGCTAACAGTAAACTATGACGCAAGTAGTCCGTTCTTCTGGGTACATACTGCTAATCTGCAAGATTTTGAGATCTAACCCAAAAGTAGAAGAAGATTTTAGTTTTTATAAATGGTCAAAAACTGGACGTTATTTCATTGAAAGACGTCGAGAAAGAACCAGGTCAAAAACTGGACGTTATAGATATTGCATTGAAAGACGTCCGGCAAGAGCCAGATTAAGTGTTTGCTTGTTCGTATGCCAATGAATTAAGAGCAATAAACTCTTGTTTCCAATGTGCTGTGGGAAGGGGGGATTTTCTAGAGCTTTCTTTCATGTCCAAAAGATATTACCTGTCCGCGGTGAATGCTTTGAGAAGCATATTATGAAGGTTTAAAAAAAACCAATGTTTGAAGTAATGGGGGGGGAGGGGGTTCAGAAGAGGAAAGCCTCACTTTGGGCGTATGTCATTTACTAAAGGGCTTACTGTTGTGTTATGTATGTCCTCTACTACTGTGTTTACTGTTGTGTTGTGTATTTATGTATGTCCTCTACTAGTGGGCTTACTGTTGTGTTGTGTATTTATGTATGTCCTCTACTAGTGGGCTTACTGTTGTGTTGTGTATTTATGTATGTCCTCTACTAGTGGGCTTACTTTGGTGTTATGGTTAGTCTGATGGACCACTCATAAGACCACTGATGACACCAATGATGTGCCACTGGTGAGGCCAGGAACAAAGAGGTTTGGAGCAGAACAGTACATGATTAAAGTCCAAGTCGGATGTATAGGACCATAGACGCCAATAAAACGGTGACACAACGCATTGCCGTTCTTTGGACCACATCCAACGGGAAATCTAGTAGAACCATTATACTTCAACCAGGGTCTATGATACGTCTTCAGTGGTTGGGGGGGGGGTAGTTACCTAACATAAAAATTGGAAAAGTCATCCCTATTCTTTCATTTTCATGAGATTTTTAGTAACATTTTTTTTTTATCGTTGAAAAGATAAGGGAATTACCCTGGTTAAATTACTAATACTAATTGTTCGAGATTCCGAGGGGGTGGGGGAAGGAGAGGGTTCAACATTCCAAATCCATCCTCGTCCCACTCCTGCGTAATATGACTTGCCAGCAACAAGATAGTTCCAGCGAAATTTGAACATGAACATTGAAATGACGAACACTGAAAGAATGTATACTCAGAGAATGTACACTGAGAGAATGTACACTGAGAGAATGTACACTGAGAGAATGTACACTGAGAGAATGAACACTGAATGTACACTGAGCACTGAGAGAATGTACACTGAGAGAATGTACACTGAGAGAATGTACACTGAGAGAATGTACACTGAGAGAATGAACACTGAATGTACACTGAGAGAATGAGCACTGAGAGAATGTACACTGAGAGAATGTACACTGAGAGAATGTACACTGAGAAAATAAAAGTACGTGAGTCTATTTGCTAGCAAATTATGTTAAAGAGAAGATGGATAGTACCTTTTCGGAGAGGTGGCAGACATGTATATATACACACACATACACACAATGAACGACAAATGCAAATATGAGTTTCACAGAGAGCGAGATGTACATTATAGAAAAGCTATAGAGAAGTTCTCAGCGATGTCGGTATTTCCTGGAAATATTAGAGGAAATCAAAGGATTTTGTAAATCCTAAATGGTGGTAATGGGAGCACGAGAGTGAAGAGGTTTAATTCACTCGCCCCTTCACCAAGCGATACAAATATCGTGTTCTTTGGTTACTTGTGGTCTCAAATACAATTTAATAGTAAATCACGCGGTCCACTCATACGCGAACAATCGGCAGCATGTTCTCTGAATTAATTAAGCATTCATTCGTTCCTTTTCTTGATTCCTCTCGTGTTTTCTATTAGTCAATATTTAATCTTGGAATCGCATGCCAAAAATAGCCAAGGCTACTTCAATTATATAAATAGTAGCCAATAAAATCGTGAAAATAATCAAAATACGTACCGAACGAAGGCATGTTTTCTTTTTGCAGTTAGGTCTTATAGTACGTCTATGGTCACGACTCATACCAGAAAATATGGTACATCTTATCCTGTGTGATAGTCGAAGAATATCGTTATGGCTACTATGACGATGAGAATTATAAAAAATGCTACATCTATTCTATATTAATGTATGGCTAAGAAACATGGACACTAAATAAACAATCAGAAGACAGAGTTGATGCCTTTTAGATGTGGGTATATAGACGAATAGGGAGAATATCATTGAAAGAGAAGAAAACAAATAAAGAGGTGCTAAAGACACTTAATATGAAGAAAGAACTACTAAGAGAAATAAAGATCAGGCAAGTAAAATACTTTGGACACATTAAAAGACATGACACCTTGTTGAAGACCTTACTTGAGGGTAAAGTCAAAGGGAAGCGAGCAAGAGGTAGGCAGAGATACACGAGAGAGTAACATCACACGATGGACAGGCAAGAGACAGGGGATGTTGGAGATACGTTGCAGTCAACCTTCGTTGCGGAGACGGCACTTAATGATGATGACTATGACAATATGTCAGGTGATTTCTGGTCAAGGCTTGGATAGATAACTGAACATTTAAAACCGTTCGATAGGAAGCGAATTCGTACCTCAACATACCTTTACGTTACCTTTACCTGAGTGACTATGATGAATGGCCTCAGGTTGAATTGATTGATCTATAGTACCTCACTACTAATCTCCCCCTGTTTAACATTGCTTTCTCTCTTACAAACACGCCCGACACACACTCAGCGCGCAAACACACACACACACATCGATGGTTTGACTATGTGGTAAATAGCTCACAATTCCAAGACCTCATAACCTTCCTTATACACGGCGTGTTCAAAATTCTGACCACAGAAATGCTCCCATTATATAATTTGCATAATATAAATCATGTATCCTTGTACTGTCTTCACCAGGGGTGGGCAAACTTTTTGTGCAGAGGGCCGCATTGAAAATTGTAAAGCTATTGGAGAGCCGCATATAATATTATGTATGTTTTTGTTTAAAATTCTCGGTAAGTAATCAATTAAATATTTTTATTCTAAAGAAAGGTAGTTTTACATAATGTAGATAACTTCTGAAATAAATTACATTTCTAACAGACTTACACTATAACACTATATTTTCTAACATGGATAAAAGGTTTTGCAAATATTGTAACAATGTTCGAGTATTTAAAAATGTGTTTGAGGGCCGCAAAATGGATCCAATGGCTGGCCGCATGCGGCCCGCGGTCGTAGTGTGCCCCCCGGTCTACACTGTAGCACACCTACAACCCTGGCGGATTTTGTTATAGTTTACAGCTTTACTGCGATTTCTGCTACTTCCGGTCGGACATATTCGACTTCAGCATGGCTTCTGTGTCAATTTGAGCATCTATGAGGTGGAACAGTCAACATCACCTCCAAAAACTCCTGTGACATGCATGGCAAATGGCAGTGTTGCTGTTATGAACTCCCCTATCGGGCCCAGGCTTCAACACACAAATTTGTTTTCCGTTACCCAGTCTTTAATCTCTTTATTTGTTCCAAATCGATAGTAGATGTTCCAAATAGATGGTAGATGTACCAAATTAATGGTAGATGTTGTAAAAACGTGTTATGTGGTCATGATGTGTGATACCATGGTTATTGGTGCGTCTCTCCATCTGGTATCTCCGACTTCAGAACATGTGCTTGCTTGTAGAGAACTATGCATGATGCTACTTGATGTAGGGGATGATGGCCCGACCAATCTTAGATTCCAGTCTCGGCTGGATCGAGACTGTCAGCAGTAAAGACCTCTGTAAAGAAAGTAAACAAGCCTTCATTCGTTACATGTTTGATAATTGATGTGATTTTCGTTGGTCACTATTTATATACTTGGAGTCACTTGTCAAAAAAAGGCAAGACGCATCAAGAAAATTCACAAAAATAATAAAACATTGGACTTTCAGATTATCTTTACCTTCTGTACACAGGTTTTTACTGGAGCCAAGGTCACAGCTGGACTAAACAGCATCTGCACTTCAGGGAGTTGGCCTGGATTGAGATGGCAGATGTGAAACAGATATTATGAATGACTAAAAGTACTTTCAATAATATGAAAAAAATTTCTAAACAACTCACACACAAACTAAACATGAGAATGATAAAATCTGACATCTGTTCTACGTTAATGTGTGGCTCAGAAACATGAATAGCAGGGCCGTAGATATTATTACCTTAAGTATGGGGTTGTACCTAAAAAAAAGCATTCATCTGTTTTCCTGTGTAAATTTCGCTTCATCTTACATCATTTTATCATCTTACGGAGTCGACTTTGTGTAAGATCCAGGGACTGGGTTTGGCAGCAAAATATCATTCCGATGATGGGTTTCACTTGCTTTGTGGCATGATTGATGCTCTATCTTGTTTGCCACTAGAAGACATTAATGAATGTATGCAATATCTCAAAACTGTCATACCACACGAACCACCAGAAGCCGAGGAGTTGCTTACGTATTTCGATTTAAATTATGTGAGTGGCTCCTTTCAATCGATTCGGCAGTCCGTTGCAACGCCCATGATGCCTCAGAGAATGGATCACGTTCCACCAATGTTTTCTGCTCACCTTTGGAACGTGCACGATGTCACTAAGAACAACAATGCCCGTACCAACAAAATCTGTAAAGGGTGATGGAATAACACATTTTTCAACCTCGTTGGTCACTATTATACTTCGGTTTGTCGTATCATTGAATGATTTCAACGAGAAGCAGCAACAGTTAGCACTAATGTCTAACAGGAACATTTTGGCAATCCTACAGAAAAAAATAGTGTCGAAAATACGTGTACACCCAAGAACGAATTCTCAACTTGTGCGTTGCTCGTCGTAAAGGCCACAAAGACTGGCAGAATTTCTTCCTGGTATTGGCTGGAATATTCTTTTACATTTTCTAAAAATGTACTGCCAAAATATTGCGTAAGTTGTTTTATATATGTGTGACTTTTTAAATATTGTTGTGTCACTATCTTTACTAAGTATTCTATCTTTCACTATCTTTGTGAAAATTGTGACTTTCCCGTGACTTTTTTTCCTACCCATATTCTTTTTCTGTGACGTTATTTCCTACCCGTGACTTTTTCCTGTGACTATTTTAGTTTAGCAATGATTCATTCTCAATTCACACTGATCCCACCCCCCCCCCCCCCCACACAATAATCACGCATAGAAAGGGAAGGTCACAATATCTTCTCCCCCCCCCCTTCGTCGATTGTTTGTTTATCCCCAGGAATTGCGAGGCAATTATCACTTACTTCATTTGTGCAGCGAGGCAATTATCTCTTACTTCATTTGTGCAGCGAGCTAATTTCTCAGAGCTTTTCTTTCATACACAGGAGACTTCCGCTTTACTTCCTCAATAAAACTATAGAAACATCTAGAATTCTCACAAAATGACAGGACCAACTTTTATAATACATTTCTAGCAGACAAGAATAGATATAAGGCTTTCCCAGGTGAGTCATCAACGTTACCCAGGAAGCAGGTGAGGAAGGTAACAAAGCTATCTCGCCCGGCAGAGAACGACCCTGAAGTTGTTACAATTCGTTTAACCTGACCCGAGCCACTGAGTTATTGATTTCACATACCTGGTAACAGAGATGCATATACGTGAGAATAGTTGGAAATATATATAGAGAAAATTAAAGAGGAAAGAAATAAAAATACTATAGAGGAAGTTCGAAGAGGGGTTAATGAAATTACATCACTATCCCAACTCGTGTGAAGTAGGTCGAGGTTCGCGTGGATGTTGTGCAGTTTACGTTGCACTGGTCATGGTATAGAACAGGAAAGCTTGAAACGGGGTAATGAAGTTTTGCTAATAACTAGGCACATGCATAATTACACAGACATACACAAATCGGAGTTTCGATCAAAAGGCCTTTATCAAGGTTACATTAACGTAAACATAAAAAACGGCTAGTAGGGACGACACAACTGGCATTCATATGTCAAACGAAAAGTGCGGGTGGCCTTAAGGATAGAAATAGGTCAGAGGTGACACACACAGGAAATGTAAAAAAATAGGAAATATACAAAAACAAACCCACATAAATGTGAAAACGAGACTTTTAAATAACAGAGAAATAACGAAACAACCCGATAGTATTCATATGTCATACACTCATTTATCCCTAAAGGTTTTAGAGTACCTAATTCGTATATATAACGGTTCTCAAGCACGAGACGGGTCCGATCGTAGTAGAAGCACACCTTAATGGCCGTCACCTGAATATCATGGGCGCCCCGATGACCTGTGCCAGTGAAGTGGGCGTCGACATAATAAGCTGAATGATGTTTTATGCCGTGTAGGTATTCGCAGAATCGATCAGTCAGTCTCATTCCAGTCTCACTTATATATGTCATTGTGCAGCACTTGCAGGTTCGTGGTATAGAACGCATAGGATTAAAGTGAGGCTTGCAATATTATTTAAAATAGTTGAAATGTAAAGGGTTGTTTTCTCAATTTATTGATGTTACTCTCTTCTCTTCTCATCTTATCTCAACTAATCTCTTCTATACTCATTTCTCTCTCTCTCATTAATTGGTTGCATATCATATTCAGGAAGTATCCGTCAAATCAGCATGTGTTCCATTGTTAATTAGTGATTTTGTTTGCATTTTTTAAGTTTAAAACTATTGCCATTGCTATTTGAACGATTCGGATGCACATCTGCCTGCAGCAGGTTTTTGAACGTGTTACATTGGAAGTCAAGAATCGCTGTGTACCTCTCCGCCACAGAGTCAGGCATCTAAGAAAACGTTTGAAACTGCTGGAGAGGCTTAATATTAATTAACTCTGGTTACCATATATATACCCAGTCCTGTTCAACGAAACGGCACGCCGCCTTCCAAGAGTAAGAGTGCCTCCTATAACATATAAAGTTTCGTAGCTTCAAGGATGACATGACTCCAATAAAGACCTGTGTACAGAAAGTAAACATGACATGAAAGGCTAGTAGTAATAATAGTCTATTATTATTTCGATGATTTTCATTGGTCGGTATTGGCTACTTTGGCATGCAAATCCAAGTATAGAAAGAATGACCAACGAAAAACGTGACAATAATCAAAAACGTCACTATGGAAATCTTTTTTTACTGTTTGTACAGAGGTCTTCACTGCGGTTATTGTTCCCATCTAGAAGAAAAAAGACAGTAAGGGGGAATGCTCAAAGTAAAGAGGAATATCATTCTTAAGACACATAAGACACATCTTTAGCAAGATACTAGAGAGAAGGATTCGCGCATTTATAGAACCACGGCTCAACAACAATCAGAAAGAGCGACAGAACATAACCAAGACTTATATTTGATATATATTAGACTTTCTCTTAGACCAAAAGAAAGATTTTGACAGAGTGAATAGAGTTACAGCTATGGATAACACTATAGACATATGGAGTTCCCCAACATCTGATACGCCTATGTCAGAGCATATACGCCAATAGCCAATGCTCAGTAAGAACGAACACAGGTACATCGGATAATGTCCACATTCACTCAAGAGTGAGACAGGGATGTGTACTGTACCCCCTATTGTTCATAACTTACATATATCACATCCGCAAAGTAGCAAAGACAACGGAAGAAAACAACCTGAAGGATAATTTAAACGAATTGATATTTGTAGACTACCAAGCACTATAAAAAAAAGATAATAGAACAGAAATAAACACGAATATGTCTATTGGAAACAACAGACTTAAACAAGTGACAGAATTCACATATCTAGGAAGTAATATAACAACAGACGGCAAGAGCAGCAAAGAAATACACAATAGATGTAGTAAAGCATATAAAGCCCTAGGGCATTTGGCACCAATCTTCAGAAATAAAAATGTAAATTTAATCACTAAAATAACACTATTGAAAACGATTTTTATGTCAACGCTGTGTTATCAACGCAAAACATGGACAACGACCGCCCAAGACAAACGTAAACTTGTGACAGCTGAAATGGCATGCTTACGCAGAATCCTAGGAATATCGCTAAGAGAGAGAGAATGAGAAATTAGGACATTATACACAAAACCGGCACCATCGCTATCTTGGAATATATTAAGAGACAACAGATCAAATGGTTTGAACACATCAGCAGACTACCATTAGACAGCATACCACAGCAAGCTATGCTACACAAATACAGTGAAGGCAGACCAGTAGAGGCCGACCACGAAAACGATGGACCACTGAAATAAAATAGGCGACAAATTCCACAATATAATCAGCACACACGAGGGCCATCTCCAGAAAACTCTTCTACCCCTGGCACTGAAAGGCAATAAAGGGTTTGTGCTTTGCTACAAAAAAAATCCCTTTCTAAGAGATCAGCCATTTCATTTCAATTACTGCTGAAGTCGAATGTGTTGGCGCAACATATTTGGCGCAAATATAACGGCGACACAAGGCATTTCCGTTGTTTCGCCGAAATGCTATTGGAAATTTAGTAAGGCTTTTGTTCTCCTGATGTAAGAGAGATATGCAGTTGCAGTTTGAGACAAACAAATGTGTTCAAGTATAGCACAGAGACCATGTGCCCAAGTATAGCACAGAGACCATGTGTTCAAGTATAGCACAGAGACCATGTGCCCAAGTATAGCACAGAGACCATGTGTCCAAGTATAGCACAGAGACCATGTGTCCAAGTATAGCACAGCGACCATGTGTCCAAATATAGCACAGAGAACATGGATCCACTGCGTTGTAGTTTGTGACAAACAAATGTATTCAAGTATAGCACAGAGACCATGTGTCCAAGTATAGCACAGCGACCATGTGTCCAAGTATAGCACAGAGACCATGTGTCCAAGTATAGCACAGAGACCATGGATCCACAGCGGTGTAGTTTGTGACAAACAAATATATCCAGGCATAGCACAGAGACCATGGATCCACTCCAGAGCTTTATTGTTTTGGTAGTCCTGTTCTGTATTAAGCAGGACATGAGTTCATTCAATCTATTGTGTTTACGTTTCATGCTAAGGGTCGCAGGATTGAATGGCAATCGGTTTGTGGGCTCTGGCACATTTGGTCGTTTCATATTCAGTAATATTGTAACGTCTCAGAATGTTGGTAACCCCTTCAATCTACCTTCTTCTTAGTGTTCTTCTGTATCTTGCTGTTTCCATTTTCATGTTGTATGCTCTAACCGCTGGCCATTAATGGTTCCTTCTCATCAAGTGACCGAACCATTTAAGCTTTTTTTCCCAATATATTTGACCAGGGATATTGTTCCAGCAGTTCTTGTAATCTTTTCATTTCTCACATAATCTCTTGTCTTCTGTTTGCTGCTTGTCTTAGACAACAAATTTCACACACAGCCAGCTTTCTCTCTTTTTATTCTGTTAATGTCCATGTCTGACATTGATAACACAATGTTGGTATGAAAATTCAATTTATTATTAACTTTTTCTAATTATCTTAAGTTCGTGTACACTATCTAGAGCAGATTTTAGTGAACACTCTCACCCCCTACTGGTTTGCTGGACCTACGTTCATTTATGCTTGTGTTATTTATGCCCATCAATGCCTGTACATAATGAGATCGAAAGCGTAGGAAGAAGAATCCAATGCTAACAAATAGGAAAACATAAGTCTTCTCCAAGACTCAATCATTTGGCTAGCAATAATATTTTACCAACAATTTATCTCCGTATCTGCCACATCTCAATTTTATCCTTTTAGGGTCAAGTAATCCTATTATACTAAGCAGCTTTGTTGAGTTGAAGGCTAATGCGTGATTGTGTCGTCATTGAGTCGATTTCTCCAAGGTTTGATGTTCCTATACCAACCATTCGGTCATCTTTTTTATCCAATTGTAATCTTCTTTCCTAGTATTTTCTTTCTGATCTTGACAAGTATCTGATGTCATTCTGGGACCCAAAAAAAAAAAGAAGCAAGGACGAACGTCATCACTCAAGTATTGGCAACGAGGTGTACAACCTTCAGAGATAACTTAAGTTCTGTATGCCATCCAGGTATTGACAACGTTCTGTATGACAAGCATATATTGATTCAATTCCTCTGTTAAAATGTGTGCTAGTTACGGGAATAACATCATTTGAGATATCTGTATTTTTTTCCCCTTACTCGGTGACAATTTTGTACATGATTCCTGACGGGAACGAGCGAGCACTATTTGTCATTGTACAATAACCAGTATTTTCAGTATCCTTGATATTAAGATGACATACGATTATAATGTGAGTCTGAAAACAGGAGTGGTACAAGGGGAGTTGCAACATAGCTATATCATACCGCGTCAAACCAGGCAAAGACGTTGCTGGAATAAAAGGCATCACACTGCAGAATGTGTACGGTAAAATCTGGAAAGAATTGTTGCTAGACGCATAACCAGGGAACTTGAGATCAAAGATGATCTCCCAAATATCCTAATGGCACACAGATCCAGAAGAGACACAGTCACAAATTCAGGAGTACTTACATATGAATTTTATGAAGGTTTTCAGATGAAAGAGGAATCTTTAGTTGCAGCGATAGACCTAGAAGATGCGTACAACAGAGGTAATTACATCTATGCTGTGGACATGTTAAAGGAACACTGTATCCATCCCTGGATCATACGTTGGATAGCAAATTTGATCATCTGAACCCTAAACCATTAAATGCAATGTGTGGCATTCTACGCCGTCAATCTCTCGCTATCTGTGAAGGGTTCTCACTTCTTACTGTGAAGCCCCCTGCTTGTGAATGGTTCTCTTTATTTTGAAATGGGCCTACAGGCTTTGACGGCCAGAGTAGGGTGCAATACTGTCACAGGTTAGCATTAACGGACCTCCAACATACCCTGTCTCTTGCTTTGGTGGTGCACTCTGCTAGACTGTAAACTGTCCATCTGGTGATGATTATCTCCCACTTGTACCTGTCTACATCATGCTTGCTTCCTTTTGACTACCTTCAAGTAAGGTCTTCAATAAGGTGTCATGTCTTTTAATGTGTCCAAAATACATTATTTCTTTGATCTTTATTTCCTTTAATAGGTCTTTCTTCATATTAAGTGTTGTTAGAACCTATTTGTTTGTTTTCCTCTCTTTCCATGATGTTCTCACTATTCTTCAATATAAAGGCATCAGTTGTCCGTAAACTACGTCAGCAATTGGATATGGCCTGAAAAGTTCGACCACAATTTATGACAACAATACATTTTATTACACCAATTAAATTGTGTGAATTTGAACATTTTGTTGAAAGATCTGATAAAATAAAGCAGTTTTTTGGTCGTCTTTTAATTTACTTCCAAAAAAAGTATTGTTTTGCTAGAGTGGGGTAAATAATTAAGCATTCGGGGGGGGGGGGGGGGTGGAGGTCCCTGAATTCTTTAAAAGTTGTTGACCAGGGCGGATGGGAGCAAACTTGTCAAATAAAGTGTGGACATACATTATGTCTCACGTAGCCAGAACAGTGAAAATTGACTGCAAATTAATTAATATACAGCATATATATATTAAGAGACAACAGATCAAATGGTTTGCACACATCAGGCAGCGTACCACAGCAGACTACGCTACACAGATACAGTGAAGGCATACATAGAGGCCGACCACGGAAACGATGGACCACTGAAATAAATTAGGCGACAATTTCCTCTATATACTCAGCACACAAGGGGCCGTCTCCAGAAAAGGGTTTAGCGAACAAATATATAGATAGATACGATTTTGTCATGCCATTTTACGATGTGGAAAGGATGTTGAAAATCAAAGATAATGTATTGACTCCAAGTTCAGAGACGAATCAGTGTGAGCAAATATCGCCTACTGACGGCAGTATGGAAGGCTACTCTGATATAATTCAGTAACTACTGTCCTGGATTTAAAATATTGTCTCGGATAAGAAGCTTTATCATTATCACCAAATGTCATGTCAGCTACGTAAGCCAGGGATTCTAAACGTAGGAGATATGACCCCTTTATGACGTATGGAGATTTGCAGGTGGAGGTGGATTTTGAAATGGGGGGGGGGGGGTGAAGTCCCTCCAGGGGTGAGGGGAGGGGTTACAGAAAGATAGCCATTTGAGCGATAAACAACAAAAATTATAGTTATAAACGACCAGAATTATAGCGATAAACAACAAGTGTTACAGCGATAAACAGCGGTGCAATTGGTTCCTCATTGCTCTCGTGCGGACACAGGGTTAGCAGATAACCAAGATACTAAAATATACCTCCTCGTGGTGTATCTTGGAAACAGAAATACAGTAACTTGTGTTGTGTTTCTGGCCAACACTTTAGGGATCATGTACGCGGATGCGGATGCTGTAGATGGAATGAGAACCGCCGGCAAAGAGACAAGCAGTATCTCTGACACCGCTGCCTCAATACACCAAGCAGCGCCTCATACACAGTGATGTAAGGTTTCTGTACACGCGGCTCGGTCAATCGAATGCAGAAACAATAGAGGGAGGCCAATCTTGATGTCCAGATACGGTAGAACTCACTACGATAGCGAGAATAAACAATGAATCTGGAAACGGCAACATCTACTTGAGGGCATCGGTGTATATGAAAAAAGATAATATTGCAATGAAGTCACAACTGTCCAGCACTAGACTGGCCATCGGAAGTACCGTTGATCCTAAAGAACACACAGGTTCGTGTGTCCCAGAAACATTGAGTAGATTCAAACTAGGAGTCATGATTCATGCAGTGGATACAATAACTTGAATATGTACGCCTATTCCCGGGTATGGAAACAATTTTGAATTCAATTCCTCATTGTACAAAGGACAATCATTAAACACATGCCAGGGAGCACGTTGTTCACACATCTGACGGAAACTGTGTTGAGACTCGGACTCTAGACTGTGGGAAAAGTAGACGGAGAACAAATCCTTGTCTTTGAGACACATCGCACCTTGTCTGACTCGACTGTCGCCGTTGCCCAACACGGTTTATACAGAGAGAATTGGGTTCAGTACCCTAGTGTACAGCGGGCAATCATGTCTTTCTTACACGTGATCTGTTTACAGACTGCGATGCTCCACGTCCAAGATAGGCGTAATCTACCTACTTCTTTGTGTGACAAAAGCAATAGCGAAGTGTCAAAACACAGGCCTCGCAGTGGCGATATATTGGAAGGCCATCACAAGAGGACGAGGCGATTGCGTGAGAAATGTGTCAAATTCCCGATCCTCGACGTGTTTGACAAAGCAGCACTTCATCTAGAAAGGTGTATCAACCCTGAGTCTAATTCGACTGTTGCCGTTACCCAACACGGCTCACACAAAAGAAATTAGGCATGGGACCTAGGGACATGAAGGGTGGTAATGGAATGGTCTTTCTACACTAGGAATAATTTGCTGGCTATTAAGCACCTCATCGAATCAAAGACGCTCAATAGGTGTCCCAGACAAACTATCAGCTTATTTCGTTACATTTACCCCCTCTGAGTAGAAGCCTTCTTTAATATGCATTGCATTAAGCCGTAAGCTGAAGTGTCCTGGGTATCAACGAAAACTCTTGAGAAATCATCCCACTTCAGGAAGTAAGAGCAAATCGCTCGCAATTCCTGGGGATAGTAACCAACTATAGCGATAAACAACCAGAATTATAGCGACAAACTACCAGAATTAAAGCTATAAACAATTAGAATTTAGCGATAGACCAGAATTATAGTGT
Organism: Meghimatium bilineatum; assembly: GCA_034231615.1. Classification (NCBI taxonomy): domain Eukaryota; kingdom Metazoa; phylum Mollusca; class Gastropoda; order Stylommatophora; family Philomycidae; genus Meghimatium; species Meghimatium bilineatum. The sequence continues at coordinate 60,380,154 of CM067311.1, read as the reverse complement.
TAACAAACCAGAATTATAGCTATAAAGAACATGATTTATAACTTTCGTTACTGAATGTTTTCCGGTGAAGAAGCGCAGAGCGCCTTTCTATGGGTAATGAAGGCCGCTTTGCCATAGCAGACGCCGCGAGATGTACAGGACATATTTTGATTGTACTCCCTAAAGAAAAAAAAATCATGTCTCAACCGTAGTAGTTTGAACCCGGGACCTCAATGGTCTAAGAATTATAGAGTTATGAAACAGAATTATAGCTATAAACAACACGAATTACAGTGATAAACAACAATTATAGAGATAAATAACCAGAATTATAGCGATAAAGAACAATTATAGCGATAAGCAACCAGAATTATAGCGGTAAACAATCAGAATTATAGCGGTAAACAATCAGAATTACAGCGGTAAACAATCAGAATTATAGCGGTAAGCAACCAGAATTATAGCGGTAAACAATCAGAATTATAGCGGTAAACAATCAGAATTATAGCGGTAAGCAACCAGAATTATAGCGATAAACAATCAGAATTATAGCGGTAAACAATCAGAATTATAGCGGTAAGCAACCATAATTATAGCGGTAAACAATCAGAATTATAGCGGTAAACAATCAGAATTATAGCGGTAAGCAACCAGAATTATAGCGGTAAACAATCAGAATTATAGCGGTAAACAATCAGAATTATAGCGATAAACAACCAGAATTATAGCGGTAAACAACCAGAATTATAGCGGTAAACAATCAGAATTATAGCGGTAAACAACCAGAATTATAGCGGTAAACAATCAGAATTATAGCGGTAAACAACCAGAATTATAGCGGTAAACAATCAGAATTATAGCGGTAAACAACCAGAATTATAGCGGTAAACAATCAGAATTATAGCGGTAAACAATCAGAATTATAGCGGTAAACAATCAGAATTATAGCGGTAAACAATCAGAATTATAGCGGTAAACAATCAGAATTATAGAGACAATGCTTAAAATGGAACTCTCCATAAACTTCGTCAACAATTCGGCAGGGGTGGGTGGGTTTGACTGAACAGGATTTATAGTTGTTGGCAGTGAAGAGATTGGGGTGTGACAAAAGTTGACGTCAACAATTTATATATTTTATATAAATTATATGTGCTTTAGTTTTTAAATATCTCGTGATTACGTAAATGTTCGTCCATCACAAGTGATGATGACCATTTGCTACACCCACTTTTGAAAATTTGGTTAGAATTATGTTATGACGTATATAAGCACCACTAAAACAGTCAGGCAGACTGTAAATAGAAAACATTTATATTGGTTTGAACCGATGTCTACAGCAACATAACTTGTGTGGATTATGAACAGAACAATAATTGTTTTAATGACAGGTACAAAAGTAAACATAATAAAACATCGATCAGTGTGCAGCTGTCACATCTTTAAGCTATGTATTGTTATAGAGACTGTGCTCAGCGGTTCTTAAACTTTTGAGAAAGAGGATACCAGGCATGCTTATTTTTGTTATACATTAGAAGGATGCTGCAGTCGCGAATTTAGAGCGAAAGAATAGCTCTGTGTCTAGATAGATGGTGAATTGACGATCCCAAAAATGGAGCAAAGAATCACGACAATGTAACCTGCCAAGCTTGTTGTAGGGGGAAACTAAAATATTTTCGTAATGGAGTTGGCTTATCTCATAGACCATAAATACATCTTTTTTTTCAAAATTCGAAAAAAGCTTTCCAAATTAAAACGACTTAATTGGTGTATAGAGACAGTATTGTTGACTTCAACTTTTGCAAACACACCATCATAGACCTCGATATCACACTTATTTGTTCTTCCACATCTAGACATATATATCCCATAACTGATGACGTAATTCATGGATATACCCCATTTTATGAATCCGCATTTGAGATTTCCACCTCATTGATCAGTGGTTGGAGAAACTCATCATCAATACTTGGTGAAGAAATTCTCACTTCAACTCACAGAGGTATGCAATACTTGGTGAAGAAATTCTCACTTCAACTCACAGCGGTATGCAATACTTGGTGAAGAAATTCTCACTTCAACTCACAGCGGTATGCAATACTTGGTGAAGAAATTCTCACTTCAACTCACAGAGGTATGTAATACTTGGTGAAGAAATTCTCACTTCAACTCACAGCGGTATGCAATACTTGGTGAAGAAATTCTCACTTCAACTCAAAGAGGTATGCAATGCTAGGTGAAGAAATTCTCACTTCAACTTACAATTGTATGCAATGCTAGGTGAAGAAATTCTCACTTCAACCTACAGAGGTATGCAATACTTGGTGAAGAAATTCTCACTTCAGCTTACAGCTGTATGCAATGCTAGGTGAAGAAATTCTCACTTTAACTCACAGAGGTATGCAATGCTTGGTGAAGAAATTCTCACTTCAACTTACAGCTGTATGCAATGCTAGGTGAAGAAATTCTCACTTCAACTCACAGCGGTATGCAATGCTTGGTGAAGAAATTCTCACTTCAACTCACAGCTGTATGCAATGCTTGGTGAAGAAATTCTCACTTCAAAGGACAGTGGTATGCAATGCTTGGTGAAGAAATTCTCACTTCACAGGACAGTGGTATGCAATGCTTGGTGAAGAAATTCTCACTTCAAAGGATAGTGGTATGCAATGCTTGGTGAAGAAATTCTCACTACAAAGGATAGTGGTATGCAATGCTTGGTGAAGAAATTCTCACTACAAAGGATAGTGGTATGCAATGTTAAGAGAAGAATTCTCATACTAAGATGGGATCTCTGGAAATATCTAGAAGATATTCCCCAGTATGTCCTATGCAGACATCCAGTCATATGAAAGATTGCAACAATTTGATGGTATCGACGTTGTCACATGAAAACTTGCAAAACTTGATGGGTCGATGTTGGCTACTTTCGACCATTCAGTCTATATCAGTGGTTGTCAACTTATTTTAACATGTGGTCACTTTTGGAATACAAATTCTTACGTGAACCCCTGCCACAGGTATCCCTCTAATGCCTTAAAAGATGCGTAATTGACTTTCTTTACTAGTCACTGGCAGCTTTAGCGTTTTATCACCGTAACTTTGTTCTTTCACTTTGAAATAATTATCTTCCTGTGCCCCCCACCACCTGCGGGGACCGTTGTTCCCAATTTCAAAATTATTCTCCATGGCTCCTGTAAGTCTTTGTGGCCCCATCTGACCATATGGCCCACGTTGATCTTCTACTTTTTCTGCATTCGTTCTCAAACTCCCACATATTAGGATGTAGTACAGATAACTGAATGTGTTGTATCATTGCTTACAGAGTAGCTGCGATATATGCACCTCTCTTCCTGGCATATCCGACGTTAGAATAGATTATGGGTCACTTTGACCCTATACGGGATGGAACAGTCAACTTCACTTCAAAACCTACTTAGTCGTCGCTTACGACATGCATGAAACTTATAGCATTGTTTTACTACCATTTATGCCCCGGAAATACATGTTTTTGACCACTAATCTATACAATCTTTTTTCAGTTTTCATTCTCAAACTCCCATTATATCTCTCTTGTAGCAGGACAATTGTCTTAGTTGATTTCTAGCAGGATGTAGTCCAGAGAATGGAAATGCGTTGTGTTGCCGTTGAATTTGTGTCAATTGCCCGACACACCCGTCCTTGGCGTAAGAGTCTATATATATGACTGCATGGTTTTAATTCTGATACCGTAGTTTAAAAAAATATATATATATAACAATATATATATAAATCAATTAATCAATATAATTAATTACTCAAAACACACACACACACACATATTCATTAATGTTCCATTTGCGCTGAAGTTATCGCATAGGGCAGAGGTCAGATCTCTCCAATTCTGTCTGTTCACAGCTATTCTGTGCAGTTCTTGAATAGTATGAATATTGATTGTTTTACTTTCTCTAAGTAATGCTCTTCTGAGTGTTTCTTTTGGTCTACTACTGGCTCTTTTGCCTGGCTCTTTTTTCTTTCTCTGGAGAACATATCTACGGCCCTTGAGGAGCGCATGGCAGATGTGGTCCAAAAGGGGGTCACTAGCGATAAATGTTTGAGAGCTACTGTCTTAGATAACTCACTTTACAAGACTAATTAGCATTTCATGTAAAATTGTATTTTCACTGATTTTGTATACAAAAAATACAGAGTGGATGGTTTCCTTAAATGACAGATTGAGAATCGTCGATACAAATCAACTAACAGAAATGCATTACGTGTAGGCGTGCTAGGGAGATCTCGTGTATGATCTTAGTCAGGGCAAGCATGTCTATACTAATTAATACTTGGACTATGGTTCTTGAAGAAGATGCCTAGCTTGTCACCATGGTAATCTGACACCGTACCTAATCTATCGCTCTTTGTACGAGGAGGGTCACTAACAGACGGTGCGAGGAAAGATGGAGGTAAATACGTGTGAGAAAGAAATCATACGCTGAAATATGTTATATTAAGACTACTTCTGTAACATTTTAAATATATTTTTAAACGTATAGAAGGAATGCCAGGACTCAAAATCAGAGGGAAAGTAATAAACAGCCTGCGTTATGCAGATGTCACTGTATTTTAGTAGAAAGTAAAGTACAAAGCCTAATAGATCAAGTCAATAAATTAAGTAAAGAATACGGATTAGATATAAAGGTACATGTTAAGCAAATGTGGCCTCATCATGTGATAAGTAATCCTTTTTAATATCGTGCGCAGTATCATTCAGATTTCGTTACCTAGCTGACCTCGGATTAAAAAGTCGCAAGGTATGCTTCTATTTGCGTGCTACACACCGAGAGCTCATTCTCTGTCCCTCATGGTCATCCAAAGGCGAGGAGGGGATCTCAGTGTGTATCGGGTAGATAAATGGATCCGTAAGTAGGCTTAGCTTCTGAGAAATGCGTCTTTATCGATATTTCATTTCGTTAAATAATGCCCTCATTTGTTTCATTAAAAAGGAGGCCACACTTGGTTAACCTGTACCGATATAAATATTAAACAAAAACAAAAACCATGATAATCAGCAAAATTGTAGGAGAACAGGTGCTAAACATAAAAATATTCAAGAAGAACAATGGCAATACTTCGGACATACGATCACAAATGATGGCAGATGCGAAACAGAAGTAAAAGGAAAATAGAAATGACTAAAATTATTTTCAATGACATGAGGAAAATATTAACGTCTAAACACATTACAAACAAGTTAAAATGAGAATGATAAAATACTATATCTATTATATATTAATGTATGGTTCAGGAAAATGGACAATGAACAAACAATTAGTAGACAGAGTCGGTGCCTTTGAGATGTGAATATGTAGAAGAGTAGGGAGAACTTCATGAAACAAAGAAGAAAACGAATAAAGAGGTTCTAACAATACCTTGTATGAAAAAAAGTATTATTGAAAGAAATGAAAATCAAACAAATAAAGTATTTTGGACCTTACGGGAGGATAAAGTCGAAGGGAGGTGAGCCAGAGGTTGGCAGATATACAAATGGGAGTGAAACATCACGAGAAGGATAGGTTAATGCCTGCCAGAGTGCACCACCAAGGCAAGCATTATTGGATGTTAGAGGTCCATTGCAGCTAATCTTTGTTGCGGAGATGGCGCTCATGATTACTTCTGTAATTACATGCATCTACTGTCACTATCATGCATCAGCTAAACTATCATCACATAGCTATATCATTTGCTAGAGATCTCTGTGGTATATAACACCCACTTCGGGTCATCCAAGCTTCGGTCATCAAATAGCTCCGGTCATCCAAGCTCTGGTCATCTAAGCTCCGGTCATCTAAGCTCCGATCATCCAAGCTCTGGTCATCTAAGCTCCGGTCTTACAATGTTTAGTCTCCAATTCAGTTAGAAATATTCTTTAATGACCAACGTCTCCTAGCTTGACCTAGTCTAAGGTAATGGCTATCAGATCTGATAAAATAAAGATGGCAGGATTGGTACTGACCACATCATTCCCAGGCATGTTGTTGATCAATGGAAATACGTGGCTAACACCGTACTCCTAGAACTCATACATGATAAGTATAAATTTGACTGACTTTCTGTGGCATAATAGTTAAGCTATTTGTCTTATGATCACAAAGTCGCAGGTTGGCTACTTGCCCGTGATGTTTAGTTTACAAGTGCAATGTTTTGGAGGTACCTGAGTTTGTTGCATGTCAGTGGATATTGCACCGTTGTCCTTTTGTAGCAGACTTATAGTGGCGGGGAATGTTAGATGTGCCATGACTGTAGATGGGGAATGCTCGATGTGCCTTCTTTGTAGATGGGTCAACAAATCTAACACAAGGGTGATGCGTTAGTTGACCCAGAGGTGCATACTGCCCTCCTGGTAGGATGGGATAATTCTTTAAAACGTGCACTGCAATACTCCTCCATCCCTTGGGGACTAAATATGCATTCACAACTCTATCCATCTCCGCCGTGGCATAGCTATGCATTAGAGACACCAAACCTTAGATGAACCCAGATGATGCCTTCGTTACTCAACCGAGAAAGACCTGTGCTACTGTCAGGAAGGCGGTGGGCTGTCAAAAGCTACTTGCTCATCGCTAAATAGATTATTTTGTCATTATTATCATCGTTACCATCATCATCTTGAGCAGCATACTTTGGTAGTCTAAGAGTATCACTTCGTGAGTTGGTATTCCAGTCATCAATCGAAAACTCGGTAATTGCTTTTATCTCATTTTTTTCTTGCTGAATTTGTGTTTAGTAGTGGTAATGCTACACCATAAAAATAACACCATCTCAAAAGGAAATTGGAACACGATATTAAAACATGATATTCGAACAGGATATTCGAACACGATATTCGAACATGACAGTGAACAAAAGGAAATTCGAACACGATATTTGAACACGATATTCGAACACGATATTCAAACATAATATTCGACCATTATATTCGAACATTATATTCGAACATGACAGTGAACAAAAGGAAATTCGAACAGGATATTCGAACAGGATATTCGAACAGGATATTCGAACATGATATTCGAACACGACATCGAATAAAAGGAAAGTACAAGTAAACTATCACCTTCCCGCCCAATAATATATTTCTCACGATAAGGTACTAGCCGTCAAGGTAAGTCCCATGCCATCAATATGAGATGAAGATAACTCTTCATGCATTAAGCCGCAACAATTATTACGTGGGGGTGACCAAATGTACTAAAAAATATAGCACAAAGATTTGGTATTAAACTGTTCGAAACGTTAAAAATGTCTTGTACACTATAATTTGTATGCTTTCGTGTTTACACCTTATAACCCCTTAGTCTTAGTGATAGTCCGTTTGTTGTGTTCAAGTGAAACATCAAAAACATGTGTTCTACGTACGTACTATTTTTATTCCGTTTCACTGCAGTATTACCTTATATTGTTAGTTTATACACAATTTTGAAAGTGTAGCCATTTTTTCGCACTAATTTGGCTGTAGCAGTTCCTACAATCTGGCAACCCTGAAATGGTTTTCACAAATGTTCCCAACAGTACGTAGACTGTCGTAGACCATAGGAGTTGGACGGTTAAAATGTGTGTTGCTTGTGATTTGCACTTTTGGCAATAACGTTTGTGAGCACAACTTATGTACATGTATATATATTGTGCACACAAACGACGTAATATAAACCACTTTCTTATTGCCAGCAGTGCAAATCACAAGCAACACACATTTTAACACTTCAGCAACAGTCGTCTACGTACTGTTGGGAACATAAATGAAAACCATCCCAGGGCAGCCAGATTGTGGGCACTACTAAAGCCAAATTGGTGAGAAAAAATGGCTAACTGAAAATTGTGTATAAACTACTAAAAACAAGATGAATATCCAAGAATGCAGCATTTTTTATTAACTTGTATTACTTGTCTCTAATTATCAGCTTTCATTCATGTGCAATGACAAATATATGTTATTGCTACTTTATTTTGATTCATGTTATGTTGAGAGAATGTGCTTTCTGTAGACGAGGGTACTTGAATCTTTTTTGCATCATCATCATCATCAGGTGCCATGCCGGATGGCGTAGGTGGTCATGACTCTCCACAGCTCTCTGTCCACAGTATTATGTATCAAAGTCGTTGTTGTTTCTTTGCCGTGCCAGGTTGTCAAACTGTCTAATATTTTCTCACGTTGTCGCCCTCTGTCTCTGGTGCCTTCAATCTTGCCTGTTGTGATTATGTTCTCTAAACCTGCCTGTCTCATGAAGTGGCCAAAAAAAGAAGATTGCCTTTTTCTTATATTGTTGATTAAGGTCCGTTTCGCATTTAACTCTTTTAACATCTCTACATTAGTTTTTCTGGCAGTTCATGGTATTCTCAGCATTCTTCTGTAGAACCACATCTCTGTTGCCTCCAATCTCCCACATTCCAGTTTGTTTATTGTCCAAGACTCGCACCCATATGTTAGTATAGGGGTTATATAGCACCGCAGAACTCTCTTTCTCACCTCTAATGACAAGGTCATATTACACAGTATATTTTTCATTTTTCTGAATGTTGTTTTTGCCTGTCCTATTCTGCATCTTATTTCTGTTGAACTTCTTCCATCTGCTGTAATAATTGTACCTAGATATTTGAATTGGTGGTCCTGTTTTAATACTATATCATTCACTATGATCTTGCAAGGTGTGTTATTTTCTTTCTTTGAAATAACCATTACTTCTGTTTTCTTGATATTTAGGAAGAGGCCTTTCTCTTTGCTTTCTGTGACTACTACTTTAATTAATTTTTGAAGGTCTTCCTCACTTTTTGCAATCAGAACAGTGTCATCCGCATATCTCAAATTATTTATGTTATGTCCTCCCACTGATATTCCTGGGATATCTACTTTTTTGCATAATAAAGTAATACTATAAAATAACTATATTTCAGTAAAATTATTGTCCTATTATTATCTAGTGGGTTGTTTTTTTATACTACGAAAACGTATATTCTTATTGTTTGTTGTATCGTTCCAAAGGTTTCACTTAGATCTACCGAAAAATGTGTTTTCAAATACCCGGTACGGTATCTGTTTCAAATATGTAGGCCTGATGTTTCATTCTTTATTTATACAAGAGTAGAATACACCATTTTTATAAATTAATGCACAAAATAACCTTCTACAAGCTGTATCTATCTATGTTTCTTCTGGGTCGAATACGCTGCATATGGCATACACAAGCTACTTTATAGCCAAGCTTAAACAAGAAAATATGGGAATGTAGATATGGTGTTTAAAATTAATAGATTTGGCCAAAAATAATTCATTGACCGGTGTTTTAAAAATAGCAAAAACTTATTCGCAATAAAATAACCAGCATGGCAACCCTAAACCAGCTTCCTACAGATCACACATAATATAACTTAGAGAGTTGTATGGGGTTTGGAAGGGATTTGTTGACCGAGAGATAAACAAGTCTTTAAAAATAAATGTTGATCCTCTAGACTCCTCAACTGTTTTTAAACTCTTGGGCAAATAATCTAGAAGGAGATAGCAAACAGCGCATTCATGTGCTTAGTCGAATGTTCTGTACATGCAAGATTAGGTCAGCATACACGTGTCGGAATGTATACAAGTATGGACACATAAGTAATTTGTAGTTTGAAACTGTAGTTTAAGTATTGTCCCCATTAAACTCGTTGAAAATATGGTGCTTTTGCCTTTGCTTTTTGTTCTTTCTCATTGAATTACTTTACATTCGGTAATTTTGTTATTTCTCAGTGACATTACTTTACATTCGGTAATTTTGTTATTTCTCATTGACATTACATTCGGTAATTTTGTTATTTCTCATGACATTACTTTACATTCGGTAATTTTGTTATTTCTCATTGACATTACTTTACATTCGGTAATTTTGTTATTTCTCATTGACATTACTTTACATTCGGTAATTTTGTTATTTCTCATTGACATTACTTTACATTCGGTAATTTTGTTATTGATTAGTTATATTAGTAATCAGTGACAATAATGCGTTATCGTTGTTATCGCTTCTTAGTTTTGTTACTGCGACACTCTTCACATTGTCAGATAAGATCTGACAGTGTGGTTATTATTTATACTCGCCGATCTGTTTTTCGTCCCAATGAAGGCTCTTTTTAGTCGAAACATCATATGTCCTTTATTTGTTATGCCTGTTTTTCCTATAGGTAACACTTAAATTGACCTATTTTTTTCATGCTCGTATTCACCCTGATACTTCAGCCCCTATATTTTATCTTGCATTATTTCCTATCCTTTGATCACTGATCAAGGTGTCGTCTTCATCATCTTCTACGTTCGTTTGAAACTTCCTCTGGTTGCTGCAAGCTATATTCGGAGAACATAATGTGTTCCGTCGTTGTTTACTACAATGACTACATGACTACAATATATGCGCATTTGGTTTGATACATTTAACTTCAGAATGGTGTTTAATTCCCTTTTAACAATAAGATGGAATATTCAACTCAATCCCACACTTTCTTAGTCGTCTTTTGCAACATTTATGATAGGTCACAGTGTTTTTATTTTCTGTTTAAATTAAACCAATGACTGCCAGTGTAGAGGAGTTTAGGAATGACTTTTGTTATCGTTATGCGTAAAAATAGAGGGTAAAATCAGTTACTGGCCACGTAGCTATTATGATATCGTTATTAACCAGTGGTTTGAACTCTACGAGTTGTACACCCAAGTGCAGCCCACTGAATTTCTGTTGGGTCGCCGGCTGAGATCGTCAAACATTTTTTTTTGAAGTTAACGCAGGAGAACTTGTCTGGAACACGTGTCTACCAGCTTATTTTAGGGATAACTAATCTAAATATTATATCATCAATTAAAAAATAAATAATTTAATTATAAATTGTTTTTGGGTTAGGGATTAGGAGAGTTGTGTTTTGCATAACTAACCACAACCTTTTAAAAAATGTATATTTAAATTAATAAATGATAAATATAACCTGATAAACATAGGCACGTAAAATAATCAAATAATTAGGCGTGTATTGATATGATTGGTTAACCTTTTTAATTTGACTACTGTACACGGTCACACAAATGTAAACAAATAAAATAGCTCTGATCGGCAGGAAATAATTATATAAACTATTCTACTCTGCACAGCAGAATAGATTTTTCACTAGGCCACTTCTGCGATTTCCTTAAAGATCGGAATATCAAAATTTCAACAAAGTAATACTCGTTTTTGTAATTCTCACCCGGGCAACGCCGAGTATTACTTCCAGTTGTGCGCGCGCAAGTGTGTGTGTGGGGGGGGGTGGGGTAGGTCTGTCCCATTTTTTTCTACCAGAAACATGTAATTACAACCCTATATAAAATTTTAACTAATTTAAAAAAAAATACATTATATTATTTTGTAAAGCAGTTCCAGGTGTCTATTTTTGCTTGTGCGAAAATGTTCTGTACATATGGAGAATGTCTATTTTCTGAGAAATATATATAATCATAAATTATTTATTATATATAAGCCCATGCCCATGCGAGTGGATTGTCAACGCTTTGTATTTGAAAAGCACAACAAACAAATAATGTTAGCATTGACATACGGTTTGTGACATTTAATAAAAATCTAATCGAACACTGTGAAGCTTGTTAACGATTTACAAGTTCAATCATTGCAAGAAATATGGTTAAAAATATAGCAAGTTCTAATTATATACGGTAGACTTATATTATACTGAGAATTATATGGGGGGGGGGGGAGAGGGGGTTGTTGATTTACCACATTTAAAGGTTTATTTTATATTACCAATATTTCAGGTCACGTTGATTATATAAAACTTTATTTTATAGATTTTTGTTTTCTCTTGCATAAAGGTTTGCAACCACGGTTATTTAGAAAATTATGTTTCATTGTGTCAACAAGTAAGAGAAAATGTCAAACAGCAAATTGTTTCTACAACAACAAGAAGAAAACGATGGAATTATATCGAACATACTTAGAATGAATTAAAACATACTGTCGCTACAAACATTAAAATTGGTACCAGATGGTGAAAGAAAAAGAGGAAGACCACGGGAGACTCTTTGCAGAACAACCACCTAAGAGAGTATTGATATCAACATACAATAATTACACAGAGTAGTATCATATCGTTCGAACTGGGCAGTTATGGTTCCTGCCCTATGCACTGGTGATGAAAGAATTGATAATTTGTCAAGGGATATTACTCTGTTAAAGTGTATGGATTAAGTTCATAGAAGTAAACTGTTCTTTGTTTTCAGAGGAGGTTGAATAAATGTTAGGAAAAGAGCAGATGAGGAAAAGATGCGGTTGGTCAAGTACGGAAAACTTGTGTTGTACTTGTGTTGTACTTGTGTTGTACTTGTGTTGTACTTGTGTTGCAAAGCCATTCGGTGCTGAATAGAACGGACCTGGTACAATTCCCGTCAGCTGTACGAATTATTTTCATTTATCCTAATGCTTCTGACATGAATTTACTTGAGCGACAGTCAAATAGGTTTTACATCATTGTTTTCTGAGAATTGCAAACTGAAACCCTCTTTTACCATTAGAAGCCATTCATTATTACATATTTCTGTGTGTAATTAATTGTTGTGTGTATAACTGTATAACTGCTGAACTATGGAAAAAATAAGTTTACCAGACTCAAATATTGTTAACTATCCTTTGACAACATCTATACATCAAATTTGAACTAAACAAGTCTACATTGATTTCCATTAAAGTTGACGAGACTCTACATCAGATGTATCATCAAACGAGCATAATATGTAGGTATTGTTTGAATGATAGAATAGAGGAAAAATTTGTTGCTTTTTACGACGTTTCTAAAAACAAAACTGCAGCTGAATTATCGGAAATCACACGGCAAGTTTTGTATGACTGGGATGTAGATGACAAGCTGTAAGTCAGACATATGATGTCACCTCAACCATGGCAGGAAGACAAGGAGGAGTTAAAAAAACTAGTCATGGACTTTTACCAATATGTTCTCTTTATCCATTGCTATGCGCACCAACTGAACTTGGATATCATCATCAAGTGCCGTGCCGAATGGCGATCATATTTCTCCATGTACATCGATCTCTCATATATGTCATCATCTCTGTTGGTGTCGTCAATCGAAGCCATTTAGTCAAACTGTCCAATATCTTCTCTCTGGGTATTACCCTTGATCTTTTCCCTTCTATCTTTCCTGTTGTCACTATATTCTCAATGCCTCCTCTTCTCATTATGTGCCCAAGAAATGTTGACTGTCTTTTTCTTATATTATCAATAATGCATCTTTTCACATCCATCCTTCTAAGACATTCTTCATTAGTAATCTTTGCTGTCCAAGGAATGCGTAACATTCTTCGAATAAACCACATTCTTGCTGCCTCCAATGATTCTGCTGCTTCCAATGAATTTAGTACTTCTGCATTATTTGACAAATATTAAACAATTTCGTATGTTTGTCTGTGCCTTGGCTACTTTTCACACATTTTAAATTCATTTTCCTTTTGCGCTGAAGTTAGCGCATAGGACAGATCTCTCCAATTCTTTCTGTTCAAAGCTATTCTGTGCAGTTCTTGAATAGTATGAATATTGATTGTTTTACTTTCTCTAAGTATTGTTCTTCTGAGTGTTTCTTTTGGTCTACACTTTGCTCTTTTGCCTGTAGAGATATACATTCAAGAGATTTGTGGTATAACATTTTTAATTAAGTATTAAAAAAGAACAGTTTTGTTAAGGGAAATTCCATTCCCGAAGCAGTATTCACAATCACAATGCAGTTTAAAGAATTATACTCCGTTTTTAATGACATTATTGACGATAAAGACTTTGAATGGGACAATGAAACTGTTAGCTGTGCAGTAGAGATCAGGAGGTACATGAACGGTCCAATTTGTGTATACTTGCTGTGTGTTTTCGAAGCTTTTTTCTTTCACATTGATCACCGTTTCAAACTCATGCAATCATCGACAGTGAGCATTGCAACATGTCACAATGAAAGAAATGCATCTATAAGAAATATAGAGAGCTTAGGAAATGTACATTTTGTTGAAAACTGTATTGAGAAATGCTTGCTATTGAATGCAAATCTGATGTACGATGATACGGGGAAAAAACTCTTTGAGAGTGTTGAATCTTGAAATAATAGATTCTCAACCTACTCAAATGTAATTCGGATTTGGATACTTTCCTTATCTAAAGTTTCTTGAATTAGTATATCTTCATCTTCAGCGATCATTCTCAAACTCCCACTGGATATCTCGTCTAGCAGGATCATGATCCTATTAGATTTCCAGCAGGATGCAGTCCAGAGAATAGAAATACGGTATGTCGCCGTTTTATTTGCGCCAATGTCCTGGCACATCAGTGAATTAGCCCAATTCGTGTTTTCTCGATATTGACTCATGATCATTCATCTCAAAATCCTCTGATCGCGAGGACTCACGAAGAGCACTGAGTATGTCTGCTTGGTCCATATGCTGAACGTCTGTTGTGGGGGCGAGGCTAGATAATTGGTCGGATCATTCGTATCAGGAAGTAACAAAACTATCCCGCTTGGTGTTTGATATACCTACAACTACAGCCAGTCAGTGAAAGAAGTATGATCACCGTGAAGAGAATCACAACCTATCTCATAAATTCCATGAACGACAATCGCCTGTCGTGTTTGACTTCCTTGTCGATGGAGAAAAAACTATCAAGTGCCCTTTTATCAGAATCAACATTTATTGAGAGGGTACTGAACATTTTTGCAGAGAAGAATAACAGACGCCTGAAGTTGCATTACAAGATTATACAATGTATGTTTAAAAAAAAACAGCAACATATATTTACTATTGTATATAGGGAAGTAAAAATGTGTTTCTGGTGTGACCAAAATTCTCTCGGCATCCCCACTCTAAAAAAAAGTCATGTTACGCCACTACCAGTCACTATAACAAGTATAGTTATGATTTCATTCTCACATATACATTTTCTTTCTCTGTTTCCTTCCGTCAACCAAGAGAAGTAAACCAAGATAATCTTAGCTAGAACCAGCGTCATAGCATACGGTTTCCCATAAGTGCTCAGAAGTCTTGTCAATGATTGACCAGAAACCGTATGACTAGTGTCGCCTTCGCACATGCTAAGTAGCCATAGTGCCATTTCTCGATCTATCCAGAACATGAGCAACGGTACCCTATTTGCTTGTAGATGGGTGTACGACGGATATCATTTGTATTTCAGACCATGAATAGAGTGGACTTTCTTCTTTTTCTGTATTTGTCCTCAAACTTCTGCAGAGTAGCAGGATGATTCCAGAGAACTGAGAGTGTGTTGTGTCATGGTTGACAGTTTAGCTGCAAGATCTGCGCCTTTCGACCTGACATACCCGACTTCAGTATACTAGTGGACTTGAAACCCGGGTTGGCTGGTCAGCGAACGAACGATTTAACATTATATTACCTGACTCTCGTCAATCAATAAATAAATTAGAGCGGTGAGAACTGAAGAACGTTATGGTATGCGATCTTAGCAATACTGTTCATCACCCGTCGTGTGCTATGTTGTGTTCTTGATAAAAATGCTTTGGTCGAAACGTCAAATTTTGTGAGTTATCATGCGTGTTTCCGGAGATAGCAAAACTGCACTTTCATTTAAGTTGTTAAGCTATAGTAGTGAAAGTTTGAAAGTTTGTTAAACTCAGTACAACGTCGGTTGGGTGGTTGCTGACCCAGCGGTCTATGGACTCATGCCATTTACCCAATGCCATTAATATGATGGAAAGTCTGTAGATTTTCGTCCCACCCCGGGACAGAGCCAGAGAATAACTATCTCACCTCCAGGAAGGTAGGTTTCAACCTATGCACTGTTCTGAGCCACTGTAGCCAAGATAGGGTTCACTGTGCTCATTCCCCGCCGCCAAATGACTACCGGTTATGCCGAACTTCTCTATTGATCCAGGCATGCAACCAAATGTTCACGTCAAAAGTATTGTCACGTCCTGAGTCACTGTGCCTCTATGATGGGTCTCAGCCATAGGAAAAAATAGTGATGTCAGTTTCTTCCTCCCGAGTACATCTCTGGCTCCCTCCAACCACAGAGGGTGCATACATATATTCAAGTAAATATGAAACACAATTCAACAACAAAATAACAGCACAAGGAGCATAATTGTATAGATGACGTGCCATGAAGCTTCTATAAGAAGATAACCTCAATATAACAGCATGTCATCTACTAAGGTTTTATGTTGCATGGGTGGTTTGTCTAGTGGGCCATTTTTGAGACCCACAGACGCAACCATATGTGTAGTACAACGTCATGGAAACAGTTTTCAGCTTTGTTGGAAAATTTAAATACCGTAAGGGCGAAACTTGGAATAGGGCAATGAAGTTTTGCTAATCACCGGAATACACAAATCGACGTTTCGTCCAAAAAGGTCTTTATCAAGAATACCGTCACAACAAAATACGACGAATAAAAACAGCAATATTGACCTTCACATGGCAACGCAAAATATAGATATAACCAGGAAGAGTAAAAACTAGACGGTCGGAGGGGAAACAACACGAACAGAAATTATACAAAACACACCCAAATATCGATGAAACAAAACAAGCAGAAAAATTACACAACAGCAGGATATCATTCGCAGTTCGCATATTCTGTTGTCCCGTCATTTTTCTGCTTGTTTAGTGACTATATAAGGCCATTTTGTCAAAACGTCAATGTGTGTGCGTGTTATTATGTGTGTTTCCAGTGATAAGCATTACTCTGTTCCAAGTTTCGCCTGGTGGATTTCAGTTTTCCTGGAGAGAGTGCATATTATCAATCTGCTACAAATAAAACTTTCAGCAATGAGTTTTATAACTAACCACTGTAGTGACGCATACAATTCCACATCATATCCTTATGTATATAGATCCGTGTATGAACTTAACAAAGAACAGCCACATGTAGCACAACTGCCTACAGGTTTTTCCCGACTTGACGCTGGCTCTAGTAATTGAGAAATCGATTTTTTGAGTAAGTAATTATGTGATGTGGGCCTACGTATTCTGCACAGACAACGTGTCAACTAAATGATTTTCATATGTTAATCTGGATGGATGATGTCAGTGGTGGACTGAAGTATCGAAGCACTAGGGGGAGGTCAATTATATAACTCACATATTGACCGTGAGGAGCCAGATGAATTGTGAGCAACGAATAGCTATCTAAACCGTGACCTATCATTCATATTTCGGAGATGACCGAGGATTATTGAGATTCGGTTGGTTGTTCATATCTCACAGAAGGTATAACGTCTACGTGATCCAAAAATCATGCTAATGTCGGATATGTCATGTCGAAAGTCTCAGATATTGCAGCTGAGCTATAAACCATGACACGACGCATTTCATTGTCCGGACTATATTCTGTTACATGGGAATTTAAGAATGAACGCGGAAGTGGACATTCACCGATGTATAACAGAAGAGAACTGGTGCCTTAAATATCACAAACTCGGACACCAAAAGTGAATTTTACAGGTGCCCAAGCGGCTCAGCTTTTCTCTTGGTACCGTATATTTAGGGAGGAAAATACGATTGATTACATTACACAAGAGTTCTCGTCATTATTACTAATGGTTTGGGCAATGTTCGTAGTGTCATTATTTCGCACGAGTCGCCGAGCACGATAGGGGAGCACAGATTAGCAACACCGTTTAGCTTCCATACAGGTTCTAAGAGGTGACTAAGGAGATTATGAGGTGAAGCTGGCTGTCCCATCCCATGTAGGGTTCAAGTGGATTAAAGAAACAATCCTTAAGTATGATTTGTCAGGGGAGAAAGGCTCATTCCGTCCTCAGGGCTTCATCCTGATAATTTGCAGGAGTTTGAGAATGAACACAGAATTAAAAGCAGTTCCTATAGAAGGTGGCGATCAGGCCCTGTTACTAGTCTGTCCAGTTCGTAACCGGCTGACTAAGTTTGAAAAATGTGTTTCACCATATTAATTTGAACCATGTTTTCCGCCGCAAATGGATGTATCGGGCCATTGACGCAAATAAAACGGCGACAAAATGTATTTCCATTCTTTGGACTACATCCTGCTGGAACTCTAATATGACCATGGTCCTGCTACAAGGGAGATACAGCGGGAGTTTGAGAATGAACGCTGAAGAAGAAGAACCCTGTTTCCAGCGGTTTACAAATAGTACTCACTCCTTATATTGACTAGCAACATACTTACAGACTAACCCAAGTGTATAAATGCATGCATACAGAGACACATAACTGTCAATTTTAGAAGATCTTTTCCGTTCAC
Organism: Meghimatium bilineatum; assembly: GCA_034231615.1. Lineage (NCBI taxonomy): Eukaryota > Metazoa > Mollusca > Gastropoda > Stylommatophora > Philomycidae > Meghimatium > Meghimatium bilineatum. The sequence goes on along the minus strand of CM067311.1, from coordinate 60,361,882 downwards.
ATTGTCCCATACACAGGTTTCTGTGGCCCAAGTGAGGTAGAACGGGGTGCGGTGAGATAGACAAAAGGATATCAATCCATAGATAGATAGATAGAGAGTGCAAGAGAGAAATAAACACAGCAAGTATTCCAGTTTCCAAAATTATCAATTTTTAAGCCATACATTGTATCTAGTTAGCATGGGGAGATAATAATAACTAGAGCGGCTTGTAAACATAGCCTGTCGCAGTTATGCTTCTTTGTATAAAATTATCATAATTTGATTTTCAATTACAATGATGGGAAATTCCCCTGAATTTTCCACTGCAAAATGTGTAGGAAATCCCAGAACTATTTCTAGATTTATAAAAAAAAAGAACACATCTATCTTCTGCTGTTGCATGAAAAAAATGCACGCACACACAACTGTTACATACAACCTGCGAACAATGCAACATGAATGAAACCTAACACATTTAAAACAGAGGATATGAAGATAAGCAGAACATCAGGCCAGCTAAATGTATCTGTCAAAGGTGCACAACTAAAGCAGATCTATGAGTTCAAATATTTAGAAAGAGAGTTTACAGAGGATGACAAACTCGATAGAGATATCGAAACAAGATTTTCACTGCTGTGACATACCAGCTGTCGCCATTACTAAAACACCCATCATTCTGCATGGCTACAAAATGACAATTGATAAATAGTATTGTAATACCAACTCCGTGTTACCAATATTGCACATAGTCTTCGACAAAGACCTTGGCAAAGAAATTGTGCACATTATGTGAAATGAGATGTTTGAGGAAAGCTATAAATGTGCACATTATGTGATATGAGATGTTTGAGGAAAGCTATAAATGTGCACATTATGTGAAATGAGATGTTTGAGGAAAGCTATAAATGTGCACATTATGTGAAATGAGATGTTTGAGGAAAGCTATAAATGTGCACATTATGTGAAATGAGATGTTTGAGGAAAGCTATAAATATGACTAGAAGAGACCACAGGAGAAATGAAGATTTCAGGAAAGAAAAAACCATAAAGTCAAAATGACATCGAGAGATAGCAAACCACCACAGGAGAAATGCAGATTTCAGGAAAGAAAAAACCCTCAAGTCAAGATCACATCGAGAGATAGCAAACCACCACAGGAGAAATGAAGATTTCAGGAAAGAAAAAACCCTCAAGTCAAGATCACATCGAGAGATAGCAAACCACCACAGGAGAAATGAAGATTTCAGGAAAGAAAAAACCCTCAAGTCAAGATCACATCGAGAGATAGCAAACCACCACAGGAGAAATGAAGATTTCAGGAAAGAAAAAACCCTCAAGTCAAGATCACATCGAGAGATAGCAAACCACCACAGGAGAAATGAAGATTTCAGGAAAGAAAAAACCCTCAAGTCAAGATCACATCGAGAGATAGCAAACCACCACAGGAGAAATGAAGATTTCAGGAAAGAAAAAACCCTCAAGTCAAGATCACATCGAGAGATAGCAAACCACCACAGGAGAAATGAAGATTTCAGGAAAGAAAAAACCCTCAAGTCAAGATCACATCGAGAGATAGCAAACCAGGTGGTCTGGTTACGTCATGAAAATGGAACCAACGCAACCTACCGTTGTGTATACATCAGCAGAAGATCAGGCTACAAGACATGAGGAAGACAAAGCTAGATGAGTGGAGACAAAGGCAGGGGCTGACCATACCCAATGGCCATAAACAGACAACTCCACCCCCCCCCCCCCCCACGATCCTGGGGTCAAATATCACCGTCTCAGGTATGCCAATCAAATTGATGTAATACGTACATCATTACGAAGCAACAATGAAAACAAAAGGAACAGATCATCACAAGTTAGCAGTTAACTGTACTGGAACATTGAATCTGCAATGCCAGAACCAGGACCACCGAGTTATATCTAGGCACTGCAGCTAAATAGTAACAATTCCTGAGACTAGCGGTAATTGAACTAGTCCGTTCTACAAGTTCAATTCCTGTTAGCCTCAAGAATTTGTAATTTATCCTCTTGCTTCCTACTTGAATACGCTAAATAGTAATAACTGTAATAACAAACAATGAAAAGTATAAATATTATAAAAAACAAGAAAGCAGCGTCTTTCATATTTTAATCTTAAACATAAAATGTCATCATTACATTGCAAGAATGAATATATGGAACTAGTGGAGTTTGTCTCAGTATGGTGCAACCATTGGCTACTCTGGGACAAATCATAGTGGACAGCCATTACATTACAAAAACAGCTGTAAACTCTAGATCCTTGATAGTCTGTGTGTTGCTGAGGCCTGAAAAGGGAATAGTAACACTGTTACTTGCCAGGAATGTTGTAAGAGGTGACTAAGGAGGTTTTATTGTGGGTAGAGTTGAGGATTTTGTAGCAATCAGGGTCAAAATGACTCAGAGGTCACGGTGAAGTCAGGTAGAAAGGTGCAGATACCACCGTTAAACAAAGACAAAGACATGACACTTTCCATTCTCTGTACTAGATCATGCTAATCTGCAGGAGTTTGAGAACGAACACAATTTTTATTATTCAAGGCTACAACAAATGTTTTCTATTGGCTTACTTCATAACCACCTCTGTATAAGATATTTTCCTGGTTTTATCTTCCCCACAACTGTCCATCAAGCTGTCTTCAGCCTCCATCAAGCCATCTTTGGCTACCATCAAGCCTTAAGATATGGCCTTATCTAAAAACCTCCTTAATCGCCTCTTATGACATGAATGTATGTCACAGTATTGCAATTATTTTCACTTTTTTATACTCTGGCAATACAGTGAGAAAGTTAATTCTGACAAAGGATGCTGAAATAGACATTATACATGTTATGAGAATAATAAGAATGGGAGTTACATGGGGAGTTAGTGCATCCACACTGGAAAGACCACCACAGCTGACTGGTACACTGAGCTATATACTTTAAGATGGCTGACAGAATGGCAAGTAGATTATTTATGGTAATGTCTCTTGTTTAGTGATGCTGATTTCTGATCAAGAATCGGGAAATCCCCAATCACCAGGACCAAACTTTCTATTTAACACCACTTTTCAAAATCCCCAATCTACAGGACCAAACTTTCTATTTAACACCACGTTTCAAAATCCCCAATCTACAGGACCAAACTTTCTATTTAACACCACTTTTCAAAATCCCCAATCTACAGGACCAAACTTTCTATTTAACACCACTTTTCAAAATCCCCAATCTACAGGACCAAACTTTCTATTTAACACCACTTTTCAAAATCCCCAATCTACAGGACCAAACTTTCTATTTAACACCACTTTTCAAAATCCCCAATCTACAGGACCAAACTTTCTATTTAACACCACTTTTCAAAATCCCCAATCTACAGGACCAAACTTTCTATTTAACACCACTTTTCAAAATCACCAATCTACAGGACCAAACTTTCTATTTAACACCACTTTTCAAAATCCCCAATCTACAGGACCAAACTTTCTATTTAACACCACTTTTCAAAATCCCCAATCTACAGGACCAAACTGTATTTAACCCCACTTTTCAACTTTCCCAATTAGTTCACTATTTATTGTAGGTCTATATAATTGTGTGAATTTTGGTTATAACATTAACAATTTTGGTTATAACATTAACAATTTCTTAGTCCAGACCAGTTTATTATACAGTGATTCTACTGTATTTAATTGCACATAACCCAGATTGAGCAAATGTTGAATAAATGGAAACAAGCAAATATAGGGGCAAGATATTACATACATCACTCTTCTATATAAAGAAAACAATGTATGATAATGAAAGTACATGGTGAAAGCAACACACAAATTATTCCCATTATGATAGATTTGTTTCACAATATTTACAGGATGAACTTTTCATAATGAAAATAAAATATCAATTCTTCACAAACTATAACATTTATTTTTACATTTTACTAATTTGTAGTGAAATGTGAATGAAATATGAATAAAATTAAATGGAATTTGTAGTGTAATTTTGTTTCAGTAGTTACAATTATTGAAACTTCTTTTTTTGTTTAACTCTTCATTCCTGACAAGCCACTGAACCAGCTTGTTAAAGTAGACTTCTTCTGCCAGTAAGTCGTTAAACTTATAGTTTATAGTTATTTATAATTACATTATGGATGGGCTGGAAACCCTTATGAAGATAAAGAGTTAAAATTTGAAAATACAATAAATTTATGTGTCAGAATCAACTAATATCTGCACAAATATTCATAACTAGGCACATACAATGATGATTATATGTGGATCTCACAAAATAAGATGCCAGATTGCAAAAAAAGGCCAAATAAAAACATGATATATTTAGTTTTAGTCATAAATATTATTCAATGCAAATACAGAATAATGGATTTGGGCTTTTGAAAACAAGTGCTACAGAAATTTGTAAAGAATTAGCTATATAGAACACAAGACAAATATATTTGTCAGGCAGAAAATAAAAAAACTTGTAGGATATCAAGCACTTTTGGAAGGAGGACAGAGAAAATTCAGAATTGATAACATCAAGGAATGGTCTGAACATGATTTTTCTACACTACTCAGGATGACTAAGGATAGAGTTGCTTATGAGTCTTAGTATTATTATTACTATATAAATACGATTGAGATTCTTAGGCAAAGTGTATCCGATTCTTTATAATCAACTTGTGTTTGAAGGTGCCAGTTTAAACCATATGTTCTTGTGGCGGATGGTGACAGTTGTATTATTACCTCTTTATTACACCATTTCTCTGGGGAAACAGACAAAAGACTGTTTCCCTCATCAAAATATCTACTGCAATCCTGCAACAGGTCTTTCAGAGCCCAGATTGGACCCATCAGAGAACTTACAAACAATCAAACTAAACAAAAATCATCTTAATGCCATGCACATCTTTGCCTGTGATGGGAAAATACAATAAAAAATCATCATTATACAATTTGATATTGTCCATGATACAAAAATGGTGGCTGAATATTGATTCTTCTACTTCGGTATTCATTCTCCAACTCCTGCTGGATCTCCCTTGTAGCAGGACAATGATCCATTCTAGATTTCCAGCAGGATGTAGTCCAGAGAATGGAAATGCGATTTGTCACCATTTTATTTGTGTCAATGGCCAGACACATATGTCTTTGGAAGGACTGAAGAGTAGGCTATTTAATTCTGATACACATCTATTCTATTCTATTGTATTTTCTCTGCTTATTCTGTGGGGCATCGCAGGACTGAATGAAGATCAGTTTTCTGACTATTGCACGTTTGGTCACTTGGTATGCAGTAATACTGCGCTGTGTCCGAATGTTGGTAACTCCTTCAATCCACCTGCATCTTGGTCTTCTTATTATCATGCTTTTTCCATTTTCATCGTGTATGCTCTTGCTGCTGGCCAATAAGGGTTCATTCTGATTAGGTGGCAGAACCATTTCAATTTCTGTCTTCTACATTAGCATGAAAACTAGGTAGTTTGGTCACCTGGTGAGAATGGAACAAATTCAAGCAGCCCTTCGTGCATACAGCAGCTGAAGATCAGGTTACAAGACATAAGGCAGACCAAGAACTAAATGAGTAGAGGCAATCAAAGCAACTTTACAGAGACACTGAACAATGACCTTGATCTTTATTGAAATACCCCCCAAACATGTTTATCACGTGTGGAATTAAATCTTCAGAAAAGCTATCAGTTATGATCCACCAAAGATGGATGTGTCAGGCCATAAAAGCATATAAAACACAATAATGGCATTTTCATTATCTAGACTACATCCTGTTGGAAATCTGGTAGGACCTTAGTTGGTCCTGCTACAGGAGAGATGCAGTGGGAATTTGAGAATGAGCGATGAAGAAGAAAAATAAGATACCTCACATAGTACGTATTTTCCATATTAATACAGATTGCAGGCCCCCAAAAAACCCCCCTCATAAAACTGTTTTGCTATTTTTTAAAAATAGGTCACTTAGTGTTAAATTTCATAGAATTTATTACTATGGTGGATATTTTGATCTCACATATCTTACTGAGGAGCAAAAAATTATTTTTTATAAATTTAGTGGGGGCTTTAGGGTTGGGGGGGGGGGGGGAAATGGAGGCACTAAATTAGATGTTTTTAATTGAAATACAGAAATCAATTGTTAAAAATACAGATGTATGAAAACATAAGCTGACAGCTATGCCTCTTAACACTCAGAAAGACATTCTGTGCTGGAAAGACATTTTTCATACCTAGCTAGATGGCACAATGCTTATTTGATCACGGCAGTAATAAATTCATTTCACTGTGAAGATGATGTCAATGAGGCTGAGAATGTACACATACAGAGAATGTTAGAAATGGGAGTATCTAGAGCGGAGGGCAGGAAAAGTAAATCTTTTGGAAGGTCCCGAAGATCACACAATCAACACCTAACTGTACTGAGTCTACATACACTGAGATGACTGTTGGAACAGAGAGCATAGCACTTATGGGAATGCTCCAAGTGCTGTGAAGCTAGTTTCTAATCAAGAATACCTAGCTAACCAAATCAGGCATTTATCTGATCAATTTGAGAGTATAGACCTGGGTTACAGACTCTTGTATGCTGCAGGTCTGAAGCAAATGCAATATTCCAACAATGCATAAAATGTATATGTTATTTCCCTTTAGTGGTTCTTAATATATGTTTTGGGGGGTGATAACTTATGTCAAGGGAAATAACAATAAAATATTCTTCTTGAAGGGAAGTAACCAAGTGCTTTACCTAGTTGTCTGATGGATAATGTTAAACAAAAACCATATTGACTAATATTTGAATTGGACCTGTTATGTATCAGGATATAGTACAAAGAATGGAATGTTTGTGTCATTGTTTACAGATTGGCTGTGATATTTGTGCCTTTTGGCTAGACATCCAACTTCATGATTTTTGGGTCACTTTGACACTATATGAGATGGAACAACCAACTCATTCCACAAAACCCCCTTAATCTCCTCTTATGATATGTATTGAAGGTAAACAGTGTTGTTATTCTTTACTCCCCTTTCAGGCCAAGCTACATACTGCTGGTCAATTGTCAGGGCCTAAAATTGGAGCAAAGAATAGAAATACTGTGACTGTCATGTACATCATAAGAGGCGAATAAGGAGATTTTGGGTTTGGGACTACCGGTCACATTTCATAGAAGCTATTCTGAAGTGGGACTGACAAGTGCAGCAAACTATGACATAGGAACACGTCCCATTCTCACTACTACAATCTGTTTATCTGCAAGAGTTTGACAATGAACACAGAAGACTTCCATACTTGCTAAAGTAATTAATTTTCCTCCATCCCAGAGAGATAACCCAACCATTGATTGGAAATGTTTTTGTGCAGTGAGTCAGATCTTTAGTAAATTTCTTGATTACAACAATAATATATTTATGGTTTCTTTAAAGGATTCCACTCACAAATTAAGCTGCAGTAATTGCAAACTTCTTTAGATTCCACTAAAGTATGGATTGATAGAATCCTGTTTGTCTGTCAAATCCAGTTCAAAAAGTCATTATTACTGGCCTGCTAGACTGATTTTACAATTACTATATGTATAGAACCTGTAGCTCACAAAATATAAAATCATAAGTCATCTGAGGCAAGATGTAAACCACGATGTTATAGTAATAAATAAGGAACGTTTACATAAAATATGTGATATTGTGGGTGCAGCGTATGCTCAGAATAAATAAGAAAAAAGATACGGAGATAGTGTCTTTCAGCAGGGTCAGTCATGCGGTAAATCTTTTCAGTATGATGCAAGTCGATGCCCTGCCATAAATGGTTTTTCTTAAAAATGCCGCTTAGACCCAATGTATTTTGATTGGTACCGCCTGATATGGCCTCCTCTCTGCATCACAGCACATGTATCGCAGAAAAGCTGTAAACCACCATGACACACTACATTCTGTTCTCCAGACTACATCCTGTTAAAATGAATAGAAATAGCTATATATGTTACCAATATTTATAAATGAAAATACTAGCAACGAGACACGACAGATGTTTTGACTAAAAAGCCTTCATCAAAATATAGAACATAGTTTACATAAAAATGCACAAACCAATGCCAATGATATGAAAATAAATGAAGAACTTTTAATTTGATCTTGGTATTATACTTTTGATAACAGAATTAAAGATTTTCCAGCCGACAAGTGTTGCCAAATCTGGCTGTACCAACCTAAATTTGGCCTGCATACCATGAAAGGTTGCGCAACTCTAACTAAAACTAAATAGAATGTACCAGTAACTCTGAGGGTGCAGAAAAATATATTTACTCATAAAAATGTATTTTACAACATTAGACATCACAAGCTGTAATACTAAAAGGCACGCTAGTGTAAATAAAAACATACACAGTAAAATCTAGAATACAGCATTGCACATAATAATAAAAACTTATATACTGGCAGGAAACTTGTACAGCCAAAAAAATGTTACACAAAGTGTGACAAGTAACAACAATGTTATAATACATACATTGTTCAAGATTTCTTGTACAGGTGTGTATAAAGTCACAGTGCACTAATTAATATTGGTAGTGACACAGCATCATATGAATTATGAGTGTTTAGTGTGAATCTGTGTGATGTCGGTGCATAGAGACTTTATAGACACCCTATGTAAGAATAAAATAACAGATCTCAATTGTGGATAAGTTGAGAAATAAAATGGACTAAGTATTAATGTAAAAGTTGTAATTCTCAGATCTGAAACAATATTCACAGACTCGATATACTTAATAAAGGAGTCCAACACGGATGTATCCTCTCACCAGATCTGTTTAACAAATATGCAGATTACAATATACAAAATGTATGAGAAGACCCTGTTTAGGAACAATTTCAATGTCTTAATCTAAGAGGTCATGAGATATGGGCAATGACAACCACAATGGAAAGGAAAACAGCATTTGAAATGAAATGCTATAGAAATGTTTTAATAATATCATGGACAGAAAGACAAACCAACACACATGTTCGCAAAGACTTGAACATAGAACAAGACTGGCTTCTCAAAACTATCAAAAAACATAAGCTAACATATTTTGGACATATTAAAAAACACAACAGTTTAGAAAGATTATTCATGGAGGTAAAGTTCTTGGGAAGAGAACAAGAGGCAGACCAAGATTATGATGGGCACAAGATATTATATTTTGTATTATGAATGTATATCTTGACAGATGGTGTGTTGATTTGTTGAGGGCAGAGTACTAACAGGAACTCTGCTACAACAAAGCAAATTCTCTTTTGAGAATTTGCTCTCTGCATCTCAAAATGATCAAAAACAGCATACATTGGTGTATGCTCTTCAACTTTGGGTCTATTTTTTTTAGTTCTTTGATTACTTGTTCATTTTATCTCTCACTCTTTGCATTCAGCAAGAGCATATTTCTGAACTTTGCGCATGTGTTACAGGGTCCCGATACGGGAACAAAAATAGAAGTACTACCTGTTATGCATGTCATAAGAAGTGACTAAGAAAGTTGGACATGAAGTTCATTTCCCCAAACACCCCGAAGTCTGATGTGTCGAGCAAATGGCACAAATAAAATGGTGACAGTACCTTGCTGTTCTCTGGACTACAACCTGATAGAAATACTGTTACAACAGAGAACCTGCTAGAGTTTTAGAACTGAAACAAGTCTCCCACACCCAATGATCTCTATTTTGTAAAGCGTATTGAAGATAATGTTCAATTTACAATTGAAGACACAAGTCAGGAATGCTTGGAGAGAATCAACCCTTTTATCTATTGCAACCCTTTTATCCAGGCCATCTTGAATTGAATAAAATACTGGACAAGGCTGGAAATTAAGTGTAGTTGGGCCATCCTCTACATTGAGCAGGACCACAGCCCTGCCCATGCAAGCACAGATGCTGAAGTTGGAGATACCATGTTGAGAGGCACACCAACAGCAATGGTATCACTAAACCGGACTAGATAACAGATAACATGTCTTCACAACAAACAAAAATCTATAGAATGTCTTGCATGACACCCAAAAGATGATTTTGATTAATAGTTCATATTTTGTGACAACACACAAGTGGCATTGATTCTCAAACTCACATTTTGTTTATCAAGAATTAGAGCAGGGGACAGAATATGCTGTGTCATGGTTTACAGCTTGGCTGTGATATCTGCACCTGTCACATCAGCATGGCTTATAGTTTTCTTAGACCTCCTATGAGATAGAACAGCCAACCCTGACCCTCAACCCTCTTAGCACCCTCTTACAACATGCATGGCAAGTCACAATAAGCTTTTTTTATTCCCCCACCCCACCTTATATCTACAATTCATATGTATATACTAATAGTTATGAATAAATTAACATACATAATTGGCAGTAAAATATAAAAATTAATAATTATTAAAAAAAACATACTAAAATGTACATCTTCACAGCCAAAAAAAAAAATACAGTTGTGTGAATTTACAAAAAAAAAAAAAAAAACACAGTTGTGTGAATTTACAAAAAACATTATTAGACACTGAAAAAATGTATAAATTTGGAAGGGACACATAGTTAGAAAAGAAATATGAAGAACATATTATGAGAAGGTACATATTGTAGGAAGTGAGACATTATAGGAACAGGCACATTGTGGGAAAATATTGGCATAATGGGAAGAATGTAAAAAATGATGGTCTTACAAACGGACTTTAAAATGTGTGTACATGGGCTTCCATAAACTAAGTTGTTGTCAAAGTGCAGATGACAGAATATTTTTCCATGGTCTTTTATTTTATTTTGTGTGTAGTGTAAATTGTAGAATGGAAATTATTCAAGGAACTCTGAGTCAATGTCATCATGTGCCCATTACTGCACAATTTATGTGTGTCCTTCATAAAAGCCACACACTTCTCATTTATTTGAACAGTTTGCAATAGTTTTTCATAATTCATGATGGTGGGTTATGATTAGAATTAGCAGATTTGTTTACAATTTTAACTTATTCTATGGTAACCCATGTACATACATTTTCAAATTTGGGTGTTATTTTAGGAACATGCACCAAAATGACATTATGAAAGAAAGGAAATATTTTATAGAGCTCAAATTGTGTGAAAAATTACATTTGTGATTAATGACATATTATGCAAAATGGAATACTGTGATAAATGACATATGAAACTGGAATACACAAAAAAAAAGCAGAGGATAAAAGAAGTAAGGGAAGACATGAAGAGATGATACTGACTGATCAACATGAATATCACAGAGCACAGAATTCGATTGGTTAACAGGATATAGTTTAATATTTTTGTATAGCTTACTGTTGTCATTAGAGTTGTTACTGTGGATTGACTTGTCAAAATATATGCATAATTACACATTTTAAAAATATAACCTGCATAATCTATATTGCCTAGAACTACTGAGTTAAAAATTCTTTAGCAACCAATGTCAAGTTCAGGAATCTGCAAATATTATGTAACTGTTGGGGTGCAAAGGGAACGCATTGCTCTAGGCGGACCCAGGGTTAGCAGATAACCAAGATCCCAAATGTACCTCCACGCGGTGCACCCTGGAAACAGAAATACAGCAGCTCGAGCTGATTCTGGCCAAATCATTTGGGGATCGTGTCCGAGAATGTGGAGGTAGCAGATGGAAAGAGATTTGACTGCACAAGAGACAGACAATATCTCCGACACCACCAGCATCACCACATATAGCGACACTGTCGACATACAGTGAAGCAAGTCAGTCCAGTCCGAACATTGGAGGGGCGGCCAATGTAAAATGCACGTAAAGATAGATGCATGGCGAGAGACAAATATATTTCATACAGAGTACAATGAAACAATGAAAGGGCAGAACAGCGCTAGAGGGCAGCGCGAACTGCAAATAGAAAGTGAAAAGTCCCTAGGAAAGGGGAACTACAAGCTCCGCCAGCTCGAGACGAGCTTCTAGTTACCTGTGTTCCTTATAGGCAGAGACCCAGACCCATCCATTGGCGTTTGGCAAAGCAAGAAGACCTAACCCAACTCTAATGTCGAGCCTTCCTAAACCGGAAATATGCTCGCGAAGAGAAAGGGTTCCGTACTCGATGCGCTCAGGCACAAAAGGGACAACGATTTAGCCCTGGCCCAACTCTACTGTCAGGTTTTCCTACACCGGAAATACACTTGAAGAGAGAAAGGGTTCAGTACCTGATGGGCTCAGGCGCTATTGGGACAAGGACGCTCAGCTCGAGAACGCCTTGCTCTCACACGCGTGGTGTGAGACTCGAACTTGGACAAGGGGTACACGATGTCGGTGAATGACACCTCGGCTAAGAGGGCGAAAGAGCCAGGGTCCAACTAATCTGTTGAGTTCTTCCCCTTAAGGAACCAGGCTCACGGATGAGAAACGGTTCAGTACCCAATGGGCACAGGCACAGCACGTCCAATTACACGAGGCAAGTTCATAGACAGTGGAACACCTCGTTCGAGTCAGACGATAGCAAAAAATCGTCTGGGCGAAGAGTCTCCGCTATGCGTGCCTGGAGACAGATATAGAGGCTGTCACAGGCTAAGGGTAGCCCACCCGAATTGTCAAGGCATGCCGAAATCGGATGTGCTAGGCCTACAAGGCGCATAACGGTGGCACAACGTAATCACGCTCCCTGCGGAAATCGCACGGATATCCGTGATGGTTACAATGGAGCGAACGAAAAACAAACAAACATGTAACTGTTGCATTGTTCTGTAAAATATGTTAGTGATTGCTGGTTGGTCTGGTAATATGTTTTCTAGGAGGAATTATAGGCATTCCAGGAAATGTATGCTGGATCTGCGTGTTATTTCCTCTTTCTTCATTCTCAAACTTCTGCTGATAAGCAGAATGCAGTCCCCAGAGATTGAAATATGCTGTGTTATGGTTTACAGCTTGGCTTTTTATATATGTAGCTTTCAGCCAGATAATCTGACTTTAGCATCACTCATTGGTCAACTTTGATCCTATATCGGATGGAATAGCCTACTTCAACCCATGGGTCAACTTTGACTCTATATCGGATGGAATAGCCTACTTCAACCCATGGGTCAACTTTGACCCTATATTGGATGGAATAGCCTACTTCAACCCATGGGTCAACTTTGACTCTATATCGGATGGAATAGCCTACTTCAACCCATGGGTCAACTTTGACTCTATATCGGATGGAATAGCCTACTTCAACCCATGGGTCAACTTTGACCCTATATTGGATGGAATAGCCTACTTCAACCCCATTAGTCAACTTTGACCCTATATCGGATAGAAAAGCCTACTTCAACCCATGGGTCAACTTTGACCATATATCGGATGGCAAAGCCTACTTCAACCCATGGGTCAACTTTGACCCTATATCGGATGGCAAAGCCTATTTCATCCACCAAATCTCCTTAGTTACTTCTTATGATATGGCAGATCACAGTGTCATTATTCTTTGATCCCATTTCAAGGAAAGACAACACAAGGCAATACTGTGTGCATTATGGCCCTGTGTAATACTGCTATATATAAATGTGTGTGCATGACTTAACATGCAATTAGACATGAACAGTTGTTTCGAATTTTTTTAAATCTATTTTGTAGCTTGAAAGGATATAGTCTAGGATTGTGGTTGGAGAACATGGGTAAATTACCCCAAAAATGGGTAAAAATTGTAATTCTGTAGGTAATGAAGGCAATTTAAACATATATATATATAAATATACAAAGAAACCCCTCTATAGCACATCCTTTTATAACAAATTTCTCTACTTAACAAACAGTTTTAAAAAACTCCAATTCTCATGATTATTTGTACTGTATATAACAAATTGTTGTTATTACATACATATTATGTCAGCCAGGACTAAGTTATTGTAATAGGTTTTCACTGTATTATTTTATATCAATTGAGACAAAAGTACGAGGCGTGTTCAAATGAAAACGGGACTTGTGGATTTATTTAAAAAGTATCATACGCAATTTAATATTTTCAACGGAATTGAACAAAGCAACCACTTGTGAATAAGAATGCACCTGGGTTCATCAGAAAAAATCTCTGTATGCATTTAGGCAAGCATCCCACTGTTTAGGTAGACGTCGAATGCCGTCCGAGAAAAAGTTGCTAGTTCAATTTCTTCCGAACAACCATGTGGGCTGTCCCAATTGACATATGGAATTCTTCTGCAAGCGAACGAATGCTCCGACGACGGTCAGTCAGTACTGCTTTATCAAGCACGGCTATGGCTTCTTCTGTTGCAACAATATGCGCCTGACCTGGCCGTGCAAGATCTGCCGTTAATTCACGTCCGTCTTTAAACATACGCACCCACTCCATCACTCTAGTCCTCGACAAACATTTGTCACCATATGCTGCCTTCATTCTCCGATAAATGTCTACTGCTTGACATCCTTCAAATGAAAGAAACTGGATCACAGCACGCTGATTCACTTTGGACGGGTTCGGAATCACACCCGCCATATTGTTAACAGTCTTCTGCAGCACATATGCATGCTGGGAAGATGAACACGTGACCGTATGTAAATTATTGGATACTCATTACTAGTGCAAAATGTCATCAATATCAGTGCGCTCTATCACGCGTGGTGTAACAAGTCCCGTTTTCATTTGAACACGCCTCGTATTATTTTATTATTTTTTGTTTGCAGTATTTTATTTTGCTGCCATATTTATTTTGGGCATGCTATGTCGAAAGTGATGTTAACAGCTCAGATCTGAATGGAAAGTAAACGTGTTATTATATTCGCTTTTAACGCAAAGGTATAATATTGGTGTAAACAAATATAATTTGGGGTAACAGATGAAAAAGTTTCCTCACACCTGGTCTAATCTTTACTTACTAATGTTCATTAAGACTGTTAATTTTGATTAACATCCAGTTAATCTTGACTGTACAACCAGCATGATGTTAGGTCAAGTAGATATTTGTGGATTAAATAATAATGGGAGTATATGGCTCTTTTAAACTTGACTATACAATCTGCATAATATTATGTCAATTTGATGATATTCTAATTTTAGGATTACATAATAATGGGACTTATATGGCTCTTTTCGTCTTTCAGACTGTTTATTTAGCAGGTTGACGTATTTAAATGAAGTTTGTTGTAGAATGAATCAGTCATTGCAAAGCTGAATGACCATTGCTTTATGTGTGTTCAAGTCTGTCCCTCAGAAGTGTTTCAAAACTTTCTGCACTTTAGCGTAATGTCGATCTTCATGTACCTCGTTCTTGAGACAAATTTTCCTGCTATTGTAGTCGATAAAAAGTCTTTCATTGATGCCTTGCATATATTTTTATTTCTCACGAGTGATCTCTCTCTCTAACTCTATTTCCATCTGAAAATTCATCAAACAATATCTATTGTGATGATGCAATATTAGATTACAAATCTACCGGGTGTATCCTATTAGGTTTAACAATATAATACATATGATTCTTCTTCTCCTGTGTTTATTCTCAAACTCCCACTGATTCTCTCTTGTAGCATGACAATGGACATGCTAGATATTCAGCAGGATGCAGTCCAGAGACTGGAAATGTGCTGTGTCAGCATTTTATTTGCACCAATGACTTGACACATTGCCTGCGAAAAAAATTATTCAAAACTATATACGTCAAAATTTTCATGTACCATTTGCACTTTGATTCACTTTTAAAATATTTTAATTTGCTGAGTTTAAAAAAATTATTATTAAAATGACATACAACATTTATACATAGAAACCCGATCCCTAAAACAAGCAAACACTTTTGAGACATAAAATGTAATTACAAGTCGTGATCAGGCATAAATTAGACATAACTAAATCTGTTACGTTATAAGCTGCAATTCACAATCATTTTTAAAAATTAAAGGCTACCGGTATATCAATGACGAATAACTTAGTCCAGCAAAGAATACAGACTACCAGTACATCGATGACGTATAATGTAGTCCATTAAAGAAAACACATTAGATCAGTCCCATGTCCAAATAGTCCCCAGATTCTAGAATACATCCAGCATTCTTTGGCGACTTAAGGACTAAAACATGGCTTCATGAGACAGGACTGGAAGAGAATCTGTGGGGCACCTGCAAGCACCTCCTACTGATCAAATGAATTCATGGAAGCAACAAACCTACCTGCACAGACTGTGCAGCATCCCCGTAGTTCCATATCTATCAGGTGATAGCAAAATGTATGTGTACTAATAGTTCTTGCTGCCACGTCATTGTGCATCTTTCTCATCTTAATTCTTAATCATTCCAAAAGAAAATCAGTCTAATAAAATAACTATAAAATCTCCCAATAAAATAACTATAAAATCTCCCAATAAAATAACTATAAAATCTCCCAATAAAATAACTATAAAATCTCCCAATAAAATAACTATAAAATCTCCCAATAAATATGTCCAAAAAATATTTAATTATTTTAAACATAAGCTACATCATAAGTTACAGAGTGGAAGAAGTTACCACCTTGAAAAAGAGATGGTGATGGTTGTCATGGCAATGTTGAATATGATTTGGAAAAGTAAGATCAGTATTACAGTAAAGATCAATCTATTCAGGTCGCTAGTGCCAAGTATACTTATATATGGATGTGAAAACTGGACACTCAATGCATATACAGAAAGAGGATTCAGGCTTTAGAATACAAGTGTTACAGACATTTGTTAGTAATTAGGTGTATAGAACACAAGACAAATATATTTGTCTGGCAGCAAATAAACAAAATTACAGGTTATCAAGAACCACTTATGGCAGTGGTGAAACGTAGCTAACTTGTTTCGTTTGGACATGTAACAAGACATGACACATGTTTCAAAGATATTTTGCACAGAAAAGTCAAGGGTGGAAGGAGAAGAGGTGAACAAAGAAAGCAGCCTAGATTACATCATGTCAGGCTATTCCTTGTGGGCAGCCTAGAATAAATTTTGTTATGCTAGTGCCTGGATTTAGTCCTCTTTTCATGTCCATCTGGGAGTACAGCAAGGATCATGTTCTGTCTGACTTTCAAAAAGGGCTCAAAGAACATAGAGAACTGACTTCATTGCACTCAGGTTACCCCATATATACTTCCTCTTTTTAAATGAAATGTATTTCAAGAGTACCACTGATAGCAGACAACTCAGTAGCTTGAAGTTGTAATCCCCAGGGATCTCTTAAAAAATCCACTTTATGAGCAAGACATTGCAAGCAGGATTTAAACCCATGACCTCTTGATCTCAAAATAAATGGCTTAACCACTATGCCAAGGAGATTCCACTATTTGGCTTTCCATCTGGTGTGTACAGCTTAGATGACATCTTGTCATTCTATACATCTTGGGATTTCAATCTGGTGAGTACAGCTTAGATGACATCTTGTCATTCTATACATCTTTGGTGTACACTTCAATCATTATAAACATACTTGGCACAACTATTTTTCTCAGTATAAATGTGCACAACTCAAGCAGTAAGTCTATGTACACAACTACAGAAGTAAAAGTTTCTTAGTGCACAACTAAAGCAACAGATTTTTATGTGCACATAAAATAAAATTTCTTTTTTCTCATATGGAAAACATTACACTTAACATTTATTAGCATGTGATAACAATCGGAGCATCTGTCTTTCATTCTCAGCATAAATGTACCTAGATCATCATATGCCAGGATAACAGCATAACTAAAGTTGTGATCATGTAAATTATAACATAAGTTTATAGTTTAATAAAGAGTAGGAAAGCATTCCTATTCTAAATCAAAGATTTTATAAGCACTCATTGTCCCAGCATGGTTGAGAGTTCAGCCAATGATGTCCATACAGCACAAGAAATGATGGGACATAAGGTATAATAACAGGATCATATGAAAACTGACCATCACAAACTGCTGTCCATGAAATATTTAACAACACCGACTTTCCCCTTCAGCCTCTGCTAGATGAACTGATTCTTTTGGCCTTGCAAATCCAGCTTTAACACCATCCCAGCCCTCTTCTATTTTGATATGCCCATCTTGTAAATTCTGATACGTGTCTTTCGCTATATGAACAAATGATTCTTCTACATTTTGACCGGTCTTTGCAGAAGTCTCAAAGAACTTAAGTCCTAGCATTTCAGCAAATCGTTTGCCTTCTCTAAAAGTGACTTGTCGTTTTTCTTCATTATCAGCTTTGTGGCCAAGAACCAGAAAAATAGCTTTATGAGGTTCAATGTGCTCTCGAGCCTCCTCATACCAAACCTTGAGGTTTTCGAAACTGTTTCTCTTGGTTATATCATAGACAATCATGACACCGACAGAGTTTCTATAATAAGATCTTGTAATAGACCTGAAATAGAAAATATTAATGTCAAACACTTGAATAGAAAATCTTTTAAAATAATGTTAATCTATAACAGGCATATTTTAGGAAAAATACCAAAACTAACTTCCCTTGAAGCCTGTAAATTTTTCAAGTTGCCAATATATCTAAATCTTGGACAAATCTAATGGGTCTGCCTGAAGTCCAATGATTACATATTTTTGGGTAGCATATCCTATTGAAAATGTAGTCATCAACCAAGCATTTTTGGGCTGCTGTAATTATCTTGGCAATATTTACACCAATAGTTTGCCATTGTTTTCTGAACAGTCCAGATTTGGAACTGCTTGTGATGGGATTTGAACCTGATAACTTGTCTGAACCTGGCTGTCAGAGAGAAGTTCTGTACCTCACTGTCAAAGAGCCAAACAAAAACATTAGTAGTAGGTCTAATGAGGAAGATATCACAACACTATCACTAAACAAAGAAATAAGTGCCTGAAAAGGAATCACATTCACCATGGTCTGCAAACTGCTAAAAAGAGCATGGAGCAATACAAAGATGGCAATGACAAAATAGCTCCTGATATAAAAAAAATTCATCCTCAGTGTCCGTCTCTATGAATCTGAAACATGGACACCTTACTCTGGGCAAGGACAAAGATATGAATCGATTCCACTTATGCTGTCTTCATAAAATTCTTATCAAGTGGTAAGAAAAAATTACAAACACTGAGGTCCTACAAAGTGTCAAGATTCCTACGACTATGTCCACAATTGGTCATAAAAGACTCAAGTGGCTTGACCACATTCAGAGGATCAACGACAGTCGCATCCCAAAACAGAACTGTTACATGGGAGGCTTTCACATATTGCAAGAAAAGGAGGCAGACCAAAGCTGTGATGCAAAGACTTCTACAAAACATCTATGAATGGACGTATTATATTATTCACACCAGAAAACTGGGAAAACCCCCGTCAAAAGATCATGTTCTTGCATGGAGAACTAGCCTGCATAATGGTGCTAGAACATTTGAAAATCCAATAGCAAGCAGAGCGGAAGAACGAAGATAAAGATGTTAAGAGCAACAACCCAGTGAGGTGACATTCCCATCCGTCTTCTGTGGCAGAGAAGATCACTCATGGATTGGCAGATTAAATCATGAGAAGTCTTTCCCTGCTAATATCACTTCCACTCCAACTGATACATGCTTGTTTCAGGCTGTCTATCTAGACAAATAAGGCCAGATATCTAATGTAATGGGGAAAAGATTTTGATGGCCTAAAGATCTCAACTTGGTTTAACTCATCACTAGTAGAAGACTCTTTGAACTGAAAACAAGATAAATAGGCCTATATCTTGTAATACTTAGACCTAGACAAGTTAATACAGAGGAATAGTGAATAGTCCTACCAAATATGTTTAGGGTCCACAATAAATTTTGTTTATGTACACTTACCCGGTAATTAATACCAAATTATTTTTATTGTTTATTATTTACAATGTAGCCCTACTATATTCGCAAATTTCGGTTGCCACATAGGGTCTACACACTTTGTCAGTCTAGGCCATGTTTTTATAATGGGGGCTTGACTGTAATTAAACAAGTTAAAATATTGGTACGCAAAATATCTTTCTACATGTTATAATGTTCCAGTGCACCAGTAGCATGTATCTAAGGAACAATATCTGACAAATGTTGAATCAGTGAACTTAGAGCTGGATTCATCTAGTAGGCCCCCTACTTCATCATACGCGGGCACAAGTAAAGTATAGATCTTCACTGTGACCTTTGTTCTAGTTTCGAGGTATTACCTAATCTTTGCAGTGTGCTTAACCTTTAGAGCCCTGAATTAAATTGAGAAATTTCTCCCGTGGGCCTGGATTCTTTTTGAAAAATTTTCGTTGTTGATGGTGAGTGTTTTGAAAACGCAATAACTATTTTGTTTTAGAAGATATTTAAATAATTTTTGCTCATGTAAATAAAGGAATGAATAGTGAATATAATCATGTTTTTGTTGTTGTTATATGTGTGATATGACAGTTGTGAGCAAGTTGTGAAGTTGAAAATTTGGGGGAAAAACGGAAAACACCATTTTCAAAATCGCAAATATCTTCTTGACGACCCTAATACATGAGCAATGTGTGGCAACATTGGTAAAATCCTCATAAATACCTATACTTATTGTATATATATTGTTTTATATCAAAACTAATATAATATGAACTAAAAAAAAAAAATGTGAAGAAATCGCATATAATGACCGTCCGATCAACACTAGCTCTATGCAGACACGCAACGTAATTATTGTCCATGCACACATGTGGCACCCCTGATACAAATTATTTTTGTGTTTTTGAATGAATACACAAACATTCTTATCAAATAACAACATATTAAACACAAAAAACAACAATTAGAACATGTAGTCACGATCACTTACCCATGCCATGCGGTACTCAATTTGATAGTAAAATACGGCCGAAAATGGCTAAAGTCGCTCTAGAAATACATTGACAAATTCAACCGGCTTTCTCTCTTTTACAATCGTAATGAGTAAAGGAATTTGACCTTTAAACTGTGACGTATTCCTAGCTTCATTTGGCGGGCTTTATACGTCATCTGTTCATTACTTCGTGAAGTTCCGTACTCGGGAATCAGGCGATATCGTATGGTGAGTGACCTCGCCCGCAGGCACAAGGGGGTGTGTCCTATGGGTGCGTGACCTCGCCCGCAGAGTCGTAAAGGTTAATAGAACTTGTATTTAAATTTAAGGTATATTAATTGAAAAGGCATATTAATTTGGTATTATTATTTAGATTAGGATTAGAATAAGGGTTAGCATCAGTTATAAATTAAAAAATAAATTAGTTATAAATTTAGATTATTCAGGGCATCTATCGATATGGTTGATCTTCCAGGGAAATCCATTCATGTCATCTAGTTTAAAATGTTAACAGTGCGCTAATTATAGCACAGTGAAGAACTAATCTTCACTTTTACCCATACTAGTAGTTTTGCCTATACTTTTAACTGCAACTATTCAATGCAAGTGTAATTCAATTATTGACATATGAATGTGAAAGTTAGAAACCTACTGCAATAATGGATAAGAAGTTAGTTGCCTTCGAGAACAGATGCCTCAGAAAAATCACAAATACTAATTGGAAAGATTTCAAATGAAACGACATACTAAGAGAGGAGGCAAAACAAGAATATGTGACAAACATCATCAGAAAACCTCGCTGGACAAACATCGGCCACATACTTAGAATGAAGGAAGACAGAATTCCACGACAAGCCGTCATGTGGACACCAGACGGAAAAAGAAAACAGGGAAGACCAAAAACAACGCGCAGCAGAACTGTTATGAATGAATTAAAATCAACAGGCATAAATGCACAAGACCTGCAATCCTTGGCAACTGACTGACAGGAATGGAGAACTATGTCTATGATGACATCCACCCTATGTGCCAAACTTGGCAAAAGAGGAACTGACTGACTGATACTAGTAGTGAAATAGTCAAATAGTATTTATATAATATAAATATGTCATGTGGTACCAGCGCTACAGCAGCTGAACGTGTTGCAATTTGAAAACATTACAAGCACAACGTAGCGACGTAGTCACAGTATAGACTAGTAAACGAAGAAGCACATGGCGAGTGACATGTCACATGGCATATCATGTTAACTGCCTTTCAATTTCATGGAAAACTTTACATTTATAATATTGAGTTAATGTGAGCTCCATGTCACTGACGACTGTGTGTGACTGTGGTTCGTATTGACACCACAAAGTTATGACCCGCTAATCATTTAATGTTACACGAGGAAACAAAAGGCGAAAGGTAAAGCTACTTGTAGTAAATAATAGAAATTTGACGATGACTTACCTGAATCTTTCTTGCCCTGCTGTGTCCCACAGCTGAAGTTTGACTCGTACGCCAGGTTTCACTTCAATCAGACGTGCATAAAAATCAACACCAACCGTGGGGTCACACAAATCGTCAAACTTGCCCTCTGTGAAATACCGCAGTAGCGATGACTTGCCTACAGTACTGTCACCAATAAGGATAAGCCGAAACTGGTACTCGAAAATAGGATCACACATTTTAACACTTGGACCTCCTGTCATGTAAACTAGACACAAATCTCAATCAATAATCAATGGAGCATTATCATTGAGATTCCCTGTCTAACAACTTCCTGTTTTGCGTAGTGTTTATATCACGTGACTTTGTTTTTGTTCTGTCCTAATTTTGTTTAAGTGTTTGAACTTTGAACCCTCTTTATTTGCTATTTATATGTCATCCGACTATTTAGCAAGGGAAGTACGGCTCGATATAACCAACATAGAGTAGACTCAGGTCTTAGGTTGAAATATCCGTGCCTCGGCAAGAGGCTTTAATTTTCCTAGATAATAAACAATAGTTAGGGAAGGTAAACTCAACAAGGAAGGGACTGGCCACCCCGCCTAATAGTTTCTGTGGCGTAGTACGTGAGTTATCATCCCCGACAGCAATTTAACTGCCATGGGACCTAGCTTTTATTATTCTCCTTTTAACCCACCGAGAAGAATATGCCTCTAATTAGTTTCTTTTGATCCTTTATTATGTTGATAATATAGGCCCTATATGTCGAGGGATTATCAAACATCCATTTAGTTTAGGGCATCCGTGGCGCATTAATTCACTTTGTTCTCAAGAGGTCACGGGCTCGAAACTCGCTCTCTTCGTCTTGTTTATAATGTGGATTTTTCGAAGATCCCTGGGGATTATCGCTTGAAGCTGCAGAGTTATGAACTATAAGTTGGACTCTCTGCAAGCGGCGTACCGCTTCATTGAGACGGACTCAGTACATATGGGTAATCCGAGGAAAATAAAATCAATTCTCTACATCTTTTCAATATATTTAGTTAGTCGGCGGATTACCATCATTCCGGGCACATTCATAGATGCCCCGATCTCTACCCGAGTTCGTCCATCACAAGTGATGATGGCCATCCAATTGTTGCATCCACTTTTGAAATTCAATTAGTTATATCCTTGCCTATGAGTTCATAGCTAATAAGCCACATTCTGACCGCAAATGTCATTGGACAGTTTGTACATGGGTTTACCACTGTAGATGGTTTTTGATCTACCTGTGCCCTTCTAGCTACTCTCCACTGTTGAGCTGTTGCATGTTTCCTATTTTCACAAGCTGCGCTTTTTGACAGTAGAGCACCATTTAGCTCTGTTTTGTTCATGTTGTTCCCATGTATCTTAGTCTAGTTCAAAGGTTTTCAGTGAGGTCTTTAACGAGTCCTTGTAGCTCTTCCTTTGTAACTCACCACGGAGAAGTATCTTTGGCAGGCAATGTTCTATCATACGTGCTACATGACATATTCAATGAATATATGCATGCATCAGAATAGTGTCAATGCTAAGAATACCAGATCGGTAAAGGTTAGTCGTATCAGGAATCTTGTTTTGCTATTGTTGATAACTTTTCTGATAATTTTTGTGTGTGTACACTAAACATGTCCATAGGTGCTCAGATCTCCGCTTCAGTAAATCTCTCAGGGTATAACAGCTGATGTTTCCGGTTCTATATTGGTTCACTGTTCTTTTTTGAAATCTTTGTTAGATGTTGTTAGATGATAATCTTTGTTTCTCTACGGGTCACGCCCATCCTCACTCCAAATTCGCGCATTCTCGATATTGATTCATGCTCACTTATCTCAAAATCATCAGATCGTGCGGACTCACGAACTGCAATGAATATGTCTGCTCGGTACATAAGCTGACCATCTGTTGTAGTAAAATGCACCTCTTATTGTGCAGTAAACACATTTCAACCGTGGATGTTAGTCGAATTTGGTTATATCAGAGCTTTACAACCATCAACAAATAGTGGAGGTGGCGATTATAGTAATTCAGTTACTGCGACCTCCGAGTTTTGTAAACGTCTTTGGCCGACAACTTTCTTTATCTATCATTCCAAATAAGACTTTTTGGTGTTTCCAAAAACTTTAAAAAAATAAAACAATATTAAATAGACACACTAAAAATACTAAATAGTATATAAAAAAAGGACACACACAAAACACACCGCCCCCCCCCCCCAAAAAAAAAAAAAAAAACTCACAACAACCAAGAAAACAAAAAATCATCACTGTTTAAAAAATCCAGGAAAGCACCATTTCCAAAGTTTGGATACCAGGCGTTAGGCTAAAAAAAAGCACCAGGATTTGATCCGAAAAGCACTAATATATATATATACGCTTTAGCCCTTGTTTGACTTGCGGCGTCAGGGGTAGAAAAGTTATCTGGAGATTACCTTCTTGTGTGCTGTTTGTAAGCTTATTCCTATGGCTTCTTTGATTTCTGTGATCTATCTTTTACATGGTTTGCCTCTGGCTTTATACCCGTTATATGTATGTATGTTATACACGTATGTACATATGTTTCATAGCCATCTGTGGCATGCTGTTTGTTGGTAGTCTTGAAGTGTATGAAGACTACTTGATCTATTGTCTTTTGATGTGTTTCAATACTGGTATTGTTTTGGTTATCTGTCTGATGTTATCGATTCTAATTCTATCTCTTAATGACAATCCAAGTGTTCTTTGACTCTAAGACATTCCAGTTTTTTTTCCCTTTCACTCGATATAATGCGTCCTAAGTAAGTGAACTCCTTTACCTGATTAAGGTGTTTAGTATCGACGAGGATAATGATATTTCTTTCTTTCTGTGCTATTGCCATTTTTTCAATCTTTTCAATATTAATCTTCATGTTGAATGTTTGACATGATGTGTGGAGTCCGTTCATATGTTCATGCAATTTGTCTTTCTGATGTCGCCATTAGTATTTGGTCGCAGACAAAGAATAGTTCGTTCAATTTGCCTTTCATGATATCTTCTTCCTTGATACTTGCTAATTTACAGATGTGGTCGATATATAGGCCTATTATAAAAAGTATAGGGATAGGACACACCCCTGGTGAACTCCTGATTGGATTTGGAACCTATTGGACACTCCTGTAGTTGTTCTATACTTCACATTGGCTATTGGTATAAATGCCCATGCATATATTTATTAAATGTTTTGGTACTCAGTATATTGATAGTGTTTTCCATAGTTGTTGTCTGTCTACTCTGGTGAAGGCATTTTCTTGGTCGATGATTGCGATGTATAATTCTTTGTTGTTTTATGTTGCTCTTATTTGTCTTATATCGGTATATTAAACGGTACCCCATTTGGGTGTTTTTAAGTTGTGATTCAATTTATGATTGTAATCGTTGTTTTAATATTTTGTTAAAAATGTTCCCTGTGTTGCTTAGTAAGGATATCCTTACTAAGTATTTGTATTTTGTGCAATCTCTCTTACTGTTTTTTCTTCCATATGGGAATGATAGTTGCGTTTCTCCGGTCTTCTGTTTCGTGTTTCGTCCAATTTCATTGAAAAATCTGTGTAGCCATTTCCCCCCGTTCTATGCGGCTGCTTTGATAAGTTCTGTTTGTATGTTATTAGCGCCTGCTGCTTTGTTTATTGATGCTTTGTTTATTGCATTTTCTATTTCCGATAGTAGTATATGTGGTTCTAGGTTTGCTGCTATAGTGTTTTATTGTTGCGTTTTCTCTCTCCTTTAGGTTTAGTAGTTCTTTGAAATATTGTTGCCATCTTTCCATTATTTGTTTCGGTTCTTTTAGTGCATTACCATTTTCGTCATTTATTATTTCTGTTGGTTATATAAATGTTTGTGATCTATACCTTCTTTGTTTCTCATGTTCTCAATTATCTTGTAGAACCTCTTATTTGCATTTTATAATCTGCGTTGAGTATGTCTCCATATTCTTCCCATGAGCTGATTTTGGCAGTTTTCATGACATTCTTGGCATTTGTTTTTGCTGTCTTGTATTCTATGTAATCTACTTGGTTTTTACCTTTGACCCATTTCTTATATTTTTGTTATTTTCTCTTGTGACTTTTTGAGTTCTTCATTTTCAGCTTATCTGTTATCTTTACATGGCAACATCATCATCAGGTGACATATTCTTTCCAGTACGTAGTCTTTCCCATGGATCTCTTGAATTCTCTGCGGTCTTGAGAAAGTTGTCCTGCCTTTTCCAGAGACATGCTCAGGCATTCCTGAACATATTTTGTCCAACGGCGTCTTGGGCAGCCTTTGCCTCTATATCATCACCTCCAGTAACACTCTCCCCATGCCGTCGTGTCTCTTAATGTGACCGAAAAAACTAGCTTTTTCTTTAATATGGTCTTCAGAAGCCAGCCTTCCTGGACGTTAATTCTTCGTAACACCTCTTAGTTTATTTTCTTTGCTGTCCATGGTATTCTCAAAACTCTTCTATAACACTTTAATTCAAATGATGTTATTCTCTTGGCCACTGTTTTATTTAGTGTCCAGGCCATGTCGCCACAGGAACTACACATGTTCGTAGTAAACACAATTTGGTTTTTATATTAGTACCTTACCATAGTTTATTTAGCTGTTTTAATTTTGCCAGCGCCATTGCCATTCTTCTCTTGATCTTAACTGAGCAGTCCCTTGTATTGTTTATATCAGTTCCTAAATAATCAAAATTTTCTACATGGCAACACTGAGATCAAATCCTATCCATGTTTTCAGACCACACAGTTTAGAAAAATGGTTGCCCTCTCGCTGGCCCAATACGGTAGTGGTGCCGTAATTACGGCTCTACTGCACCCTTTCGGCTATGCTAAAGTGCTCATGCAAGTATGTTATAGGCACAATAGAATATTGTGTTTAGATTGTTATACATTGTGCACCTTTTTCTCATAAACATACATTTAATGATGCTTACAGACGTGTTGTGAAAACAACGAGACATCATCGCCGTCGGCCAGGGTCCATTTCTTAGGTCATTCATGATTCTATTTAATATATATTGTTGTGCTGATGATTGTTAACTAACTTAAATTTACTACTTTTTATAGCTACGTCTGTTACCGTGACAGTCGGTTAGTGATTTTTGTTTCATTCATTAAACAGACTAAGGGCAAACATAGCAACGTCTAAAATTAAAACCACTAACCACAATTATTAACCTTTTTAGACTTAGCAAGCCAGATTAAAAAATACGAAACGTCTCCCTGCCACCTGATTCTTTTTTGAAAATTTGCATTATTGATGGTGACTGTTTTGAAAATGTGATAATTTTGTTGTTGTTAGAGTTAGAGATATTTAAATAATATTTGCACATATAAATAAAGAATTGAATTATGCATATTATGTTGGTGTAATTTATGAACGTGTGTGTAGGCATTAGCATGTAAGATAATTTTAGTAATTTTGTGACAAAATGGGTTATGTCCCTTGATATTTATTCCATTAGCGGCCATTTTGAAACCCAAAATTGTGGTCACGCGAGATATGACCACTTTCTATTGTCATTTTGATAGCGTCCGTGACTAGAAGTACAAAGACGTTATACTTTTCATTTGTGGGACAAGTCAGAGGTCAGTTTGATCTGTTCTTCGAGTGTATTAACATCATAGTTTTTATAAAAAGCTCTTGGACACGCTGAAGTAAGTGAATTTCATTAAAAATAGCTGATATTAGTGCCTTAACCATTACCATTTGAGAACAATTAATTTATTTTAATGTTCATAAACCATTTGTTCACATATGTATGAATTTTGAACGCTTCTTGTTCTTGTATAGACCTTGCTTTTTCGATTTCTGCAAACCTATGTCTATCCAATTTTTATCGACATGCTTGTCCGCCATTTTTTTTTTTACTGGCTGTTATTTCTTGCTATGCTGATAGCAGGTAACAATCATGTATTTAAATAAATATTCTTGTTTTAGTATCGTAATTCTCATGTCTCTCATTTACATATTGCTTTTCTAAAAATCATATGCGCATCTGCTGTATAAATATCTAGATCATGTAGTAACAATGTAAAATTTATATCAACATTTGCGAGTCTGTTCTGCCATGCCATTGCCATGACAACGGAAGTGTTTTTTATCAATAACATATAGGATTAATGAACATAAATTTGTTGAAAAGTCCTTAATAATTTTGAATTAGACCTATACCTAATGATGTTAGTAAGTTGAATTTTAATTAGGCCTATGTAATTATTATTGGTACATAACTTTTAAGTAACTTCCCATGTAGTGAGTGAGCTCAAATTTTCTCACACAAGTCCTAAATTGCAAGGCAGCAATAGGGATCTTGCACATAAAGGATATTGGAAACAATCAGCTGAGTACCTGTCCTATATTTATATTTTTGCCTGGAGTTTGTGAGGCTTCCATTTTATGTATCATGAAATGTAATTTATTTAATATATCAATGAAATTTTCTGCATTTTGTTCTTTTAGATGCAGAAACTTATTTATATTGTATTTTTGTTTTTATAGACGGCATGATGGCAAGCAAGAAGACTAGACACGATCTGAAGGCACACGTAGCTCAATTTGCACCTGAATACCCAGTAAAGAAAGGCTATGCCGCACGGCTGTTACTGGACCCCACCAATACCCCAGTAGATGTGATGAGGAAGATCCAGACTCTCGTGCTCGCTGCGGAACCAGATAAGTGTATCAGTGAATGTTCTCTTCTTTCATCTGTGAAGCGTGTTAAAATCAAAATGACGAAACATTTAAAGAATATGTCAAACAAAGATTGGTCTATACTTAGACTATTAAATTGAAATTAAATTATGCAAATTAGCCACCATTTTGAATAGTAATTAGCCCCAATTAAGTCTGAAAATGTGTGCAGTATATTCAAAAGATGTGTCTGGCATTTCCGAACACGAAAATGTATAGTTTGTAGGGTATTTTATCATAAATAAGTGAAATATTAAATAATTAGACTATTAAATTGAAATTAAATTATGCAAATTAGCCACCATTTTGAATAGTAATTAGCCCCAATTACGTCTGAAAATGTGTGCAGTATATTCAAAAGATGCGTCTTGTCTTCCCGGACACAAAAATGTATAGTTTTATGCCTATTTTATCGTAAATAACTAAAATATTTCATAAATTGTTAATTCGGCTTCAATTCTTGGTCACAACTTTCATCATCAGTCCGTTCATATTTTATTATATGTTCTCATGTAATTATCTTTTTGTTAAATTTCGATCAAAAAATTCATAACTTTTCACAGAATTGACCTACAGATTTGGTTGAGGTGTCGTTGAATTGCAAATTTCAAGGGCTATCTAGCTGTGGTGTTTATAATGCTATAAACCCAATTTGAAAATTTAGTGCTAATACCTAGTGTGTGTGTGTGTGATACCAGACGTATGAGAAAGTGGTAAAGACGTTTTTCACAAAAAACATATATTTTATAACAAATAAAGAGGAAAAAAATAACTTACCTTACATATCGAATTCCTTGGCAACACTGTAAACTAAATCACGCAAATCTGTTGTATTTATGTTCTTTCACTGCGAAATTATCAAAATATAGCCAGGGGAACTGTATAAAACATGTAGATTTGCAGTAAAATCGTTCTTTGAGCTTAGGCCTAGAGTTATTTTTTCTGCCACTTCAAAATATTCGATATCAAACGTACAAGTCCCCAAACCAACACGGCATTCTGTATATTCACTGCTGTGAAACTAAATAACCTAATAATCCATGATTCAAGCCACGATTCAATGTTATTTTATTCGAAATACGATGAAATAAAGGTCTATAAAACCAATCCACCATCATGGCATCGTACCGGTGTACAGATGTGGTCAGATTAATTGCTCTTAAACTTTTACGAATAGCTAGCCATTCTCAAAAACGATCATTTCGGAAATGGGGGATGTACCGGCTTCAATTGCGCATGTCCCCAGCTATGTGCACGGACTGTGGTACATGTAAATCTCACGATATTCTCGTTGGGTGGGCCGGGTCGCCAAAAGCGCGCGCGGCCATTTTGTTTCTCGGCGGCCAGGATTGATATAGGCTTGGTGAAGGTTAATCATGATTAAAATTAGGACGACTTCAACTTCAAGGCATACCACTGGACGTCTATACAAGAGGAGGGCCTCGTTATAAATAATTGTCTAAATTTAAGTACTACTTGTTAGGCCTATTTGACAACTTATTGATATTGGTGGCTCATGCACACACTAAATTTACATTGGTAACAATTCAAAATTCAACTTGAGACAGTATTAACTGGTCCCTTCACGTTCAAGCCAAGCCGCAAATTCAAAGTTAATACAATTTGTTACATTTTATAAAATTTATGAAATGAATAAGCCTAGGGGCTCACACTTCTTCATTTGCGATCACTTGTTAAACATAGGTTGATAACATACAGTCCGATATTTGTCATGTAGACCTATAGAGCGGTTTGTTTTAGGTCATCTTGTGTTCCCCACAACTTTCTTTTCAGAGAAGCTCCTGTGTCAGATTGTTGTTCTGTCAACTGTGAAACTCATGATGTGTTCTGGCATCTGTGTTGCTGCTCCACAGATGCATGCAGCAGTCTCTGGTACTGATTCAGTCCTATTCTCAGTTGAAGTATCATGACTCATTCATTTTTGTTTAATGTTGTCTTGTTCAGGGCTATAGTTTTCGTTTAGTTAATCTATGAAATCACATAGATTGTTTTAGCAGAGACATTAAGCAGTGAGGTGCTCGAGTCAGAGGGAGATTGCCTCCTATATTTGCCAATTCATCTGCATTTTTGCTGTTTTGTAGGTTTCTATATAACTTCCTTTACATATACAGGAACACAACTAAATTATGAATATTCCTGGTAGACATATAGAGAACAGACCAAATAATAGTTATTTGAAGAAAACTTATAGATATTGTTCCGTGACACAGTGGATCACATTATGTTCTCAAGACACCATCCTGATAACTAGAAGGAGTTTAAGAATGAATGCAGAAGCAATACTGTCACTGCCATGCATGTTGTAAACGGTGACACAGTTGGTTTGGGGGTTGAGTTGTCTGTTCTATCCATAGGCCAAAGTGAATATTCTATTCTGCAAAAGAAGAGTTATTAACCAACACAGAAAAATGTTACCACATACTGAAGGAGATACTGAGTAGGAGATCAGAGCACCTATAGATGCATCCAAAGTGTCATGATGATGATCTGATGACTGTCTAACTATTCATTCATTCATTAATTTTCCTTTTGCGCTGAAGTTAGCGCATAGGGCAGAGGTCAGATCTCTTCAATTCTGTATGTTCAAAGCTCTTGTATGACAATCTCGCAATGATGACGAAGAGAAATCACACGTGGTATCTTAAATATTCGATGTTGTAACACAGTTTGACATACAATAATTCATTTGAATGAAAAAAGAATTGGAATGAACTGACTTCTGTTACACAAATCGGTCTGGACTTTATGATGTTAGTCGATTAATCCAACGATCGACGGAATGACCCAGACTTGATTAGAGAAACACCCTCCATCAACGGACGTCACTACCGGAAGTCTAACTATAACTATGGGTGTCTAATTCTTGATAGTTGTTGACAAGGAGAGGGGAGGGCAAAAAAGTAATAATGTAATTTATGGGCAGCCTGTATGTCAGGTCCAAAAACACAGATATTGCAGTCAAGCTGTATCCACAACACAAGTGATAAGTACTACAAGCTGTATCCATAACACAAGCGATAAGTACTATATAAAGTAATATTCTTACTGTTATAGCCTAACTATGTACAAAATAAATAAATAGCAATAAACAAAAGAACAAGGACTTTTTTCCACATTATGGTCAAAGTGGAACGTTTTTCAGGAAACATGTAAACAAGAAACACAAAATAATCAAAATATAACTGTGACCACTTGGACATGTCTTTCTCACTGCAAGACACACCAAGTAATAATGCATGTTTAGTAGATGAAGAATTAGGTGCGTTCACAATGATTACACATTATTGATAGACAAAAATAACAATAAATCAAAGAAAAAGAGATTTAAAAAGTAATATATAAATAGGTGATACATCAGATCAAGTTATAGCCCAACATAAAAGATAAAAAAAGAAAATACGGACCACACACATAAAATAAGTATTGTGTATGAGGATAACAACACGAAGACAAAAACAGGGTTGGAGGTCACCAATAAGCAATCTCGGAGAGGGGGGGGGGGGAGTAATATGAAAATAAAGTAATATGAAAGAGAACATATGAAAGTAAATTTTTTGAATTTGAAAAATTTTATGCATAAAAGTTGTAGCAGGGGGCTGCCTATAGACAATGCCAAGACTATGGGCAGGGAGGGAAATGGGTAGGAGGGATCATTAGTTGAGATACATGCACACATACAAAAAAAATAAATAAATATATATATATATATAAACATATACACATACAAATATATCTCTTTTCACAAGTCTATATATATATGTACGAAAGGTACCCACACAGATATGCACTAACATGTAAATGCATTCACATACAAGATTGGGTTCACACATGAATAAGTGCATATAATAACACAAAATGCACATGCATTAACATAAAACGCCTAAGTTGGACCATAACATGGAAATAAATCCTTGTTGTCTTTTGTTTATTGCCACCTGAGTATTTATTTATTTTTTACATTGATAGTTAGGCTATAACAACCACAACACATTCCATCCTCTAGACCAGTGGTTCTCAGCCTTTTTTCACCAATGATTCCCTTTTTGAACATAATTATTTTTCTTGGTTGTCCAAAAAAAAATCATTGAGTTTCTTTAAATTCACCAAGGTTTTTCAAGACTTATCACTAAAATTCTTGTTGCATATCATTCAAGTGGTAACTTTCCTGTGTTCACTCCCCCCCCCCTCCAATTTCACAGATTTTCTCTGTGGCCTCCTGCAGATCTCAGTGGCTTTGAGGTTGGGTCATATGGCCCACATTGAGAACTACTGCTTTAGACTATAGCATAGTAACCAGCACAATTTTTAAGAATGAATTCAGATTAAGAGAAATTGAAAGAAAAAGCTGATCAGGTAAGGTAAAGGTAGGTCCCATGGTGGCAACCTGATGTCTGGGATGAGTTAACTCTTCATGTACTAAGCCACAGCAGCTATTAGGTAGGTTGATCAGGTAGAAAAGATAAAAAAAATAAATGTATGTTCTTATTTTATAATGCTGAAACTGGTAAATTTATAAGGTCAATGGCATCTAAAGAAAGTAGTTCATAGAGGTGTGTCTATTTGATGAAAAGTGTATCCATTACAATGAGTGTCAAAGTACATTGTTAGAAAACTTAGGAAAAAAATATTTGCACAGATATGGCTCATAAAATGTCAGCCAATAGTTAAATTATAGTAAATGACATTTTTCAGGGAGAAAGTTGCAATTGTAAGAATATGGCATTACTGCAGAATATTAAATTATACAACCATGCGAACGTGCACAATATAATATAGATGCACCAATTCATTTGTGCATGCATTTATTATTGAGATATAGTTATAGTTATAACTATATAACTATAACTATGTCAATATTAGATATAGTTTCTGACATAAAAGACCAGTACTTCAAGTACTTTTGTTTAGAGTACTACCAGCCCTACAAACACTAGTGACTGAATGTTTAACCAGCATAAGGTAGCCATGCAGTTGATACAATCTCACTGTGAAACTTCCAGGTTATTGGAAGTGCAGATTAACTAGTTAAGGAGTGTACTACAGACGACCATCCAGATGTACCAATAACTTACATCAGAAAAAGCAAATAATCAAATCAATCAGAAAGCCACAAACATCAACACAAGATGATTGTAAAATTATGAACAGACTAGAGCAAGTTCCAATTCTTCACCTCAGAACAGGACACAACCAACCTCTGCAGTCACAAGTACACGCAATTCAGGATTAGCAACACAACCATGTGTACATATAGATAGGCACCGCAGACTGCAGAACATATATGTCAATAGAACATATACGTCAATAGAACATATATGTCAATAGAACATATACGTCAATAGAACATATACGTCAATAGAACATATACGTCAATAGAACATATACGTCAATAATGTTCTGTGTATGAGGTGATGAGAAAAACATACTGACCCATAGAAACAACACTGGAATGAAATCTCTATGGACCCTCTGTATGTACTGCAAAAGATGGTGAAATTTATTGAGGAGACAAAACTACAGATATAAATTTATTTTTAAAGTGAACGAAAGAAGTTTAACGCTAAGTATTTTGAAATAACCTATAGTTATATTGATTCTTTTGTTGAATTCTGTCAAGTCTTATTTAACATGTTCCTTTTTCTTAATGCAGGTTGGTTATGAACCCTTACCACCAGAGAGAGCTTCAACATTCTTCTTCAGACGAGAAGTTTATGTATACCCAAATATCTTCCAATACAGTTAGTCACCACATTTTTCATTTTCATTGCTTGTTCCCCATAAAATACAAATTTTGGGGATGTAATCAAAATGATACAAAAACAGTTACTTTTGTGTAATTAATTCTTGATAGTTGGCCCGAATGTTGCTGGAGCTTGAAATCCCCGGGTAGCAAAGAATAGTAATATTTCAGCTTTATGCATGTCATAAGAGGCAAATAAGGAGTTACACATGTGTTGGTTGTTTGAAAACCCCAGGAATTGTGAGCGATTAGCTCTTACTTCCTATGTGCAGTGGGGTGGTTTTTCTGAGCATTCTTTCGTATCAGGAGACTTCTGCTTTTGGCTTAGTGCAATGTCTATTGAAGGAGCCTTCTACTCAGAGGGGGTCTATAATTGTATAGATGACATGCTACAAAGCTTCCATAAGTGAGCCTCAATATAACAGCGCATGTCATCTACTAAGATTTTTCTGTTGCATGCATGGTTTGTCTGTGGGCCATTGGTGAGACCCACGGATGCAACTGCATGCATATGGGTTAGTTATCCCACACTTTAAACAAAGCCATAAGCTCAACAAATCATGGAAATCTCCTTCTGTGTTTGTTCTCAAACTCTGCAGATTAGCAGCATGTAGTCCGGAGAGTGAAATGCATTGTATCATGGTATACAGTTTTGCTGTGATATATGTGCCTTTCAGCTTGACATCCATCTTCAGCATGGCTTCTGGGTTATTTTGATCATATATATAAGATGG
This sequence comes from Meghimatium bilineatum, assembly GCA_034231615.1. NCBI lineage: Eukaryota > Metazoa > Mollusca > Gastropoda > Stylommatophora > Philomycidae > Meghimatium > Meghimatium bilineatum. The sequence continues at coordinate 60,326,512 of CM067311.1, read as the reverse complement.
GACACTCAACTCCTTCCCATAACTTCCTTAGTTGTCTTTTTCAACATGCATGGAAGGTAAACATGTTGCTATTCTTTGTTCCTCTTTCGAGTCACAGCAACACATGGGTGAAATCATAGTTGTGACAACAAAGAGGAAAAGCATATAGCAACCATCCAGAACAATGAAATATCCTCCAAGAATGAGGCATATGACACATCTCAGGGAGAACCAAACGTGGTTGGAATTATCAACAAACTTTTATTTGTCTAAGTAAACCTCCAGACTTGGTTGCTGGAACATCAGAACATTCTGTTGCTTGGTAGAAAGGCAATTAATATCAACAATGAGAAATTATACAATAGTTTTCTTGGGACTCTAAGGAGGGTACTAGATGGAGAGTTTACATATAAGGAGATGTGGCTGTATAGAAGAATGTTGAGAAAATAATGGACAGACTACAAGAAATTGAATACTTCTAGAAAGAAGTTATTTAAAAAATAGAGCTGCTCACTTGCATCAGAAGAATATGGTAAGCATTTATTGAATACATCATGAGATGATGTTGTTCCTCCTTCGTAAGCAAAGATTACATGACATTGCATGAAAAAACAATAAAAATGTGGTGAACAAGTAGAAACAATTATGTGATCCTGCCAATGTACTAGGTTTCTTAGGCACCGAAGGTGGACAGAGTTAAGATATCAAGCATGTCTAGCATAGACAGTCCAGGATGATGCAGCATAAAGCAGTGTACAGAGGAGAATAGAATGAGAAGAGGAAAGTGGAGCATGCCATAAAAGCAGGCGAGTTGAATAGCAAGAAGGGGTAAGAGAAGGCCAAGTAGGCAAGTTGAATAGCAAGAAGGGGTAAGAGAAGACCAAGTAGGCAAGTTGAATAGCAAGAAGGGGTAAGAGAAGGCCAAGGAGAAGATGCCGGACAGCTTGAAATTGTTTTTATTTGAAAATATATAGGAAATCTTTGGCAATGCACAAGACAGAAGGCTGTGGACAGACATGGTAACTCATGCTACATGGCATAGATTATAAGCAGAAGAATAAGTAGAAGCATGATTAGAAGTAATTTTAGATAAATGTTTTGAAAGTCGTGGCAATTAATTGAAATGTTTTACATTGCAGTTGGTCATATCAAAAAGGTTGATGGCTTCACTGGCTTGTACAGAGGTGTCTTTCCCAGAGTTATGGCTGGCATGCTTGGCAATGTAGTGCAGTACAACCTTCAAAATGTAAGTTTTGAGCGTGAAGGTGGTTTTCATTAAAGAACATGCATGTTCAAATCTTTCCGTATCAAACAGCTAGATCACCTGCTCATGCTGGACATTGAATTTATTCAGGGAATTGGCAGATGACAGGATTTAGGTTAGTGGAGGAGGCAGGTACAGTGCAATTGCACAATCTCTTCCAGTCATAGGTGCACCCTATTTACAGAATGTTTTCATGGATTCGTCTGCGTTCATTCTCAAACTCCTGTAAATTAGCAGGATGTAGTCTGAAGACCCATCTAATTCAATGTATAGAACTAAATCAAGCTAGACAAGAACTCCCACCGTGTTCATCTATTCAAAATATTTATTTGAAACTTTATCCCAAAATATATACATATTTTACAAACAGGCCAGTGTGAAAACTCAACATTTCTGGATAAAATGAAATATATTAGTTTAATGCGCCACATCAGTTAGTGATGGTATTAACAAATATGTAGAAGCATCAACAGTGTTTGAAGAGGAGTTGGGTGCTGTCAATTATACTTTGCTTACAGAAAAATACTACAAAGGCAGAGTCAACACATATATCGAATTAAAAACCAGAAGAAGCTATGCTCAGAATTCTGTGTTATATGAACATGGAATGCTTGTATACTATATGCATGCAACAAGGTGATCGAGTTAACTCACACACTTAGTAACAACTCCTGGGACATCCTATAAAGAAAGTAAAGAATCAAGCATGTTTGCAAGAACCACTACTTTCATTAGTAACACACAGGAAACTTTCATGGTTTTGACATGTATGCTCACATTCATCCCAGTTAAAAAAGGATATGCAGGGTACAGGTGAGGGTGGAAGAAGCAGAGGAGCCAAAAAGAAAATCATGGTCGGACAGTATAAACGATAGGACAGATCAAGGTTTTTCCCGACTCATCCACATCTCTGAAGATAGAAATCACTGGAGGACTGTGTGTGATGTGTAAAATATATTACACCTACAACCTTGATAGCTGGTTATGGATGAATGAATAGTAGTTTTGAATTGAGTTTCTCCAAAATTGAATATGCTGTGCCAGGTATTATGTTGCATTTTCTAATTTAGTTGCAAGTTGAGGTACTTTTGTTTGATAATATTTACTCACTGTGAAAAAGCTTAAATCCAACAGGCAAAGCTTGGAACAGGGTAATGAAGTTCTGCCAATCACTAGAAACACACATAATAACACGCACACATCAACATTTCAACCAAAAGGTCTTTTTTCAACCAAAAGGCCTTTATCACAGCAAAAAATGAAGAACAAGAATGAAAATATTGACATTCACATGCAGAGCTATGTGGAGATAGCCCGGAAAGGTCAAAACTAGGTCAGAGGTGAAACATCACAAAGAAGATGTGAAATGAGAAAGAAGTGATGGAACAACATGATATCATTCATTCATATGACTGGAGGCCACTGATCCCGAAAGGTTCAAGCATGCCAGATTTATATATATATATATATATATATATATAGTGGTTCTCAAGTGGTTGATGAAAGTCCAGTCATCAGGGAAGCATGACTTAATGGCCATAATATGAATGTCGTGGACACCCTGATAGCCCGTGCCATTGAAGGATCATCAACAGGATAACACAAATGGTTTTTGATGCTGTACATGTGTTTAACGGAAGGATTCCCTATATTAGAAGGCATTGCTGGAACTACATCGTACATGCGCTGCGAATGGATACCAAAAGACTCCCCTGTCAAGCTTTGATGTGGTCACCAAGGGGCAAGAGAAAACGAGGAAGACCAAGAGATATCTTATGTAGAACTATTACAAGAGAACGCTTCACCATCGGTATCAGAACCAACAAAAACCTAAAATTAATTGCAATGAAACACGAGACATGGAAATCTATGACATCTGCCCTATGTGCTGTCTTTGACCCTAGAGGAATAACTAACTAACAGGTGTTCGCAGAATCTGTCCACAAGCCTCCTTCCGGTTTTACATATATAGGTGCAACACTTGTAGATGATGGCATAGATGATGTTGCAGGACAAATGGGAAACTCTTCAATGGTGAAGGTGGCTTTGGGAATATGACAGACTGGGTCTGGGTGGCATATGCACAGGTGTAGCATCTCGTGCATTTGCAGCTGATGGTGCCAAAATTATTGGGGATGTCAGACTGGAGATGACTCTGGACTAGTAGATCCCTGAGCCATGTCATGTCTGTAAACAACCAGGTTGAGGGGTCACCTCTGACTTAGTTTCAACCCCTTCCGGGATATCCCCACACTACATTTACCTCTGCCATGTGAACGTCAATATTGTCATTCTTGTCAGTTGATTTTTGTTGTGTATGTAGTCTTGATAAAGGCTTTTTGTTCAAACATTGATTTGTGTGTGTTATTATGTGTGTTTCTAGTTATTAGCAAAACTTCATTACCCTGTTCCAAGCTTTATTTTTCTTTTGTGTTTCTTGTATCTCCCAAGCAATTCAAACTGGGATCAAAAAAGAGTTTGCAGGCAACGGAAGCATCAGCAGCAAGACAAGATGAAGAATTTGTGACATGGATAAAAATATTTGCTAAAGAGGTAAGATTTGAAGAAGCTAGTATCCGTCTTTGTAAAATCTAGTTGCTTGACTTGTTTTGGCTTGATTTTAAGCTTTCATTTCTCATCTAATCCACACTTGAGATACGAGCAAGCAGAGATGATAATGATTTTATTGTATTTTTTAATTATATTCAATGCTGATATTGTCAAATGGTTAGAGAGCTGATATTGTCAAATGGTTAGAGAGCTGATATTGTCAAATGGTTAGAGAGCTGATATTGTCAAATGGTTAGAGAGCTGATATTGTCAAATGGTTAGAGAGCTGATATTGTCAAATGGTTAGAGAGCTGATATTGTCAAATGGTTAGAGAGCTGATATTATCAAATGGTTAGAGAGCTGATATTATCAAATGGTTAGAGAGCTGATATTGTCAAATGGTTAGAGAGCTGATATTGTCAAATAGTTAGAGAGCTGATATTGTCAAATGGTTAGAGAGCTGATATTGTCAAATGGTTAGAGAGCTGATATTGTCAAATGGTTAGAGCTGATATTGTCAAATGGTTAGAGAGCTGATATTATCAAATGGTTTGTGTCATGTGACGTATTCCTTCCAGAACGTTGTCTTCCCAATGAACTCTCTGAACCTCTCTCTGTCTTGGGCGATGTGGCTTGCATTTTCTAGCGATGTATTCATATTATCTTTAATGTCGTCAGTCCATCGTCTTCTTGGTCTGCCCCTTCTTCTCTTCCCATGTACTCTTCCCTCCATTATTTGTCTTTCTAAACAGTTATGTCTCTTTATATGACCAAACAGGCGTAGTTTTCTTTTTGTTATTGTGTTTAGTAACCAACACTCTGGAATATTCAGTGTGTTTATAATATCTTAGTTTCTGATTTTATCCTTCCATGATATTCTAAGTATCTTTCTGTAGCATTTCAGCTCGAAGGCGTTGATCTTCTTTGCCGCTGTTTTACTTAGAGTCCATGTTTCACAGCCGTATGTTGCAACCGGAAAAATAAAAGTTCGTAACATTAGCACTTTCGTTTCTATTTTGTTGTTTTTCCATATGTTTTTCAGCCGTGTTATTTTGCAATATGCCATTGCCAATCTCTTCCTTATTTCTGCCATGCAGTCTCCTGCACCGTTGATGTTTGCTCCTAAGTATTCAAATTTATCCACACATTCTATCTCGGTATTGTCTATTCTGATTTTTGGTTGTTGTGTTATATCTGTTGACATGATTTTTGTTTTCTGCGTGTTTAAATACAAATTTTGTGCTTCGCTATATTTCTTTGTGTTCTTGATTAGTTGTTCCAATCCCTTTATATCGTTTGAAAGAAGTACTGTGTCGTCTGCATAGCGTAGTTCCGGGATTAGGAATCCACCTATGTTTAAAGCGTGGTAGTCAGTGTTGTGTATGTCTTCTCTCACGTTCCTCATTGTGCCTAGAAATTTCAAATGGTTAGAGAGCTGATATTGTCAAATGGTTAGAGAGCTGATATTATCAAATGGTTAGAGAGCTGATATTGTCAAATGGTTAGAGAGCTGATATTGTCAAATGGTTAGAGAGATGATATTGTCAAATGATTCCCTTTTCTTTCTTTTTGTTTTATACCTATTTGTGCTTTGCAGCGTCATGGATAGAAGAATTCTCTGGAGATGGCTTTGTTGTTTGCTTCATATATGTTTCTTTTCGTTGACTCTTTTATTTCTGTAATCCATCTTTTGCAAGGTCTGCCCCTGGCTTTTTATCCATCGTGTCTGTATAGTAATGTTTTTGAGGGGCACTATCTGATGGTAGTCTGGAAGCATGTGAAAACCACTTAATCTGTTGTCTTCTTATGTAATCCAGGATTGGCATTGTGTTTGTTAGTCTTCAAATGTTTTCATTTCTGATTCTAAATCTTATTGTTACTCAGAGAATTCTATGTAGCAAATCATTTCTGTTGTAACAAGTTTTATTTTGGTTTTTGTTTGTTGTTAGTGTCCACATTTGACATTGCTAGCGTAGGGATGGTATATCGTTTTCTATAGTGCAGTTTTGGTGTTAATGTTCAAATTTGGTGTTCATTTGTTTTTGAAAATAGGAGACATCTGCCGTAAGATCTGGTATGCTATGTTGCATCTATGTTGGATTTATTTATTGTTTTTCCCATTTGATGATTAAGTGCTTCCAAGATAAGTGAATTCTTTCACCTGTTTAAGTTGTTGGTCATAGATGAGAGTAGTGGTGTCCCTTTCTGTTTTTGCAATTGACATTACCTCATTTTTGTGTGTGTTTTTCTTTATGTTAAAGTCCGTACATGCTGTGTGCAGTCTATTTATATAGTTTCTATTATCTATTGTCTGTCCCCAGGTGGATGATGCTCAGAAATATCCACATTTGTCATTAAGTGTAGGGCTCGTTGGGGTGTTACGTGGGGTTTATGGATGATGGCATGCCTTGTAAGGAATGTTATGGATCTTGTTGTCATCGAGGAACTGAGTGGTGAGTGTGCATCGTGAGGTCGAGCGATGAGAAAAATTGACTCTTGTGCAGCCAAAATTGAAAGGACGCAGAAATGGAAGGAGTTACTTCTGGACTAGTGGAAGGGTTACTTTTGGATAAGTTGAAGGGGTTATTTTTGGACAAGTCAATGGGGTTACTGCTGGACAAGTTGAAGGGTTTACTTCTGGATTAGTGGAAGGGGTTACTTTTGGACAAGTTGAAGGGGTTATTTCTGGACAAGTCAAAGGGGTTACTGCTGGACAAGTGGAAGGGGTTACTTCTGGACAAGTGGAAAGGGTTACTTCTGGACAAGTGGAAAGGGTTACTTCTGGATGTAGCTTGACTAATAGTAACAGTATAAGCATAGAATTTACAAAAATATATCATAATAATAATTATAATAATGATAGCCATACATTTCAGGGTGATGATGAGAATCTCAGGTTTGAGATGTACCGGGTAGTCTATCCTTATAAAAAAGTTCTCTCACATGCAAATAATGGAAATTGCAATTAGATATAAAAGAGTTTCTCTTAGTTTTCCTCTCTTTCGATGTGTGGTACCTATTTTAAATGCTTGTACTGACAGTCTTGTTTTAATTAATTGTAAGTACATGTCTGATATAAGTTCACCACTTTCTTCTCATTGTTGTAGAAAATTGCTGTTTTGTGTCTTCTCTTATTTATCTTGGATTCTTCCCAGCCAGTTTTTATGAACTTTCCAATACATTTATTTTCAAATGAATGTAATTTCTTCTACAGTGCTTTTATTATTTTTATAGTAATTATGTAGAACACAAGCTTTTTGAAGTTTTATGATCACCAACAGAATATAGGAGTATGACATTAAAGACAAAAACATACAAATAACAATATACAAGACATTTTCAACACTTCAACTGTAAAGTCTTCTTCAAGAATACAAAAAAAACAAACAATGAACAGACAGTAAGAATAACGGTACTTATTGCGGAGACACTAGAATACAGACATTATTAAACAGTAAGATGTTCAAGGTGACAAATGCATATGTGTACACAAGTAGTCATGGAGGCGGTTTTAAAAAAAGGAAGCGGAAAATGAGAACCAGATGAAAAAAGTATTACTGAAAACAAAATGGACAGCAATAAAATGAGGACCAGACCAACAAAACTTTAAACATATGAATAATCAGAATTAAGTCCCAAAGGCTTAAGGGTATCAAACTAAAAATATATATAAACAGATTTTGCAATTTTTTAAACTTTCACAACCATATGTTGTTCTTCTGCATTTGTTTTAAAAAACCTGCAGATTAGTAGGATGTAGTCCGGTGATCGGAATGCATTGTGTCATAGTTTACAACTTGGCTGCAATATACGCGCCTTTTGGCCTGACACATCCAACTTCATGGTTTCTTGGTCACTCTATGGCAGGGCTCTTCAATTATATTTATTCGGGGGCCAGAGGTTCGTTTTTTATAACTTGATTTCACTGTTTTAGCAATGATCCGCGGGCCACTTACTAGGCCTCCGCGGGCCGCCAATTGAATAGCCCTGCTCTATGGGATGGGACAGCCAACTCCACACCCAGAAACCTCTTTGTCACATCTTACGATGTGCTTGGCAGGTAACAGTGCCACTATTCTTTGCTCCCCCTTCAGGCCGGCAACACACGGTTACCATATATTAATACAGATATCACATTGTAGTTAAACTGTCATAATTTGGTATAAACACTTATTTATGAGTTCCAGATATTTGTAAAATTAGCTCATTGTAGACGTTCGCTGTTGGAGTCTGTTTCTGTAACACAAGTTGTTTTTTTAAAATGATAACAGTTTGTTAGGCCGTTGATGAAATCTGACATCCAATCGGCTGTTTTAGTGGTTATCAGGACAGATTATCAGACGTGACTAGATATCAAAGCACAACATCTAGCACAGTGATTATCAATGTTTGTGAGACCGTGGGCTGTCAAACATTTTTTTAATAAGATTAGGGACAGTTCTAAACAAATTTTACGATGATGATGATGAAGGTTGTCTCAAAGGAATGGTTATTATGTTCTGAGGTTTATGAATGAATGTTTAGTCCTTGAAGGGAGGTATTACAGTCCAGCAGTTTCCCAGGAGCACAGCTCATAAAGTCCAGCAGTTTCCCAGGATAACAGCTCATACAGTCCAGCAGTTTCCCAGGAGCACAGCTCATACACTTATTTGCCAACTTCTTCTGTCAGATCTGTTAACACATCCACAGTAATGGCAGATCTAGCAATCCCAGCCATATTAAGAGTGTTCCGCAAAAGAGAAAAACTTGCAAATATCTGCTGGCCTGCATCTTTTAATCATCCATAGTGTCATTTGTGATAGAAATAGAAGAAATCAAGACAAGACATAGAGCAATGATGATTTCTCACATATGATAAGTTGTTAACTTATCCTCAACTTTCCTTCATCAGAATTGAGAGAAGACATGTAGTGACAATGATTGATTGACAGGTTACCAGCTTATTGCTATTTTTCCTTAGTCGCCTCCTTTGACATGCCTGGAAAGAAGAGAGTGACCTTACTCTTTACATCCTGAACGAGAAGTCTAGACCACGGTTGCCACATGCGCAAAGACAAATTCGATATACTCATAAATAACAATTACAATTCAAGATGCTCTCACGGCTCTGTAGACATGTTGCTGTGACCCAGGGATTGAGCAGTTGTCTGGCAGACATGTTGTTGCTACCCAGCGATTAAGCAGCGGCCCGGTAGACATGTTGCTGTGACTCATCGGTTGAGCAGCACTGATCTAGTCCATTTGATCACAACTGATGAGATAAATTGTAGATGAGAGAGAACATCTCAGAGAGAGAAAATCCAATGCATATTTTATTAGCAACATAAAGATATTGACATCCGAATTGGAAGTAGAAACTCAAGGTATCTGTTTGGGAAAGATCCATGTTTATCTTTGCCAGGAGACATGCCATATGATGTTAATAAATGTACCTTATTTTGTTATCTGTTCATGCTCATGAAATAACTGCTGAAATAATGTAAAGCAAATGTATCATTATTACTCCTTCAGACGTCTGAGGATACTCTGGCCAGGTGTTGCGGTGTCATTGCCAGTCACCCATTTCATGGTAATTGCTTTATATCTCATAGATAAACTATATCACTGGTTCTCCCTAACCATCGTCTCCACTCCACTTTGGAGAAAAAATGTCCCAAAAGAAAAAAAACCTGTTGATTTTTTTTTGAAACTTATCTTCAAACATCCCCCCCCCAATAAAAAGGGTAAAGCTACTACGAGTTATGAACCAGCATTATGTCACACGGTTTCACATAAATACTTAATTGCTTAGTCAGCAGTTGATCAGACACTGCCTGAATACCATTGCTTACCACACTTACTCAGTAGCACTGAACCCATTCCTTGGCCGTCCCAGAGCATAAGCCCTGTTACACTACGTCTTGATGCCCAGGTCAATCATGAGAGTAATTTTTATTACAAACCATTCATAATCAGAGTTGTTGGTCAGCTGGCGAATGACTTAACTTCCTAATATTACACTACTGTGTCTCTCGCTTCATAACTATAGTTCACATAGTACCCTTTCTGTGACACCCCCTCCCCCGTAGTTGAGTCTATGGCATTAAAAAAATCCTGTGACTTCCAGGTGTACCATAAGTCCCAGATTGAGAACAAATGTACTGGGTTGCCTATTTAATTTACAGTACTTGAATTCTGTGACCACACTCATTAATTATTATTGTTCTCATCTTGAACTATTTTGTATATGTGTGTGTTTATATATATACACATATACATACTTTATGTTAGGATTCTCAGAAATTATGAGTCATAGAGCTCTTGTATTCTTGAGAACAAAGATTTAAGTTGGGGGATGTCTATTGAGTTTTTTTTCATACCCAGAAGACTCTTAGCCATGTGTACTGTGCTTGGAATAGAAGACTCAACTCTCAGTGATGTGTACTGTGCTTGGAATAGAAGACTCAACTCTCAGTGATGTGTACTGTGCTTGGAATAGAAGACTCAACTCTCAGTGATGTGAACTGTGCTTGGAATAGAAGACTCAACTCTCAATGATGTGTACTGTGCTTGGAATAGAAGACTCAACTCTCAGGGATGTGTACTGTGCTTGGAATAGAAGACTCAACTCTCAGTGATGTGTACTGTGCTTGGAATAGAAGACTCAACTCTCAGTGATGTGTACTGTGCTTGGAATAGAAGACTCAACTCTCAGTGATGTGAACTGTGCTTGGAATAGAAGACTCAACTCTCAATGATGTGTACTGTGCTTGGAATAGAAGACTCAACTCTCAGGGATGTGTACTGTGCTTGGAATAGAAGACTCAACTCTCAGTGATGTGTACTGTGCTTGGAATAGAAGACTCAACTCTCAGTGATGTGTACTGTGCTTGGAATAGAAGACTCAACTCTCAGGGATGTGTACTGTGCTTGGAATAGAAGACTCAACTCTCAGTGATGTGTACTGTGCTTGAAATAGAAGACCCAACTCTCAGTGCTATGTACTGTGCTTGGAATAGAAGAGCCATCCTAAGAGTGTGTAAAAAATGTCATAAAAATGAAGTAAGTGATGTTAAGCTTTCACAAGAGGAAACAAAACACAATAAACACAAAATAATTTTATGTTTTTTTATTTCATTTGTGTTTGTTTCTTGAAAAAGGTTCCTGTTGGACCGTAGCCTAGAAAAAGTCCTTGTTCTCTTGTTTTGTATTCCTTTTTTACATTAGTTTTATTATTTGTTAGTCATTAGTTAGGGCAGTAACAAGAGTACATTATCCTAGTTATCACTTCTTGGTTTTGTTATCATGGCACTCTCCACCTTGTCAGATAACCTCTGACAGTTTGGTAATTTACACAAGAGGAAAGTCTCACTATGTATGCATGCCAGCTTCTGAAGGTTTGCTGTCGCATGGTGGTTGGTCTGATGGGCACATGATGAGACCTTTAGAAATTCTGCATATGGTTATATATATGTTGCTTTTTTATTTGATCCCAGGGAATTACGAGAGATATAGAGCTCTTGTTTCCTATATTCATTGGGGAGGGATGTATTCCACAGTAGCTTACTTTCATTCTCAAACTCCTGCAGATGAGCAGGATGTAGTCCAGAGAATGGAATATATTGTGTCATGGTTTACAACTTTGCTGTGATATCTCCGCCTTTCAGCCTGACGTGCCAGATTTCAGCATGGTTTCTGGGTGACTATGACCCTATATGGGATGGACCAGCCAACTCCACTACATAACTTCCTTAGTTTCATCCTATCACATGCATGGAAGGTAAATATGTCCTTTCCTGATCACATTTTTCAAAATCTCTGATCATTCCAAAGTATTCTTGGCATAGAATTTGGTACTTTGCCATGCTTGTGGAAAAATTAAGATGTATGAACAGACTCCTCTTCATTGATATGGTGGCTACTAGACTGTTAGCCATTTGGCCCAATGTCATGTAGTGATACCTGCGGGCATTTGTCAGTTGTTGCTTTATTGAAAATTAAAATATAAAAAGGAATATATGTTTTGTTAGTCGAGAGCCAATTGATAGTTTCTCAGTTGTGATGTATATTTTTTAAATTTCAGTGATAATGATTCGCTGTATGGTTCAATTTATTGGCAGGGAGACGAGATACAAGTAAGTTATACAATGTGCATATCTTATTGTTGGTAATTGTCTGATGGTACTTGTTTTGTCTGACTCTTAGTCTACATTCCCTATAGGTTTTCCTACATGCGTGGATCAGATGCAGATGTGTCGACAGATTTAAACTCCTACATAAGGCATTCTTGAGCTTCGTATCTGCGTAACATGAAGGGATGCTCTCAGTCCTTGTTTTGTATACCTCTGCTATATAGTATGAATAGCATCTATTGTGGCTCCAAACCTTAAATGGACATTGAGTAATATACAAATGATGTGCAATTGCAGAGGAGTGACTTTGAAAGTGTTGATAGCTCTACTGCCCTGCCTTGGGGCTGGTGACCACAGTACAGTTCATTGAAAAAATCAGCAATAGATTCTATTGGTAACATATGAGAAAGAAAAATAAGCAAGTGATAATGATTTGGAGAAGCGAGAAATACTGAGCATATTGTTTATCTCTTTCTTCTGCGATCAATTTTCTACACTCAGAAGTCTATACAGGCAGGAGGGTTGTCTCCATGAGTCATCAGCAGAAGTTCTTCACAGTTGCCCACAGTTTCACTTAATGATCCAATAATAATTGAGGATGGGATCTTACTGGCGTAGTGGTTAAGCTGGTCACTTTATGCTCAAGAGGTCACAGGTTCGAATCCCATGTACAGCACCTTGTTACAAAGTACAGTTTTCTAGAGATCCCTGGGGTTTATTACTTGAAGCTACAAAGTTGCATTCTATGAGTGGTAACTCTCATCAGATGGCGTGCTGCTTCATTGAGAGGGACAGAGTACATATGGGGTTACCCGAATACAATGAAGTAAATCCTTTATGCTCTCTCCATAGATGAGGATATGTTTCTCTTCTTTATTCATCTTTTAAAATATTTGTTTGCTCGTGAGCTACTAGGCAAGAAAAGAATAGCAATACTTTGACGTGCTATACATGTTATAAGAGGCTACTAAGGCAGTTTGGGGATGAGATTGGGTATGCCTCATCTCATAGATGGTCAAAATGATTTCAAAATAATGGAAGTGTCACACTTAAATATGCAGATATTGAAACCAAGCTGTAAGCCATGACGCAACATATATGCCATGAATAAATATAGATCCCTGTGTTTGTTAAATGTTAAGTTACTGAACCATTTGGTATCCTTTATCATAATATTTATCATCATTTCTGTTTTGTTTTTATTTACAGTTCAGTATTCTCATCTGTGAAAGAAATTTATGAACATGATGGTATTCTCGGATTTTTTTCGTAAGTAGAATTGAAATGTAGACAAGAGAGAATTTACTAAAATCTACGATTTAAAACATCAAAATATTATTTCATGTATTTTCTTGTTTAGTGTGTATACAGATTTAGGGAAACAAATTCTAATATGAAACGAAATATGACACAACAGGAGGAATTATCTCAGAGAAACAGAGTGCAATAATTAATCCTACTGGCTAGTAGCCTTTTATTTTATCCAGAATAGTGTGAAATGGACTTTGGTTAGATGTTAGCCATGTCCATCACATGAGTTCACCTAGATAGCTTTCTAGCAGTTCCATGTTATTTCTTGTTCCATTTAGCACTGCTCCACGCGCACACAAAGGGCATGAGCCCATGGACCGCTGGATCAGCAACCAACCAACCAACCAGCACTGCTCCACTGCTACAGAATTGCTGCACTAGTTTTTATTTTTTTTAAATGACATTATAATTGACATAAGCTATTGGCAAAACTATTTCTTTTTGCATTATACCCCTTTATGCATTGCAGTATCAAGGGTAGAAGAGTTCTCTGGAGATGGCCTTTTTGTGTTCTTCATATATGTTTGTTTTCATTGATTCTTTTATTTCTGTGATCCATCTTTTGCATGGTCTGCCCTTGGCCTTGTATCCATCGTGTCTATAGCAATGCTTTTTGAGGGGCACTATCTGATGGTAGTCTGGAAGCTTGTGAAAACCACTTAATCTGTTGTCTTCTGATGTAATCCAAGATTGCGTTATGTTTGTTAATCTTCTGATGTAATCAAGGGTTGCCATTGTGTTTGTTAATCTTCTGATGTAATCCAGGGTTGCCATTGTGTTTGTTAATATTCTGATGTTTTCATTTGTGATTCTGCTTCTTATTGATACTTTGAGAATTCTATGTAGAATATAATTTCTGTTGTAACAAGCATAACATTCTTTCAAAAAAGCATAACTTTGCAATAACAAAAACTTGTCTGCTTGCTAATCTTCTTCAGTGTTCATTCCCAAACTCCCACTGGATCTCTCTTGTAGCACCATGGTCCTAATAGATTTCCAACAGGATGTAGTCCAGAGAATGGACAAATGTTGTGTCGCTGTTTTGTTTGCTCCAATGGTCCGACACATCCATCTTACGTGGATGCTTGCTAATCAGAACAGTACCTTTCTTCATTAATTTCCAGGATTTTTTAGTTAATTGCTTGAATCATTTTACAAATTTCTCATACATGTTTATGTTGCCATTTTGTAAATGCAAGTCACCAGTGGTTACTTATCACTGACGTATATCTTAAACATTTCAATGACTAGTTGAAGACATCTCTCAAATACTGCATGACTGACACAAGCTCTTTGAAAATCACAGGTTTTGGCTGTGCAGCCTGGCATGGTTAGACTGTGCAGCCTGGCATGGTTAGACTGTGCAGCCGGCATGGTCAAATTCATGTAATTAAATGCTTTGAATGGAGTAGAATGCAGGAGGTGATTCAAAATAGACAAAAGGAGAGATTAGACATTTTTCCTCATCTCAAGACCTATCACATTCTTGCTCACACTGCAGCAGCAAAGATCAAACCACAATATTCAGACTGCGAACAACACATGTACAACTTAAACACCTACAAAGAATTACCGCAGACCATATGCCATACTACAACCACTGCAACAGACAAGAATAGGAAATAGTAAAAACACTACCTGATGAATGACCTTGCATTACATGACCTACGAAAACAACTATTACCACCAAACCCCTCCATCACTAACACCCTTTATACAGACACAATACCACTGAAGAAGACAGCACCTACCACTACCTGGCACAGGGAAAAAAATGAAGGCTCACAGCACCGGGGATCGGATAGGTAACTAAGTACTCACACTTCAACAGGTTTTTTAGAGCCAGGATTGGACTCATCAGCCACCTAAGGACTCATAAACAAACACAACTTTCAGTGTGTTGCCGAGGCTCGAATGGGTAGCATAGAATATCAATACTGTTACCTGCCATGAATGTCATAAGAAATGACGAAGGAGATTTTGTGGTGTAGTTGGCTGTCCCATCGCATATAGTGTAAATGTTACCCAGAAGCCATGCTGAAGTTGGATGTGTCAGGACAAAAGAGGCAGATATGTCAGCCAAGTTGTAAACCATGACACAATGCAAACTCTTCAGGAGAAACCACTCCCTTATCTTTCAGTTTTGATCTAGATTTGCAAGGACCAATAGCCATTTAAACCATATCAAACCCCAGCAACTATCCACTTGTAGACCCTGCTCTCATCCCAATGAAACAGTAGAACACCTCCTTATTGACTTCCCTTACCTTTCAACTGCCAGGAAAAAAACTTCTACAGACACCTTTAATAGTCACTAACTTACTGTATGGATCACTAAGTCAACTTCCGAAAACCTGCACTTTTATAAGAATGGCACTGTGCTGACAAGAGTAGCATTACTTTGGATGTTAACAACAACAATGATAACAATCTTTATACAGAATTTAGAATTAAAATACAGATTTATATATTTTTTGGGAGTTGAAAACAGAATGATCCATCTGGAAGTTGGCAGGTATGGCATCAACTCCTGGCTACATTCTACACAAATGTAATTTTTCAGTGTTAATTAATCATTTCAATTTTCCCTCACCATAACCATTTTCTTTCAACAGGGGGTTAATACCAAGACTAATAGGTGAAATCATTGCCATCTGGGTTACCAGTTTTCTCACACAGGTTATCAACAAGTACATTGTCCAGGAGAAGGTCAGTAGAGAAAATATTTCAGTTAAATTCATTGACTAAGCACAGAAGTTATGACCATTGTAACAGGAGTAACAGTTAAGATTCCATATAATGAACCTCTTCTGCTGGCATATTCATTCTGGAATGTAGTCTTCTGTATACATGTTCTGTATGTATGTTCAGAGATCCTCATGTTTCTGAGAAATTAGTAGGTAGAGCACATGACAATGCTATTCTATAAAAACATATATAGAATTGCATCTTACTCTTGACTTGTGGTATGACAAAGTTTAGCGATTGTTACAATAATGATGATGATGATGAAATAGTACCTTGAGCTGTGAGCAGGTAGCTCTTGAAATCCCATAGCCTTTTTGATAAAAGCACACATTCTTCTCAGTTGTGTAATTGAGGTGACACCTAGACTCATTTAAGGCTGTCTCAAAGACATGGATGTGTAAGGGAGGGGGAATTTTTTGATGCATGTTTAGTCACAGAAGGGAGGCATTCAAGCACCAATATCCCAGGATTACAACATCCTTCCAAAGAGCACAGCACACACTTCGGGACAACTATATCAGCATTCTTCTGGCAGATTTGTTGACACATTCACAGTGATGACACATTTATATTTCCTTGCTACCTAGGAGTCTGCTACAAAAGGACAAAGGCAAATCAATTCTAGCCTGCAACTACTAGCCTGCATCTCTGCAACTACTAGACTGCATCTCTTTGTTATTAATGGAGATTATTGGATAGAAGACAAAAGTTAGAAATTGAGACAAGATGTGACAATCATGATTTTTTTTCACAGGTGACAGGTTGTCTGGCTATCCCTCAACTTTCCTTAGTTGCCTCCTACAACATACATGGAAAGAAGACAGTGGCTCTATTCTTATCACCCTAAACTAGAAGTTTAGGCTCCGGTTTCCACAGTGATGATAATAATAGTATAAATACTAATATAAATTCTTTTGCAACTATAATTTCTGGCCCAGCACATCCATTTTTGGCATATATAAATAATAATAGTAACAGTAACAAGAAGAGTAACAAATAGTAAAAAAAATAAATATTAATAAAATTAATATCTTGAATAAATATTTGGGATCTCCACTGTGTAGTGGTTAAGTCAGTAGCTATGTGCTCCAGAGGTTGCAGGTTCGATTCTTGCTCTAGACATAGTGTGTAGAAAGTGGAGTTTTTCTAAGATCCCTGGGAATAATCACTTGAAGCTACAGAGTAACAAGCTTTGAGTGGTAGACTTGGCAAGCGACATACCACCTCGTACAGAGGGATGGAGTATATATGGGGGTCATCAGAGTATATTGAAGTCAATCCTCGATACATATTCAACCATTAGTGAAAATCTGTTTTGTTCTGTTGTCTATCCCCAGGTGGTGGTGTTGTCATAGCTTCCACACTTGCCGTTTTGTGTAGGGGTTTGTTAAGGAGCACTGCGTTTCAGAGCCACATGTGTTTCTCTGGTTGAGGTGTAGTCATGTTTATTCAGGATGATCTTGATGTTGTCTATCCATCTTTTCCTAGGTCTGCCCTTGGCTCTGTACCCTGATTCCATCTTGTTATAAGCTCTTATGACAGGTTGATTGCTCACCCTCATATGATGTCCAAACCATTTTATCTGTTTTTCTCTATATATTCGATGCATGATGTGATACCTATTATCTTTCTGATGTTCTCACTGCGCATTTTGTTGAGTTTAGTGACTCCAATAACTTTCCTTAGACTATCCATTTCCCGAGTTTCCATCTTTCTCTTATGTGTAGATATCAGTTGCCAAGTCTGGCATTGGTAGCATAGTATTGGTATAAAGATGCTCTTAATCTTTTGTTTCTTTACTTCCATGCTTTGTTGGACATGTCTTTATTTACTTCTTTTCTCCTTTAGAATTTGCCAGCAGTGTGTACATGAAGCTGGCTTGCCAAGCCTGTCACAACGGGGGTTGGTTGTCACTGATAGTTGTCACAACAGGATTAATTCTCTAATTAGTTTCCTATAATTAATTATGTAATGAAGACTTAATGTTTTCAGGTATTTGTAAGTGTCTGTCATATTTTCTCCAATTATCTGTCATGTTTTATCCAATCTTCTCATGTTTTCTCCAAGTCTCTGTCATGTTTTCTCAAAGCACAAATGTGACAAACACTGTATGAAATTCTTTCCTTATAACTAGTACTTGCTAGCCTAATTTCCATCTTGACATTAGTTACTCTTAATAAAAGGTAATGGTATCTCCTATGGCAGCAAACTGCTGTACTCTTCATGTACTAAGCCACAGCAACTATTAGGTGGGGTGGCCAGTCCCTTTCTTTGTTGTGTTTATCTCCCTAACTCATGTTTCAGGTACCCATTTACAGCTGGGTCGACTAGAGGTAGTTTCAGATGAAAAATCACTACCTGGATTTTTATATGGTTGTGAACCTGGCATGCTGTAACCTGGTGATAATAAGCAGACTCACTATCAACTGGGCTACTGCTCTCCACAACTTTTAATAACAACTCATATATATATATATATTACAATTTTCTTAAATATATAACTCGTTTTTATGTCTGTTTATTTCAGGATGTCCAATCATACACCGGAGCAGTTTGTGGGGTTAGTATTACACTTTTGTTCAGAATAAAACATTTTTAATTCACTATTTCTTGTTATTCATTATTATCTATTATTTAGTATATATAGCCATAAAGTGCACATGATTCATACAGTGCACATGATTCATACAGTGCACATGATTCATACAGTCCACGATTTATACAGTGCACATGATTCAAATGTTACTCTAGTTTTCATTGGGTTTGAATGTCAACATGTGGCAGGATGTTTATGGTTGGTTGGTGGTTGGTTGCTGATTCAGCGGTTTGTGGGCTCATGACCTTTGACCTAATGCCATTAAATGGCATTATATTGCTGGGAAATCTGTGGATTTTTGGCTCACTCCGTTACAGAGCCAGAGAATAACTATCACACCTCCAGGAAGGTAGGTTTCAACCTATGCACTGCTCCTAGCCACTGTAGCCAAGATAGGGTTCACTGTGCTCATTCCCCGCCACCAATTGACTACTGGTTATGCCGAACTTCTCTATTGATCCAGGCATGCAACCAAATGTTCAAGTCAAAAGGATTGTCTCGTCCTGAGTCACTGTGCCTCTATGATGGGTTTCAGCCATAGGAAAAAACAGTGCTGTCAGTTTCCTCCTCCCCAGTGCAGCACAGTACATCTATGGCTCCCTCCCAACCACAGAGTGTGCATACATATATATTCAGGTAAACATGAAACACATTTCAACAACAAAATAAAAGCATAATTGTATAGACGATGTGCCATAAAGCTTCTTTAAGAAGATAACCTCAATATAATGGCATGTCATCCACTAAGGTTTTCTGTTGCATAGGTGGTTTGTCTAGTGGGCCATTGGTGATACCCACAGACGCAACCACATGCGTAGGATGTTTATGGGAAACATGGGGTTTTTCCCTCACACCCACCGTATACAGATGATGATAAAGATCTAGAAATGCATTGAATCAAGTGACTGAATCACTGTGAACCGGACTCTACTAAATTCCAACTATTGTGAAATGATAGCTGTCCAAATAAGACTATCATCCAGTCCCTAGGACGAAGATTATTGACCAGGAGTTCATCTTTATTTCCAACACTTTGTCTGTGTGCATTCTCAAACTCTTGGAGATCAGCAGGATGTAGTCCTGAGAATGGAGTGCGTGATGTGATGGTTTACAACTTAGCTGTGATATCTGAACTTTTCGGACTGACACATCCAACTTAAGCATGGCTTCTGGATCACTTTGACCCTTTTAGGATGGGACAGCCAACTCCAACTCAAAACTTCCTTAGTCGCTTCCTACGACATGCATGGCAGGTAACAGTGTCACTATTTTTTTTACCTCTTTACGACATGCTTGTTTATTTGAGAACCCCAGGAATTGTGAGCGATTAGCTCTTACTTCCTATGTGCAGTGGGGTGGTTTTTCTGTGCTTTCTTTCATAACCAGGAGACTTCAGATATCGACTTAGTACAATGCCTATTGAAGGAGCCTTGTACTCAGAGGGGGTCTATAATTGTGTAGATGACATGCTACAAAGCTTCCATAAGAGATCCTCAATATAACGGCATGTCATCTACTAAGGTTTTCTGTTGCATGGGTGATTTGTCTAGTGGACAGTTGCACAGACCCACAGGCGCAACCACATGTGTTACGACATGCTTAACAGGTAACAGTGTCACTATTCTTTGACCTCCTTTCGGGCTGGCAACACAGGCAATTTTTCCAATCTATTTTTTGCGTTCTGGATTGTCCTTGGTACGCAGGAAAATAATTATGGGAATTGCTAGAGCATACTTTTTGTGAGCACCCTGGTGAAATGAAATGATGGCAAAAGAAATTGCTACAAAGTCACGGAAGAGAACCAGAAAGAATAGCCAGTTACATAGCAATTAACCGTTGAACATAGACGACATCACAGCAGTTGTGCTGTGAGAGGGGTTGTTGTGGCATGAGCAGAGCCTGGCACCTATGGCTAACAAGTTCTAAGCTGAATGAGTTCACGACTGCCTACGTCTTCAGAAAGTGCAGTGCAAGGAATTGAACACTCCACGCACAAAATCAGGAACTGCAGAACTGAAAAGATCGAATACCACCTCAAGAGTGTTTTACGATTGCATATGCAGTTTTGTGTCTGCCCAAACCATTGTCTGATTCTAGCTTGCAAGAATGTAGCACATGGCATACAATAATTTTTGTTACTAAAATCAAATTGCTTGGACAAAATTTATGACACGTTTGTTATGTTACTTTCAGTTGGTCGTATCACACTTCACGTACCCATTCACACTGGTCACGAATGTCATGGCTGTTAGTAACAGTGGGTAAGTAATAATACTTTGTCATTTTCTTGCACAATATAGTCTGTAAAGATGAGATGTTCTGTTATATTCATTCTTCTTCTCTTACAGTGTGGGTTGCAGATTGCATTTTTGTGTTTATCTCAGTTTATTTCTTGTTTTCTACTTGTTCATTCTCAAACCCCTGCTGGTTAGTAGGATGTAGTCCAGAGAATGAAATGTGTTTGTGTCATGGTCTACAATATATATCAATATCAAGTGACATGCTCTTTCCAGAAAATTGTCTTCATCGTGGATACTCTGAATGCCCCCCCCTTCTCTCTCTCTCTCTCTCTCTCTCTCTCTCTCTCTCTCTCTCTTGCAAGCAGGCCAGCAGTGACCACAGACATGTTCATATATTCTTCGATGTCCCAGGTCCATCATCTTCTTGGTCTTCCTCTTCTTCTCTTTCCTGGCACTCTGCCCTCCTTCAGTAGTTAGTGCCATCATGTCTCTGTAAGTGTCCAAAATACTGTAGCTTCCTTCATATTATTGTTATCACAAGGCAACACACAAGAATCATCACAGATAATTTTATATGGGTTTTGTAGTATTTGGTTAGCTGATTTCAAATCTGTCTTTAGTTTTTTTCTACCACGTAACATTTTTTTGTAATAGCTAATTATAATATCTTTCAACAGTGGTTATGACCACAAATCGAGTACAATGTTTTATTTAGATTGGTATCGATACTTTATTACTGGCTGTTACAATTTTGTTCAGTTTCGGGTCACGTGATTTAGTATCGATGCTACCATTTTTGTGTATTCGATAGGATAGTAAATCCATTTATACACGTGTGGTGTTTGCTTAAAGTAATTACGACAAGTATATTATGAGATTTCGTTGTTTTGTACTTTCTTTTACTTTAAAGGTTGCAAAAACCTTGCATTTGTGTACTTGATAACTTATTTTGTGTACTTATTAACTTATTATCATGCCTAGAAGATGCATCAATCATCCAAACTGTTTCTGTTTTGTGTGTGGTTCATTTGTGACGAAATCACAGCGGCGCACAATTTCAGATGATCTAAAGAAGATATACATATTGTATTTTGGCTGTCCACTGGGTGATAGGATAAATCTTGGGCTCCACATATCATATGTACCAGTTGTTCAAGCGGACTACGTGACTGGCTAAATGGCCGCAAGGCAGCTATGCCATTTGCAATTCCAATGTTATGGAGGGAACCGCGAGACCATGTCAATGATTGCTACTTTTGTCTGGTGAACACAAATGGATTCTCTGCTAAAAATAAACAGAACATTGTATATCCTAGCTTAGATTCTGCCATCAGGCCTGTTCCACATGACGATTCATTGCCTATTCCTTTACCTCCTTCTGGTGGACTCGTATCTATGCAAGATGGGGAGGAATGCAGTGAAAACACAGCTGTTCACAATGCAGACTCAACTGATCCAGATTATACTGTTGATGAATGTTTAGAACCTAAGACTTTTACACAGGCAGAGCTGAATGATCTTATTCGTGATCTAAATCTGTCTAAAGATAAAGCAGAACTTCTTGCTTCAAGGCTTAAGCAAAAGCATTTGCTTGCAAGGGACGTTAACATAACTTATTATAGAAAACGAAATCTCAACATGACGACGTTCTTCAATGTTGACGGCTCATTGAGTTATTGTCAGGACATCGATGGTCTCTTCAACAGTTTATCACAAGTGCATGATCCATCAGAATGGCGTCTCTTCATTGATTCCTCGCGAAGAAGCTTAAAGGCAGTTCTTTTGCACAATGGAAATTTAAAACCAAGCATACCAGTTGCACATTCTGTTTATCTGAAAGAATCTTATTACAACATGAACAGTTTGCTTGAAGTTATCCATTATAAAACACACCAGTGGAACATCTGTGGTGATCTAAAGGTCATTGGCATGTTGATGGGCATGCAAGGAGGATTCACTAAATACTGCTGTTTCCTATGCCTATGGGATAGTCGAGCAACAGCGGAACATTATGTCAAACGTGTCTGGGAGCCCAGGCATATCTATACGCCAGGAGCAAGCAGTGTCCAAAATATGCCCCTTGTTGATCCACAGAAAATATTTCTGCCACCTCTCCATATTAAGCTAGGACTGATGAAAACCCTTGTGAAGACCATGGGTAAGACAAACTCAGAAGGTTTTCAGTACCTTGTTAATAAATTCCCAAACATCACTGCTGCAAAAATGAAGGAAGGGATATTTATAGGTCCACAAATCAGATCTGTTTTACAAGATGAAGGTTTCAAACAGTCTCTGTCAGGAGCTGAGCTAGAAGCCTGGGAGGCATTCAAGTGGGTCTGTGAAAACTTTCTTGGTAATCATAAGTCCTCTACGTACAGGGAAGGAGTTCAGCGTCTAATAGATTCTTACCAGAACCTTGGCTGTCGCATGTCATTAAAAGTGCACTTCTTGCACTCCCATGTAGATTTCTTCCCAGAAAATCTTGGTATGGTGAGTGAAGAGCAAGGAGAACGTTTTCACCAGGACATTCAGTTAATGGAGCGCCGTTATCAAGGTTTGTGGAATGAGAGTATGATGGCCGACTTCTGCTGGATGCTATTCCGTGATAATCCAGGCGAAGAATATAACAGAAAATCAAATTCCAAGCATTTTTGAAGAAACATTCTACATATCTATGCTGTGATGTGAGTATATTTGATTTAGTCTAGAAGATGTGAATCATTTGCTTAATTGATGTTTGCGATTCTCGAAAAAATAAGCCAAGTTCAGTGAAAACTAACATCACTCATAACTTTAAAACTTGACGTGATAGAAAAAAACTGATACCAGATCTGAAATCAGCACCAAAAAATCCTTTAGAAAAGTGTATTTTGGTTTCAGATGATTAAAAAAAGTTTTATTTTGTTGCCTTGTGTATATTTAGCCATGCTTCATTTGTTCATGGTCTACAATAGACTGTGATATTAGACTGATTTATAATATATAGACTTATATATTATATCATGACCATGAGGTTTCTCCTAGACCTACCGAGCATCTTATCAAGACATATAATAGCTCAGGTTAAAGAATGCTTCAAGGTTGCCAATAATGATAATCACCTCTTACACCAATCTCTAGACAACACAAAAAGAAGGTGTATCAAGAGAGGAAGGTACAGGATGGCAGAAACAGAAGATACCCTACACAGAGTGTGTGAGCTGGAGGAAGTGGAAAGAGGCTGTGAATGGGTAACGTTTGGCAAAGACAGAAAGTTATTCACATCAGTTGTGATACAGATGGGAAGAGAGTGCCGCGGCTGGGCTGCCAATAGAACAGAGGGAATGATCCAAGAACTCATACTGCGACACTCAAAGCCACACGATACGATAATTTACATAGATGGCTCTGTGACACAAGAAACAAACGGGTATGGTTGGGGTTTCGTGGCCTATCAAAATGACAAGAAAGTAGCTAAGGCAGCTGCGTATTCCACAACAACATTGAGTATGAGAATGGAAATAGAAACGGTGACAGCAGCTCTCACTTGTATGGCGACGCAACCACCAACAGACTCAGTGATTCTATCGGTCTCTAAATGTATGCTGCGCAAGATAGAAAAGTGTATGATCAGAATTGAGTGGGTCACTCATCTAAACAATGCACAGAGCATTACATTAATCTACTATCAAGGTCATGCTCGGGTCAGGAGAAACAAAAGAGCCGATGTGTTGGCTGGTAAAGCCTTGGTGAATGGCATCAAGATGAGAAGAGACAGGATTGAATTGATTAGAGCAGTCATGGATACTCTAGGAGAAAATAAGGAGGAAGTCGAATAAGACAATGTACATATTTAGAGAATGGTAGAAATGGGAGTGACTAGAGGCGATGGGAGAATGTGCTCCCTCTCTGGAAAGATCAGAAGAACGCGTAATCAGCAATTGACTGGGACACTGAACTTATACACTTTTAGATGGCGGAACGGCAAGCAGAGCATATATGGGAATGCCCCCAATGCTGTGACGCTTGTTCCTATTCAAGAATCAAGACTATTAGAATCTTTTTACCAGATACATCTATCTTCAGCATGACTTGTAGATTGCTTTTACCGTTTTGGGTTGGACAGCCAACTCCACACATACAAGTCCCTTTGTCATCTCTTACGACATGCATGGCAGGCCACAGTACAGCTAGTATTTGTCCTTCTTCAGAGTCCCTGGCAACACATAGGCAGATTTCCTGTCATATTTTCATATATTTAAAGATCTGTGTGTTATCAGGGCTCAAAAAGGAGAACAAGAAATAGCAACACTATGACATTCCATGTATGTCATAAAGAAGGGTTGCTCATGGGATTAGCTACCCGAACATGGGATCAGCTACCCGAACATGGGATCAGCTACCCAAACATGGGATTAGCTACCTGAACAAATAATAAATTGAATACAAGAATTACTGAAAGTTGTTGTTAGCATATCCTATTCAGAACTTATTGATCAATCAATCATTGTTTAGATCAAGCCATCATTGTTTAAATCAACCCATCATTGTTTAGATAAAACCATCATTGATTAGATCAACCCATCATTGTTTAGATCAAGCCATCATTGTTTAGATCAACCCATCATTGTTTAGATAAAGCCATCATTGTTTAGATAAAGCCATCATTGTTTAGATCAAGCCATCATTGTTTAGCTATTGTTGTGTAGACTTGTTAGCTAGTTGTTTTGCATGATATCATGGATGCTGGTGCTGCTCATGGCCTGGTATCTCCGACTTCAGCACCTGTGCTTGCTTGAGTAGGACTAATGTCCTGCTTGGGAAGGGATATGATCCTGCTTGATGTAGGGTATGGCCCGACCAATATTAATTTCCAGCTTCTGTTGGCTGGACTAAGCCCTATTTTCACTTCACGGAGTTGACCTTGATGAGATTTTATCTGTAATGATTTTCTATACAATATTCACATTCAGAAGATTGATATTATTTTCTGAACAGCCCACACATATAATTTCAAGTGTCTGAGATAGAAATTGAATCTGGTACCTTGTCTGCCCTAGAATCTGGTACCTTGTCTGCCCTAGAATCTGGTACCTTGTCTGCCCTAGAATCTGGTACCTTGTCTGCCCTAGAATCTGGTACATTGTCTGCCCTAGAATCTGGTACCTTGTCTGCCCTAGAATCTGGTACCTTGTCTGCCCTAGAATCTGGTACCTTGTCTGCCCTAGAATCTGGTACCTTGTCTGCCCTAGAATCTGGTACCATGTCTGCCCTAGAATCTGGTACCTTGTCTGCCCTAGAATCTGGTACCTTGTCTGCCCTAGAATCTCTCTGTACCTCTCCATCATAGTACATAGTACAATAGAAATATCTCAGCTTTACTTTGAATAAGCAGTCCAACATAATGTACATTACAATATTTTTCTTTTTCTTTTGTTTGTCTAGGAATTTGTGTATATGGAGAATTTGATCTCTTCCATTGTTGTTGTTGTTTCAATACCCAGCATGTCTCCAATTCTTTCAATTCTTTTAAGAAGTCTCCTATTCAGAGTGGTTAATCTCTTCTATAAACTTGATGGTTTTGTAGTTCCTGATTTGTACTTCATACAGACTTCCATAGAGTTTTTGTAGTTCATACAGGATACCACAGAGTTTTTTGTTTCTCTAGGTCAGTGTTTTTGTTTCAGCATTTCATGTTCTAGACATTCCTGAAGTATATGTTCTGGAGTCTGAGGTGCCTGCCCATATGTACACATTGTCAATCTTGAACTTGGTATACATGTTGTTTTGGAAATGTGTGTGCCTTGCTCTGAGGATGACAACCTGTACGATAGAATGGCTCCATGTTGTTGTCAGTATCGAATTGCTGCTAAGCTGTTCTACTCTTGTAAGCAAAATGACATTCTTAAAAAACTGCAGGTCTGAAGTTGACTTAGTGATCCATACAGTTAGTGACTGCTAAGGGTGTCTGCAAAATTGTTTTCTTCTGGTAGTTGAGAGGGAAGGACAGTCAATAAGGAGAATGATTCAATCATAGAGATAAATCTTTATGCTAGAATGAGTTAGAAGAAGAATAGCTAGCTATATGCTACCCAAACATGGATATTTCATTATTTTAATTATATCTTTGAAACTTCAGAATGGGGCAGGACCACCACAGATTTCTTATGGCCATTATGCAAATTAAGTAATTGCTACATTTTAAATTACATTCTAACGAATGCAGAAGAGAAGAAGAAATTATTATCTTTTTGTCATTCTACGTCTGTGATCCTTCTCAATCTCCTGCTGGTTAGCAGAATGTAAGCCAGAGAACGGAGTACATTGTGTCATGGTATACAGCTTGACTGCAGTATATAATAATTATGGCCTGACACATCCAACTTCAGCATGGTTATTTGGTAATTGTGACCATGGGACAGCTAGCTCTACCCGTAAACCTCCTTGGTCACTTTTTATGATATGCATGGTAAGTCATAGTATTGCTATTGTCTCCTCTTTCTTGCTTCAGTTTCATACAGGCATCATTTCTTTCAATGTGATGTTGATATGATACATATATATTAATTTGAAGTTAATGTTTTCAGATTGGCTGCTGGTAACTTCCCTCTCATGCCAAATTACACCAACTGGGTCAGTTGCATGAGATCTTTGTCAGATGAGGGAGACTTGAAACGTGGAGCAAGTGCTTTCTGGCGCACATACAAGCCTCGTCCTGCCAATCTTTTACGTGTAGTTGATCCCTACTACAGCAGTGTGCTATCCAGAAAATAGTGTAACTAGCATGTAATGATGAAGGTGAAAGATGTAAAATTATAAAAAAGTATATAATTGAGCTACCTGTAATTATTAGGATTTAAATTAAATTTTAAATTAATAGGAACTAGTAGTCACCTGTTGACTGTGCCTCTTGTTGTTTTTGTTGCGGTTTTCATATTATGTAGATTAACCCATTTATGAATTTCTTCAGCAATTTCAAATTAGTCAGGAACAACAAATTACGTTGATTACTAAAATAAAACACATTTTTATATTCATATGGTAGACCACAGCATTCATATTATGAGCATAACACTCTATTCAACCAGTTGAACTCGCTACTATAAATTTCACTTACCGATTGAACTCGCTACTATAAATTTCATTGTGAGCATAACACTATCCAACCGGTTGAACTTGATACTATAAATTTCATTGTGAGCATAACACTATCCAACCGGTTGAACTTGATACTATAAATTTCATTGTGAGCATAACACTATCCAACCGGTTGAACTTGATACTATAAATTTCATTGTGAGCATAACACTCTATCCAACCGCTACTAAAAATTTTTGAGTTTCGGCAGAAATATATTTTTGCTATTGGTATTGCAATGATGTAGCTGTTTTACACAGCATCTTTGGCATAACGATTGGATTTATAGATTAAATTTATAGTAGTGAGTACTATACTTCACGTACTATACTTCACGTACTATACTTCACGTACTATACTTCACGTACTATACTTCACGTACTATACTTCACCCTCGTATGAAGTGAGCTATTCCGGAGACACTAAATACAGCATATAATTGTAGTTTTATAAATGTTGCGCACTCTCATGTGTGTCATGTGACATATTTTTTCCAGAGAATATGACGATTGATAGATATGATTTTAACAACAGATAGAAAGGCTGATGTAAAAAATATTGTACAATTTGCTCATAGACAGATATATATACGTGACATTAGCAAAAGGAAAGAAGAAAGAATAGTGAATTTGTTAATACAGAGTAAACGTCAATATTATTTCTGGATCTAATCCCACCATTCGTTTATTTGACCTGTGTGCAGTGGTAAAAGGTTAACTAATCATATCCATTCAGTGATGTAGTTACATATGAAGGTTAAAGTCAAAAGAGTATGCAGTCACTGGGGGAGTATTGCATCATATTACAGAGCAGTGGTACTTCCAGTGCTGTTATACGCTAGTGAAACATGGACTCGGTAAAGACGACATGTGAGGAAACTCAGTCACAAAACTTGTCTCAGAAAAGTTATGAACATTAGATGGCAGGACAAGATTCGAGGTACCACTGTCCTTGACAGATCTGATATCCCCAGCATTGACACTACCCTGGTGCAACACAGATTTGTTGGGCAGGTCATTTGGTATGTATGCCAGACCATCACCTGTCAAAGATACGTCTCCATGTAGATCTATTTTGTGACAGCATCAAATAGGCTTATTAGCCATCAACAAAAAATATTAGGCATAGACATGATTCTAATTGAATTTTCAAAAGTGGATATAACAAATGGTGATTATCACTTGTGATAGATAAACACACATATTTCATCAATACTCAATTGTTATGTATTTTGGACAATAATTGTCAGCTCTTTAAGATTTGTCATATCGACCACTGAGGAGATTATGATCCAATTAGTCTAACTTGATAAATGTCATTTTAATGGGTCAAGCCGTTAAGATTTCTTTAACGTTGAACACGATCATAGTTACAGAGTTTATCCATTTACATATATAGATAGATGAAACTATTTGCATTGCCTTGAAACTACATTTATTCAGCAACATCTCCATTAAACTGACACAAGAAATTTCACTGTGAACATTTCCAAGTGGCAGTAGACAAATCACCAGGAGATGATGTATTCATTGTTGCTAGAGATTTAATTCAAAAATTGGACAAGAAATCTACCAATACAGAGTTATAGGAAAACATGACTTGGTGTCATAAATACAATTAGCAAATGCCTGCTCAGCATTTGCATCATTAACATGCCAAACTAGGAAATAGGGTGTTGAAATATTTACTAATCACTGGAAAAACACATGATAAACAACTGTCAATACTGAATATTTCCCGTTAGGGAGTTGCAGGGAGTTTATGAGGGCTTGTGTGATAAAGGATGCATGCCCTATCTTCATTATTGAAACCACATTATGGAAGGAACTATTTGTTTATTTTTCCATCCCCTGAAAATCCACGTTAGCTTGAGAAATAAATATCATAAAACGTATATAAAATTGGTTAAGTAACGATTTTATGTTGAATAGGACTTCTTCAAATTTTGTATTTTCACATATTTATTGAAGATCTGACATAACCTTTATAAAAGTGCATTAAAATTAAGCAAATATCCCCCCTGTAACTTCATTAATTTTTGAACAATTTACTAATTTTTGGTGGGTAATTTGGAAACCACAATAACTTTTTTGTTCTTAGAGATTTTTAAATATTAAGAGCAATGTGGATACAGAATTGAATACTGAGTTTAATGATGTACATTCTGTTAGTTTACGTGTGATATAAGAGATGTGAGAAGCTGGTCATGATAAAATAGGGGAACAAAGTGTATAGTCTCTGACAATTTTTCTTGCTGACCAATGTATTCGAAAAGACATGTACACTACACTAGAGATGACTGACTTGTATGAGTACAGTTCCTTATGTAGTAACATTATAGAAGAAATTTTAACATGTGATATAAATCTGAGTTACCCTTTCAGCTCCCTGTGGAGCATAGTTCTGATTTTATTAATATATTGTAATTATTGCTTTAATGTTTTCTGAAGTTGTATTTGTGTACCGATGTTTGCAGAATAGTTTGTGTGTTATGATTTCTTTAGTAAGAATGTTTTAAGAGATCAGGACTCTGCCAATATTCAAACTAAAATGTTTCTGTGACTTGAAAGAAGAAAAAAGTGTATGCATGTGTTGATGTGAGCATATGTTCATGCATAATGTTTGAGTCCCTGAGTCACAAGTGGCAAGAATGATCAGACGTGGATATAATATTGGATAATATAATGTGGATATTCTGAAACAGTTTATGTCTGTCTGTGCTAGTCTGATTCTTGCTTATATTTGAGAGAATACAATAAAGACACAAGTGACAAACATAATATTACAGAATATTGTTTGTAGTTTGTATTTTTCTGTGTTTGTTTTATTATATCAAAGGCATTTTTGTTCCTATGGCAAGAGAGATCTGTAATTCTATTTAGTTCATAGTACAAAGATACGGCCTCTATCTTTATTCCAGGCATGTCGTAGGAGTGAGAACAACTTAAATAATGTATTATTGTTACTGGTAACTAATTATAACTAACAAATAGCAAAAGTAATGTCACTGAGAAATATATATAAAAAAGAACAACAAAGGAAAAGGACTTTTTATATGTTAGTGCAATAGGGACCTTTAACAAGAAACAAATATGAGCCAGAAATAAACACACAAAATTTTCAGATGGTCTCACAACTCTGTCTTAGTGCATTAGAAGAGAAAATGGGCTATGTCCAAGTAGGCAACTAAGGAAAGTTCAGGGAATAGGCTGACAACCTATCATCTGTCATTGTCATATCTTGTCTCAATTTCTTACTTTTGTCTTCTATCAAATAATCTCCATGGATGACAAAGAGATGAAGGCCAGCAAACACTGCAACTTTGTCCTTTTGTGGCAGACTTTAAAGTGACTAGAAATCAAACATATGCTATCACTGCGAATGGGTCAGCTAATCTCACAGAAGAATGATGATATAATGTTCCATGACTATTTAAGTGTGATCGGGAGGTCTCTGCAGGGATCTGATCTCATTCTGCTCAGCTTCCGAACATAGACCAGATGGTGGGGTGATAACTTCCACCTGACATCTAGGTTGTTTTGATCCGTCTTTTGAACGTCTACTTAAGGTAGGCTTCCCTTTACCTTCGTTCGATTTCTACCTTGTCAGATTAGTGGACTGAAAATCAAGGATACTGAATGTTTGGATATTTCCGTTCATGCTTCCCTAGAAATACCAGAACGTCTTAAGAGATTTGTCTGAACTGATCTACTTGCAGAATTCATTCCACCTTTCT
Source organism: Meghimatium bilineatum (assembly GCA_034231615.1). NCBI lineage: Eukaryota > Metazoa > Mollusca > Gastropoda > Stylommatophora > Philomycidae > Meghimatium > Meghimatium bilineatum. Next base: position 60,294,860 of record CM067311.1, on the reverse strand, counting down.
TCTATGGCCTGCTGAAAGCATGTCTTGAAGGGTAACATAGTATCGTCGACAGTCTGCTTCAATGCAGTTACGTTATTGGATGGTGCGCTGTTGGAGTCGCATGTTTTCTGTCACGTCTTGATGGCCTTCCGTTTGTTTCTCCATGATTTCTCTATGTCGTCATTCCACCATGGTCGCTAGTTCACGTGACTGCGCCGTGGGTGCTTGATCTCCAGCTTGTGGCATCTGATTTTGTTTAGTGTCTAGGCCCGGGATATACCGGAAGACCTGTGACACATTGATCCGCTTACCTTAGTTGTGCATCTTGGCGAGAATGGTGCACGAGTAGTGATCGCTGCCGAGATGCCCTAACGAATTTCATGCAGTGGAAACCAATGCCAGGTCTATGTTACTGTCACTGTCTCTAGTTCGGCTTGTAGTTCTAGTTACTGTGCCATCATTGAGACACACAACATCGACAGTTACCAACACGTCTTCGAGGTTTTCCTCTTGCTTGTTGGTAATGACGTTGCCTCACTGCATTTCTCTGGCATTGAAGTCTCCGTAGATACCAGGTTATGTACGAAGACCCCCCCCCCTCCCGACCAAGTTGCGTTTGATTGTAGAAGGCTGTACATCCCGTGGCTACAATCATGCCTGCCCCTATGTTAATCTTATGCAAAATGATTATGTTGGCGCTGTAGATAAGATTATCTAAACATTGATATATGCCCAGACTCGGACAGAAGAGTGGTTTAAAAAAAATGTTTGTTTTCTTAAGTTTTTCACATCCCTGATCCTATGTCGCCCCCTTCCGACCGACTCTACATAGCCTCTCCCTGAAGTCTCACCTTCCCCAACAGGGAGTTCGCACATTATGTAAAACTTTGTTTTTTAAACGTTTGTGAATGTAACAATTTCTTGTTTAAAGTTGGCAGACCACATAACAACCATGACCGGACGTCTACTGCAAAGACTTGTGTGCAGAAAGTTAATATGACCTGAAAGGCTAATTTTTAATTATTTCCGTGCATTTCGTTAGCCGGGTCTGTTTTCTTGGCATGAGACTCCAAGTATATAGTGTCCAACGAAAATAACAACAATAAAACAAAAAAGGTATCGAATGAAAGCTGGTTTACTTTCTGTACAGAGGTCTTTTCCTGCTTCCTGTCTTGATAACAACGGACAATGATCAATTAGGCCGCAGCCATTTTGTAGTCATGGTGATAGAGATGCAATCACATGGTAACATTCCAACAGCGCATACATTATTCATGCAACGATGTTACCTCAGAGAGGGGGACGTAATCATGAATAGAGAAATTCTTTAACTAAGAATACAAATCGAAGACACGATCTGGTATGTTCTTTTTAAGATCGGTCCAATCATAATGTTGCAGGTGTCTGTCGTATTCGAGGGCGGTGGGAGAGGAAAGAGTTTCCTCTTTCTACACCTTTTTAAATCCCCTTTTCTTCTGTTGACTTTTGCCTTTTGTTTTTAATCCTAACATAATTTTGTTTAATTTTAATCTTTTTCACTTCTTTCTTTTTTGTCATTATCTCTTCCTGTCATTCTTTCTTTTTGTCATTATCTCTTTCTGCCAATATTTTTTTCTGGCATTGTCTATTTCTGTATTTCTTTCTGATATTATCTCTTCTTTCTATCTTTCTTTCTGTTATTCCTTCTTTCTGCCATTGTCTCTTTCCGTCAATGCTTCGTTCTGAACTTATCTTTTTCTGTTATTCCTTCTATGTTAAATTATCTCTTTCTGTCATTTTTTTCGGACAGTATCTCGTTCTGTTATTTTATCCTTCATTATTTTACTGTCTTTCATTATCTCTTTGTGTAATCCCCCGTTTTTTTTTCTTCTATTCTCTTCGTTCGGTCTTTCTATCGCCATTGCCTTCATTCCTTTCCTTCTTTACTTCGTTTCTTTCTTTCTCTACCATGATTGATTTATTCAATTTTTTTCTTCTGTCGTTTTTTTCCATTTCTTTCTCTAGTTGTCACTTTCTTTTTCTTGCATGTTTTTCATTCTTTCCTTCTGGAACGAATTGTGGCTAGACGCATAACCAGGGAACTAGAGATAAAAGGCGTTCTCCCAAATAACCTAGGGGCATACAGACCTAGACGAGACACATTCACAAATGCAGCAGTTCTTGCATATGAAGTTTATGAAGGTTTTCAGAATAAAGAAGAATCTGCAGTTGCAGCGATATACCTGGAAGATGTATACAATACAGTTAGCTACACCCATCTCATCGACATGCTAAGGGAACAAGATATCCACCCCTGGATCATACGCTGGATAGCAAATGTGCTAATCTGTAGAAAAGTCGCTCTGAGGTGTGGATCCTGGACATCTGAGATCAGAACAATAGCACCTGGTCTGCCACAAGGATCTCCTCTGTCCCCAGTACTGTTTAATGTGTATACATTGAGAATTGCTCAATTGCAAACTCCCAGCAATTGTAGAGTTCTAACACACGCTGACGATATCCTACTATACAACATGGGCAGGAACAGAAGAGATATCGCTGACAGTGTACAAAATGGACTAGATCAATTGTCGATATGGTGCAGAGCATAAAACGCTGTTATCATTCCCTCGAAAGCAAAGGTCGTCTGGTACTCCTTAAATAATAATCTGGTTAATGACACACTGCCAGCTGTTAGTTGCATGGGATCATTCATTGAAAGAGAACAGGACCTTAAATATCTTGGGATAATCTTTGATAGAAGTCTCTCATTCAACAAGCACGTCACAAATATGATTCAGAAGGCTAGAAGAGGGATCAGTGTTATCAAGGTTATGGCGACCTTCGACATGCAGCAATGGGTACTTTCTCTGCTCCTGCGAGTGGTGGTGCTATCTGTAATAGATTATGGCCTCGGCCTACTAACTTTGTCACAGACACAAGTCGATAGATTGGAAAAAGTTCAAAATGAGGCAATGAGAGCGGTACTGGGGTGTACTAGAGATACACCCATCGCTGCTATGAGATTTCTGCTTGATCTCCCCATCATTAGAGTGCGACATCAAGTAGCACAAGTTAAGTCGTACCTTAAAGTGACAGAATACAACCACCACCCATTACACCATCGTCTAGATGAGTCAAAGGGAAAACGTATTAAGCGTGGCAGATCATGGATGGCAGAGGCTGAAGACACACTGCGAATAGTATGTGAATTGGAAGAAATAGGAAAGGGCAGTGAATGGGTGGAGGTAGACACTGAGAAGAAACCACTGTCTAAAGTAATAATACAACTAGATAAAGCGTGTCGAAAATGGACGGCAGTCAGGGCTCAGGATACAGTGCAAGAACTCGCCCAACTACACTCGAAACCACAAGACATAATTATATACACAGATGGATCTGTTAGCAGAAACACAAATAAAAGCGTTTGGGGTTTTGTTGCCTACAGAAATGGCGTGAAGTTGGTTGAGAAATCTTCAGCATATTCTACTGTCACATCGAGCATGAGGATGGAGATAGAGTTACAGCAGCTCTTAATTGGTCGATAACTGATACATCAACACACGCGGTAATACTCACAGACTCTCAAAGCATGTTGCGCAAGATAGAAAAGTTCATGCTAAGAAAAGAATGGTGGGACTTATTGAACAACTCAGTTGTCCAAAGCATTACATGGATATTCTGCCCTGGTCATGCTGGGGTCAGAGGAAACGAGAGAGCCGACTTACTGGCAGGCAATGCGGCGATAGACGGCACATTGCAGAGAAGAGATAAAGCAGATTTAATAAAGGCAGTAATAAATTCATTTCGAGATGCAGATGATGTCAATGAGGTTGAGAACGTACATATACAGAGAATGTTAGAAATGGGAGTATTCAGAGGTGAGGGGAGGAAAAGTAAATTTTTTGGAAAGTCCAGAAGATCACACAATCAACACCTGACCGGAACTATGAGTCTATATACACCGGGATGGCTGCTGGAGCGGAAGGCGGAGCACTTATGGGAATGTCCCGCGTGCTGTGAAGCCAGTTTCTAATCAAGAATCAAGAATCATTCTTTCCTTTGTTTGTTTTTCCTTCCTTCATTCATTCCTGTCGTTCTTTCTTTTCTTTCTTTGTTTATTTCCTTCCTTTCAAGTTGCAAAGAATATGATTACTATCTTCATTCCATGCAAATCGTAGGAGACGACTAAGGCAAATTAATGATTAGCTGACAACCTATCACTTATGAAAAATCATCGTTGCTGCACGTCCTGTGTGGATTTCTTACAATTGTCTTCTGTCAAATTGGTACCATGGATAACAACAAGAGGTCAGGCCAGCGGACATTGCATCTCTGTTCTTTTGTGACATACTCCTAGGTGAAAGGGAATGTTAGGTGTACCACCACTGCAGATAGGTCAACAGATATTACAGAATGTACCACCACTGCAGATAGGTCAACAGATCTTACAGAATGTACCATCACTGCAGATAGGTCAACAGATATTACAGAATGTACCATCACTGCAGATAGGTCAACAGATATTACAGAATGTACCGCCACTTTCGATGGATCAACAGATGTTACAGAATGTACCACCACTGTAGATATAGGTCAACAGATCTTACAGAATAATTGCAAACTAGTTTGCCCAGAAGTATATGCTCCATTCCTGGCAAGACATAATGATCCTGGGATATTGCCATACTGGAATGTCTCCCTTAGTAGACTAAACATGCATCCACAAACTCACCTAACACAAACATGTCCGTGAGATAACAAAATAAATCGTATGCAAGCTTTTGTGTCATCGCGATTGTTCAACTGAAGATGGCATGTGTTTTTTTGTGAGAAAGACTATCTGCCATCAAGACCTATTTAGTTCACAACTAAAGAGATTTCTTAATCATCATCACCGTCACTTTCATCATCATTATTATTATTTTTCTTATAAAAGTGTAGGAAATATTGATATCAGAAGGCATGTACATTATATAGTGTAGACAAGGGAAGCTACTAATATTGACATCAGAAGGCATGTACATTATATAGTGTAGACAAGGGAAGCTACTAATATTGATATCAGAAGGCATGTACATTATATAGTGTAGACAAGGGAAGCTACTAATATTGATATCAGAAGGCATTTACATTATATAGTGTAGACAAGGGAAGCTACTAATATTGATATCAGAAGGCATGTACATTATATAGTGTAGACAAGGGAAGCTACTAATATTGATATCAGAAGGCATTTACATTATATAGGGTAGACAAGGGAAGCTACTAATATTGATATCAGAAGGCATGTACATTATATAGTGTAGACAAGGGAAGCTACTAATATTGATATCAGAAGGCATGCACATTATATAGTGTAGACAAGGGAAGCTACTAATATTGATATCAGAAGGCATGTACATTATATAGTGTAGACAAGGGAAGCTACTAATATTGATATCAGAAGGCATGTACATTATATAGTGTAGACAAGGGAAGCTACTAATATTGATATCAGAAGGCATGTACATTATATAGTGTAGACAAGGGAAGCTGTTGTTGAGTTCCCACGTTTCATGCAGAAGCCATCGAAGACAAATATTTTACAACGGAAAATGTAATTCATCTTGGATCTGTATTTCCTTGTTTAGTTTGAGTCAATGGTAGCATTCATCATCATTTTTACCACCACCAATCACCATCATCATAATCATAATTATCATTACTATAACAATCCTTGGTGTCTAACTCATTGGGGGTCTTTGCCACCTCTAATATTTTATGGTAGTCTGTCCTCATATAACCTAACTGGACTTAGACTCAAGGCTGGTTGAAAGAGTCACGCCTCTCCAAAAGAGTGGTAAACTCATTAACTACCTACCTCCCTATCCTTGGGATCTTTGTTACCTCTAATATTTTATGGTAGTGTGTCCTGATCTGGTTTTCTCTTCATAAACGCACACATTTCTTGTGGTTGGGAAGAGGAGCGAACAAATACTCTAAAAAGACTAGCAGACCCTATTATAGGGTTTAAAAAAACAAAAAAAACAACCTAATTGGACTTTGTCCGCTGGTTGGAAGGGGCACGCCACTTGAAAAGAGAGGCAAACTCCTTAACTACCTACCTACTATAATATTTTGCAACAACTTTGGTCTTCTTCTTCTTTCGTTCACTTGAAACATGTCTATATCTGTAATTCTGTCTCCTTAATAAAACTCAGTCTTTTGTAGTTCATATAGTGTCCCATAGAGCTTTGATTCCAGTGTTGTTTCCTCTGGCCAATATGTCTGCCTCATCGTTTCATGCTCAGAACACTCTTGAAGTATATGTTTGGCACTCTGTGCTGCCTGTCCACATGTACACATGGCCGTGTTGTCAATCTTGAACTTTGTATACATGTGACTGCGGAGTCGGTTGTGTCCTGTTCTGAGACGTATAATTATAACTTGTTCTGATCTGTTCATACTGTGATAGTCATCTTGTGTTGGTGTTTTTGACTTTCTTATTGACTTGATCATCTGTTTTTTCTGATGGTAGGTGATTGGTATATCTGGTTGGTCTTCGGCAGCACCTTCCTTAGCCAGTTGGTCTGCTTTTTCATTTCCTGGTATTCCACAGTGAGAGGGTATCCACTGCATGGTTACCATATACTGGTACGACAATTCGCTAAGTAGTTTTAACAAGTCTGTTAGTTTCCAGATTGGAGAGCTTGAAGCACTGACCTTGCATCTGTCAGGAATACCACAGGCTGTAGGCCAGAGTTGGAGTTCAGCAGTTTTTAGCTGCCACACCAATTGCCTGGATTTCTGCATCATAATTATTGCAGAATTTTCCTGTCGGTGTTCTGATTGTATCTCTAGGCTTGTGTGGATATTCTATATATACACCTGCACCTCCATTCCTCACAGCATTCTGTGCTGACCAATCTGTGTATACTCTGACCCATATATCTTGTGGATATTCCTCATCCAGGAAACTGAGGGTGACTGTCCTTCGCTGCACACTGTTATGTTTGTCCTCGCTTAGTATTCCTTTCACATGGGTCTGAATGTATATTGACATTCCATGCCTTTCACTCCAAGGGGTTTGTTCTGGTACAGACCTTAAGGGGCCGTCAACTTAAGGCAGGTTTGTAAGTTGTCTACGGAGTCGTTTAGCTTGATGGATAAAACTGCTTCTTTTTAGTCGCCCCATTGCTAGATTTTGGAATCTTTCCTTCATTGGATGACTTGGCATACACTGAAACTTTTCTGCTTGAATTAGTACTTTTGTGTCTCTGTGTTCGCCAAGTGTTTGCATTCTTCCCATTTTCTGCATCTCTGCTATGGGTGTTGATTTCATTGCTCCCAACATTATTCTAAGTGCCTGGTTTTGCACTTTATCTAGATCTTGTAATGTGGTGTTTGATGCTGGACACCACGCAGCTGAACCATATTCCAGGTGCGGTCTTATGCCTTGCTGGTAAACTTTACTGAGTATATTCCCACTGGCTCCCCATGTGGTTCCACTTAGTTTTCTCAGGATAGCTAACTTCCTCATGGCTTTTGTTGTTGCTTTGTTTATGTGCTGCTTCCATGTCATCTTATCATCAAAAGTAACTCCGAGGTATGTGGGTTGTTTGTCTTCTTTCAAGAGCTCTCCATCTATCTTGATATGACCAGCTTTTTGTTTTGATGAGAGGGTAAAGAGTGTAGTGCTGCACTTATCTGTGTTAATGCTGACGCACCGTTCTATTTGCCCATAAGGTTAGGGCATCGATAGCTCTTTGTATTTGTTTAGTGACCACTGTTGCATGTTCTTCCGTGCACCAGATCACCAGGTCGTCTGCATACATTGTCACTTTGATCCCGTGTGGTAGTTCAGCAACTAGGTCATTGATGTAAACCAAGAAAAGTGTGGGTGATAGGACTCCTCCCTGGGGGATTCCATGACGCAGTAGAACTTTCTTGCTCTTGCGACCATCTAATTGTATCCTGGCTCTTCTATTATGCAGGTATGCTTTTACCCATTTGTACATTCTTGAGCTAACCCTGCAATTTCGCAATTTCTTTAGGAGCCCTTCTTTCCAGACCTTATCAAATGCTTTCCTGAGGTCTATCCATGCTGCTAGTACCAGTTTCTTATATTGGAAGGCATCCTAAATCTCTTGGGAGAGGTAGGTTGCCTGATCTTCAGTAGAGTAGCACTGTCTGAAACCTGCTTGCTGTGATACCAGAAGGTTTTCACTTTCAAGGTACCACTGCATCCTAAGATTGATAATGCGTTCCATTGATTTTCATAGACAGCTTGTGAGGCTGAGGGGCCTGTAGTTGGAGACTGTGTTGCCATCTTTTCCTGATTTGTGGAGTGGTATCATTATTGCTTCTCTCCACGCCTGTGGTACATTACCTGTGGACCAGTTTGTGTTAAAGATCTGCAGTAGCTTTGTTCTTGCTGCAATTCTCAAGTTTCTAATCATTTCATTGGACGCTCAATCAGCTCCAGGGCACTTTTTCATTTTCAATTTGGATATTGCATGCTCCAGTTCTCTCATTGTGATTGGTGCCTCCATGACTTCAGGTATAGGTTCGCATTGTCCAATGTTTTGCTGGTTCTCTCGAACCTCCTGTTGTTTGTCTGGGCTGACTTTGACGTTATTGTCTTCTTCAAATGAACCTGCAAAGTAATCAGCTGCATGTTTACCTGTTAAATTTTTCTATCTTTATAAAGTGTGATCCTGGTATTTCTCCCTGTACCTTCATCATTTAGTTGTTTTACAAGTTTCCATAATTTCCTAGTATCTCTTTCTAGGTTCAGCGACTCTGTTTTTCCCTTCCAGCTACTCCGTCTGGCTTGTAACTTGGCTCTTTGAAATTTAGCCTTTGTTTGCTGATATTTGTTGTGATGTTCTTGGCTAGGTCTGTTCTCAGCCCGAACTTTGGTCTCACTATTAACACCGAAAAAAACAGAAGTCATGCACCAATAAACATAAATTAGACAATGTACTGCTACTTCCATCATCGTGAATCAGGAAAAACTGCAGGTAGTCGACAATTTTACTTACCTTGGAAGCATTCTCTCTCTCTCGGGATGTCAACATCGATGTGGAAATTAACATTAGACTGACAAAAGCTAGTACTGTATTTAGTAGATTACGCAACAAAATATGGGACAGAAGAGGTATAAGAACAACCACCAAACTTGAAGTATATCATGCTACTGTTATACCAACCCTACTATACGATTGTGAAACATGGACAGTGCATGCTAGACATGCAAGAAAATAAAATCATTTCCATCTTACCTGCCTACGTAAATTACTTCTTCTTCTGCGTTCAGCATGTGGTCATGCTATACCGTCAGACCTGTCGTCAAGACGAAGTCCACTGTCTTCTCCAGGTCAGAGCGGCTGCCCCATAGCTTTTGCCTCAAGTCTGTATCCTCTGGCCAGGTCTAGTGTCTCTGCTCTTTGTATGTTGGGCAGTCCTGAAGTATGTGTTCTGGAGTCTGGGTTCCGGATCCACATGGACATTCATCTGTGTATGAGATCCTTAATAAAGGTGACCCAACAGTCTGCAGTGGCCTGTTCTAAGGTGAAATATTGTGGTCTGTTGATATCTTTGAAGGAGATGTATTGCATCATGTTCGTATTCCCCTTCCATTTCTTTCTTCCACTTTGCTGTGTATGTGTTGCGGATTATTGTTTTTACTTCTCCGTAAGACAGTGGGTGTCTGTGTTGCTCCATTTCACTTCCTGCCTTTGACATAGCATCCGGTTTCTCATTGCCCATGATTCCACAGTGTGATGGTATCCACTGAAGGGCAATAGCTGTTGATTTTTGTATCTGTCTTAGCTCATGTCTGATGTTGTGCAGAAGGCTTTCGTTTATGTTGCTCTGGATTGATTCCAGTAGGGATCTGCAATCTGTGAATATGGCTATCTTCTTTGTTTTGGCAGTCCTGGTTCAGTGAAGGCTTTCAGTGCTTGATGCAGTGCAACTGCTTCTGCTCTAAAATTAGAGGAGTATTTCCCTGTTGGAAAAGCTTTTGATATTGTCTTCCCATCTTTGAATCTTATAAAAATTCCACCTCCTCCATTCCTTACTGCTCCTTCTGCCGATCCATCTTTGTAGACACGTGCCCAATCCTTGGGATTGTATTTTATTTCTATCATCTCCAATGTCAATGCTTTTAGTTGAGGTGGAGTTTGGTATTACTTATTAATTATTCCTGGAACCTGTGTTATTATGGAGACATTCTGGAGACTATTGCCTGGCTCTTCAAAGTCCGTTAGTGTTTCAATTTCATTTGGGAGGTTGTGAGAATTTCTTTATGTTGTTCATGGATATCTTTAGAGATGTGACAGAAGCTGGTTCTCTTCAACCTGCTTGTGGTTGATCTAGAAATTTGCGCATACATCGGATGGTTTGGCATGCGATTAATGTTTTCCCTTTGAACAAGCACTCTTTCTTCTCCTTTGTCATCCAGTGGGCGGATGTTTTTCCATTGAATGGATTGGAGCGGTTTTCATCCCTCCAGAGATAAGTCGAAGTCCTGCATTTTGTACTTTAGATAGGCGATCAGTATTTGTTTTTGATGCTGATGCCCAGGCTGTCATTCCATATTCTACTACAGGTCTGACTGTACCCATGTAGACTTTTCGGAGAATATTTCCATTTGCTCCCCAGCTTGTTCCTGCAAGTTTCTTCATCAAGGATAGCCTCCTGGTTGCTTTTTGCTCTGTGATTATTAGGTGTGGTTTCCAGGTGAGTCGCTTGTCTAGTGTGACCCCTAGATATGCATGGTTCTCCAAATGTGCTAGCTCACTTCCATTTATTTTAAGATTTGCTTTTTCTTGATGGTTTGAAAGTGAGAAGATGGTTGTCACAGTTTTTGAGAGGTTGATCTGGACTCCCCAGTCAGATGCCCATTCACTTAAGGTGTCAAGTGCTGTCTGCATTCTGTTTTTTGCAGTGGATAGGTTTCCTGCCGCACTCCAGGCAGCAAAGTCATCTGCATGAAGAGCCTTTGAAATATGATGTGACAGTTTCTCTCACATATCATTGATGAATACTAGGATGAGGGTAGGAGAGATCACTCCTCCTTGAGGTACTCCTTGTTGGAGAGTAACACGTTTGCTTAGTTTATCATCTACTTTTACTCTTGCAGTGTGGTAGCAGAGGAAATCTTTTATCCAGCTAAACATTCTGCCTTCAATTTTGTTTTGGAGAAGCTTGAAGAGGTCTCCCTCTTTCCACACCTTATCGAAGGCCTTACTTAAGTCTATAAAAGTAGCCAGCACGTTTTCCTTCTTTTGGAAAGCATTTTCCATTTCCTGTGCTAGGTATGTAAGCTGGTCTTCAGTGCTTCGATTTTTCCTATAGGCCGACTGTATCTTGGTGAGCTTTTGGTTTACTTCTAGGTATTTTATCAGTCTAGAGTTGACCATTCTCTCTATTGTTTTCCCTATGCAACTCAAGAGGCTGACTGGTCGGTAGCTTGAATTGCTTGTTTTTCCTTTTTGTTTTTTCCCAATTGGGATGATGACAGCTTCACGCCACAAGTCTGGAATTTTACCAGTTTTCAATAATTGGTTGAAGATGGAAAGAAGCTTGTTTTTGCTGGTTGGCCCTAGGTTCCTGATCATATCATTGGTTATGCCGTCTTTTCCTGGGGCCCTTTTTTGGTTTTTAGTTTTCCTATGGCACCATTTAGTTCTGCGAATGGGAAGGGTGTCTTCATGCAGGGCTCTGGATTTTGATTCTTCAGTTTTCTTTTAATTTCTTTTTTGACTTCTTTGATACATGTATGAGAGAGTGTTGATGTGCTTTCTTCCTTGTAGAAGTCTGCTAAAATGTAAGCTGCCATTTTCCCTGTGTGGAATTTTCCCTCTTCTTCGATGACAGTCTTGTAGTGTGAATTCTTTGTTTCTTCATTTAGAGTTCTTGTAAGGTTCCATAGTTTACTTGTGTCTTTTGTCATGTTTAGACTGCTGGTCTTTTCATGCCAACTCTTTTGTATCTCTGTTCTTTTCTGCTCATTGAACGTGTGTTTGATTTCATTGTGTTTCTTTGTGTTTTCTGCTGTAGGGTTTTGCTCCATTGTATGTCTTGCATCATTCAGCTCGTTATGCGATTTTTCTAGAGTCTCACTCCAATAAGACTTGTATTCTCTTCGTCTGCCTCTTGGGATTGCCGTCTGTGCGGATTGTAGTATCACTTTGTTTATTTGTGAGATGTTATGGTTTATGTTGTTAGTGAGGGTGATATTCTGGCAAAGCTGGTCTGTATGTTCACTGAAGAGGGTCCAATTTGCTTTTTTGAAGTTCCAGCTTGGGGGCATACTGTGATGTCCTGTACTTCCTGACTTGGCGATTTGCAGGATGATTGGTACATGGTCACTTCCTCCCAGTTGACTTTCTAATGTTCTTGTAATGTGTCTATCTATGTCATCTGTTGCCATGGCAAGGTCTGGTGAGCTAGTTTTTTTTCCAGACTCTGGAGTAGAATGTTGGTGTATCATCTGGCTGGTTTATTAGAATTAGTTTATTTTCCATCAGCCAGTCTTCAATCTCTCCACCCCTTTGATCCATATCCTCGTAGCCCCAGCTTGGTGAGTGGCCATTGAAGTCACCCACTATTAGGTGACTCGATTCCTCTATCTTTAGTTTACAAAGTTCCATTTTGATGGCAGGAGGGCTGTAGCAGTTTGTTATTGATATTTCTCCACCAGGTAGCAACAATTTTACTGTTATATGTTCCAGTTCTCCTTCTCCGGATCTTTTAACTTCTGCTGCTGGTATTGATGTTTTTACTAACGTCAGTATACCTCCTTTAAATCTTTCGAGTCGATCTTGGCGGAAGGACTCATAACCTCGAACAAAGAATCTATGTGTGTCTTTTAGGTGCGTCTCTTATGTCTCTTATAATGTATGCACATTATGTCGATCTGTGTATGCACATTATGTCGATCTGTGTATGCACATTATGTCGATCTGTGTATGCACATTATGTCGATCTGTGTATGCACATTATGTCGATCTGTGTATGCACATTATGTCGATCTGTGTATGCACATTATGTCGATCTGTGTATGCACATTATGTCAATCTGGTTTTTCCTCAGGAATTCCTGTAGCTCAGGCTTTTTGTTTCGCACTCCTTCCGCATTCCACTGAACAACTCTGAGGCATTTGGTTTGGTCAGTAGCACTACTCTGCTTTCCCCTGACCTCCAGGTTAGCAGAGGCACCAGTCGCTTGGGTGGGCCCTTTCGAGGCAAGGGGCCCGGCTCTGCTCCTCACCGGTTTTCGCTGATAGGAGCGACGCCATGATGATAGGGTTGACTGTCGCATGACCACATTTCTGTAAAAGCGCGTGTGCCCTAATTTATCCCAGTATCTGCGCCATCGCTGGCTAACACACTCCGTCTTCGACAAGCTGGGTTGTGATTTTTCTGTCTGGGTTGTCTCCCCTAGCCTTTCCATCTCCCAATGGTGATTGCAAGGCAGCAATTTAAAAATAAAAAAATCCCTCCCTCCCCTAGCACGCCCCTGACTTGGAGTTAATAACTCCATGCCAGCAGCTTGAGCTTATAGCGGCTCATACTCGCTTGAAGCTGCCCGTCACTGGACACCTGGGGTATTTCAGTGGGGATATCAGCACCGACTGATATCCCGCCCCGTCCTAGTAGGCAGCAACACCGGTTTGGTCCTCGGCTGCTTAATTGCAGCAAGCACTCCATATATGAACATATATGGAGTGCCCTTCACCATCCGCACCTGTGGACGCGCCTGGTAGGGGTCGGTAGCCCCCCCCCCAGGACGTAAATTACTAAACATCCATTGGTGGGACAAAGTACCAGACTACTAGGTCTTGGGAAAGTAAATCTCAATAAGCATCTACACACTACTTATGAAGGCGCAAGCACGCTGGGCAGGCCATCTTGTGCGTATGGAGGACTCGCGTCTGCCAAAACAAATATATTATGGAGCATTCAAGGCAGTCGAAAAGCTGGTGGACAGAAACAGCACTTCAAAGACAGGCTCAAGTCATCACTGAAACATCTTAAAATTGACGTAGGTTCTTGGGAGAGCCTCGCTCAAGATAGAACAGCACGGCGTTACAGACTTAGAACGGGAGCACTAGCGGCGGAAGAGACCAGGCAAGATACTGCAAGACAGAAGCGGGCACTTAGAAAAGAAAAAACTTCAAACGTCCCATAGTAATTTTAAAACGCACTATTAATTTTACTATTTTTTAAATTATTTATTGTTATTATTATTATGGTTGAGTTTTTGGTCATCGTCGATTACGACGGACGAACATCATCGTCATCATCATCATATTTTATGGCAGTGCGTCCTGATATAACCTATGACTTTGTTGTCCACTGGTTGAAAGGAACGCGCCTCTCCAAAAGAGAGGTAAACTCATTAACTATTACTACCACCACCACTATCATCATAATTATCCTTCTCATCATTGCTGCGATCATCACTATCGCCACCATATTGCCATCATCATCATTCTCACCATTATGGATAAGTCGAACATCAGAAAACATAACACGAGGCTTACAGAAACAAGTGAATCAGACGTAGAAAAACGTGTAAAATTTGGGAACATCACAAAAAAGAAAAACAGACACATTCTAAAAAATCCGATGATAATTTTACAATAAACGAAACAATCCAACGTGAATAAAGCGAAACTAAATAATAACACTGACCAGTGCATTGATGTACATTTATACTTTTACTGTAAAACTACAGGTATGATAGAAAATAATAATTAAAAAAAACTACACACGTTAAAAAAATTCTTCTAAGACAGTGGTTCTCAGCATTTTAAAGACTGTTGTCAGATTATTAATTTCTTTTATAAGGCCAGACCCTGCTGAGAAGCAATGGTATAATGTATACATTGTAAGGTTCACATTTTTCTGTGACTAAGAAGTCTAGAGGTAATATGGTCAAAATCAGACAGGCCGCCTTCCCACTTTCTCAGATTTGTTCTGGTACTCATTTCCATCGGCTCGGTTGATTAGAAGTGTGTGTGAGAAAAAGAAATGTGATAATAAAAAGAAATGTGATAATAAAAAGAAATGTGATAACAAAAAGAAATGTGATAATAAAAAGAAATGTGATAATAAAAAGAAATGTGATAGTAAAAAGAAATGTGATAATAAAAAGAAATATGATAATAAAAAGCTAAATCCTTTTTTCTGCAGCAAATATAAATAAAATATTAAAAAAAACCCAAGGAAAACATGGATACAGATTGATAGTTTCATTACAATATTAATTGTAGAAGCAGGCACATCCAGATTCTAGATATTGTCATATGACAAGTTGCATCCAGATTTCGAACATTGTCATATGACAAGTTGCATCCAGATTTCGAACATTGTCATATGACAAGTTGCATCCAGATTTCGAACATTGTCATATGACAAGTTGCATCCAGATTCTAGATATTGTCATGTGACAAGTATGAAAAGTTTTAAAAATAAATGACATTTACTAAAACAATTACCCTGTCTGTCTGTCTTATCTATCTGATCTAAATATCTAATCTATCTTATCTATCTAATCTAATCTAATCTAATCTAATATAATCTAATCTAATCTAATCTAATCTAATCTAATCTAATCTAATCTAATCTAATCTAATCTAATCTAATCTAATCTAATCTAATCTAATGTGATCTATCTATCTATTCTATCTAACCTATCTAATCTATCTATCTATTTGCTAAACCCTTTGTCGCCTTTTAGCGTCAGGGGTAGAAGAGTTTTCTGGAGATGGTCTTCGTGTGTGCTGAGTATATTGTGGAATTTGTCGCCTCTATAATTTCGGTGGCCCATCGATTTCGAGGTCGGCCTCTAGGTCTGCCTTCACTGTATCTGTGTAGCATAACTTGCTGTGGTATGCTGTCTGGTGATAGTCTACTGATGTCTGCAAACCATTTGATCTGTTGTCTCTTAATATATTCCAATATTGGGGTGGTGCCAGTTCTTTGTCTAATGTCCTCATTCCTCACTGTCTCTTAGCGATATTCATAGAATTCTACATAAGCATGCCATTTCAGCTGTCACAAATTTACGTTTATCTTGTGCTGTCGTTGCCCATGTTTGGCATTGGTAGCACAGTGTTGGCATAATAATCGTTTTTAATAGTATTATTTTGGCATTTAAATCGACATTTTTGTTTCTGAAGATGAATGTCATTTGCCCTAGGGCTTGATATGTTTTACTACATCAATTGTGAATTTTTTTGCTGCTCTTGCCATTTGTTGTTATATTGCTTCCTAGGTATGTGAATTCTGTCACTTGTTTAAGTCTATTGTTTCCAATATATATATATATCTTGGTGTTTCTTTCTGTTCTTCCTATCTTCGGTACTTCGGTCTTTTCTATATCTATCTTCATGTTAAAGGTTTGGTATGTTTGATGTAACCTGTCTATTTGTCTTTGTAGCTGTCTCTTGTTTATTATTTATTATAAACATTTAATATCACGTGATATCAGGATTACTGCAGAAGATACCAGTGGCGAAATGGTCAAAACATCTGCTGTTAGTTCACGAATTTGAGAATTCAAAATCTGGACTCGATCTCTAGATTACAAGTGCTGTATTTTCCAAAGTTCCTAATCTGGACCCGATCTCTAGTTTACAAGTGCTGTATTTTGGAAATACATGTGATTTATTGCTCTAGCTAGTTAAATGCTATTGATTTATATTCCTGGCAGACAGCTTACGTCGGACATGGTACATATGGGGAAACTAGGGCACAATGAAGTCAATCCTCTACACACTGAAACCTTTCATTCTAAGGAAAACAGTTATGCAGTGATAACATCATTGAACATTTTACAACTTTGATATTAAAGGCATGAACAAAATGTAATATTTTCTATTTCGCAAACCTCTCTTTGCATTTTGCTCCAGGTGGCACTCAACCGTTTTTTTCCACTTCTTGTTCTATTGGTTTTCTTCATGTTAGTTTTGTCTTTCCATTACTTCTCCTACCGACTAGTGGATTCCATGTGCAGAAATATGTTGTCAGATCCAACAGATTATATCCGATGCTGACATTCGTGACATCTTACTGATATTCGTGACGTCTTACTGATATGCGTGACATCTTACTTAAATTCGTGACATCTTACTGATATTCGTGACATCTTACTGATATTCGTGACATCTTACTGATATTAGTGATATCTTACTTATATTCGTGACATCTTACTGATATTCGTGACATCTTACTGACATTGTAAAATTTATTATTTCGTATAATTTTATTTGAAAATCTGCATGTTTCTACAAGTCCTGTACTGCGATCTGACACTCTCCAACAGTCCTATGTCATCAGTAATGTTCATATTACATATATGCCATTTGTTTGTTAGCTGGTAGATTCATCTTGGTAGTCCAAGACATATTACATATATGCCATTTGTTTGTTAGCTGGTAGATTCGTCTTGGTAGTCCAAGACATATTACATATCTGCCGTTTGTTTGTAAGCTGGTAGATTTGCCTTGGTAGTCCAAGACATATTACATATCTGCCGCTTGTTTGTTAGCTGGTAGATTTGCCTTGGTAGTCCAAGACATATTACATATCTGACATTTGTTTGTTAGCTGGTAGATTCGCCTTGGTAGTTCAAGACACTTAATTTTAAACCTTGGATTTTTATTCCTATTGGTTATATAGGGACGTGCAGTGGAGCCTAGTGACATAAGTTGTCTCGTGGGGGACAGGTTACTTTAATCTGGGGTCTGGAAATGTTAAATTATTGGTATGGAAATCTGCATAAGGAAAATATATTTTAGGGGGTGAGATTTAGTCTTAAAAGTGGGTGCTACGGGCACAGAATTTCTCTCGGAGGACCCAGGGTTAGAAGATAACCAAGATCCTAAAAGTTCCTTCTAGTGGTGGACCCTGGAAACAGAAGTACAGCTGCTCGTGCTAATTCTGGCTAAAACTTCTGAGGATCGTGTCCGGGGATGTAGAGTCAGCAGGCGAAGCGAGTATTGCCAGAAAAACACTGGCAATATCTCCGAAACCTCTGCGCCAACACATGCAGCTGCGCTGTCGACACACATCGGCGCTAATCAGTCCGGCGGAAGCATGGTAGGGATAGCAATGCAGATGTTACAAAATCAATAGATGTCATGATGAACAATAAGAATCGGTGCGTTAGTCTCCACAAGAATAACATATTAAGTACAGTGAGAGGACATCACAGCGCCAGAGGGCAGCTTCACGTGCAAATGGAACAGGAACCGTTTCAAGGAAATCGGAACTAAAATTTTGCTATCTCGAGACAAGCTTCTAGTTACAGGGGATGCTAAATATGTGCAGAGACTCAGACTTCGACGAAGGGTTCACGATGGCAGCTAATAACACCATGGTTAAGAGGGTGAATCAAACCGGTCACAACTCTACCGTCTATGCTTTCCTATACCTAAATCATGCCAGCGGAGAGAAAGGGTTCAGTATATAATGGGCACAAGAACATGAGTTCACTGGAAGCGATACACCTCGTGCCAGATCGCAGTAGTAGATCCAAGCCTAAATCCCTGACTACTGTATCCACGGAGACTGCCACCCAGGGACATGTTTTGGCCTGAAATGTCAACGGTCACAGTGGGTGGGCAAATTCACGGTGAAGAGTCGATACACATCCTTCGCTTGGTGACCGATAGGAAGGCTATCACAAGCTATTGAAGTCGACTATCCCAATAAAAAGCATGACGGAAACGGATGTACTTGGCCTTACGAGGTACAAATAACGCAGCTACACAGTAAACCAGCAGCACAAAGTACCCCCCCTCCCCTAAGGAAATCACATAAACTTTCGTGTTGGTTATCAGGGAGCGAACGCAGAAGAAGAAGACTAAAAAGGACTTGTTACAAGGTGTTGCCCCAACTTAATTTAATGTGGCACTGGGTCTTTCTATTCAGTATCATCCAGGGTGTATGTTACCAAATTGGAAGGCGGCACGTCATCCAGGGTGTATGTTACCACATTGGAAGGTGGCACGTCATGTCACGTACCTAAGGAAATTAAAAACAAAATCTTTAAATTAATTCTATGTAAATAAATATTTATTTGTTCAAAAATTCTTTAATGTTGTTTATTTCATTTATAATATAACTATCACAGTCTATGATATCTTAGTCTATTGTCTCAATGTTGTACGTGATATCCAAATCTATTGTCTCAATGTTGTATATGTTATCCTAGTCTATTGTCGCAGTGTTGTAAATGGTATCCTAGTATATTTTCTCAGTGTTGTATATGTTGTCTCATTCTAGTTTCTTACGTACATCATGTCATCTTCTGTGTCTGTTTACTTTACAATCCTTAATGATATTGACATTCTAACATTTTTAATTATGTGCACTGTCGAATGTTAACATGTTATGCACTGCATGTTGTTGTCATGTGACGTATTCTCTCCAGAATATCTTCCCAATGAACTCCTGAACCCCTCTCTGTTTTGGGTTATGCGGCTTGCATTTTCCAACGACGTATTCATGTTATCTTTAATGTCGCTAGTCCAGCGTATTCTTGGTCTGCCTTTCCTCCTCTCCCGAGATGATCTGTCCTCCATTATTTGTCTTTCTAAGCAGTTTTATATGACCAAACAAGTGTAGTTTTCATTTTGCTGTTGTGTTTAGTAACCAACATTCTGGTATCTTCAATGTGTTTATAATATCTGAGTTTCTATTTTTTTTCCTTCCATGATATTCTAAGTATCCTTTTGTAGCATTTCATCTCGAAGGCGTGGATCTTCTTTGCCGCTGTTTTACTTAGGGTCCATGTTTCACAGCCGTATGTTGCAACTGGAAAAATAAAAGTTCGTAACATTAGCAGTTTCGTTTCTATTTTGCTGTTTTTTCATATGTTATTCAACCGTATTATTTTACAATATGTTATTGCTAATCTCTTCCTTATCTATGTCATGCAGTCTCCCGCGCCGTTGGTGTTGCTCCGAAGTATTCGAATTTATCCACGCATTCTATCTCGGTATTGTCTATTCTGATCTTTGGTTGTTGTGTTGTTATATCTGTTGACATGATTTTTGTTTTTTTTGCGTGTTTAAATATATGTTTTGTGATTCGCTGTATTTCTTTGTGTTTTTGATTAACTGTTCCAATCCCTTTATATCATTTGAAAGAAGCACTTTATGTACACAGTGAAATAGTTAATGTCATATGGTCATTATTCATATTTCATGTGAAAGTCTGTTTTGTATAATATACATTACATGTAATAATGTTGGAGAATATATAGTTAAGTTATTTCATACTGTTATCATTGTTATCAGACTAGAAAAATGTTTTGTCAGTACTGGTAAAATGTTATGTCAGTACCGGTAAAATGTTATGTCAGGACTGCTAAATTGTTATGTCAGGACTGGTAAAATGTTACATCAGGACTGGTAAAATGTTATGTCAGGACAGGTAAAATGTTATGTCATGACTGGTAGAATGTTATGTCGGGACTGTTAAGATGTTCAGGAGTGGTAAATTGTTATATCATGACTAAAAATATGTTTTTTTCAGCATTAGCAATATGTTATGTCAGTCCTAGAAATATATTATATCAGTACTACTTATATTATGTTATGTCAGTCCTATAATATCTTATAACAGTACTAGCTATGTTATGTTATATCAGGACTAGAAAGATTTTGTATCACGTATAGAAAAATGTTATGCGAGGACTATACAGATGTTATGTCAGGACAAGAAGGACGATATATCAGGCATAGAAAGATGTTATATCAGTATTAGAAAGATGTTATTTCAGGATTAGCAAGATGTTATACAAGTCCTAGAAAGATTTATATCAGTACTAGTTGTGTTATGTTATGTATGTTTTGTTAGAAATAGAAAGATGTTATGTTAGAACTAGAACGATGTTATGTTAGAAATAGAAAGATGTTATGTTAGAACTAGAAAAATGTTATGTTAGAACTAGAAAGATGTTATGTTAGAAATAGAAAGATGTTATGTTAGAACTAGAACGATGTTATGTTAGAACTAGAACGATGTTATGTTAGAACTAGAACGATGTTATGTTAGAACTAGAAAAATGTTATGGAGATTTAAAAAGCTTTCAGCATTCAGGACGTGGCGTTCAACCCTGTATTTTAATGGCCGCAGTTATTTTCTAGGCGATATTTTACGTTCAGTAAGCTGCTGTTGCTTTCTGAAGGTGCAATACGTAAGTGTCAGTGGCGGTGATTGAATCTGGTACGTGGCCATGGGAAAACAAACTCTATACCTCTTAGTCACAGAGCCGGGCGTTATGGAGATTACATCTTCTAGAAAGACACACATCGATTTGTGAGCAGTGTATCTGTGTATTTTTGTAATATGGGAAGTATATTTGTGTAATTTTGTAATATGGGAAGTATATTTGTGTATTTTTATAATCTTACAAATATCTGTGTATTTTTGTAATCTGAGAAGTATATCTGTGTATTTTGGTAATATAAGAAATATATCTGTGTATTTTTGTAATATGAAAAGTATATCTGCGTATTTTTGTAATCTTAGAAATATCTGTGTATTTTTGTAATCTAAGAAATATATTTTTGTATTTTTGTATTCTAAGAAATATTTGTGTATTTAAAAAAATGAAAAGTATGTCTGCGTATTTGTGTAATCTGAGAAGTATATCTGTGTATTTTTGCATTATGGTACTAAATGTGATTCCACTAAGATTAAATGTTTTCCGAACAGATTGTGTTTAAAATGTGAGACACAAGAACAATCAGCGTGCATGCTCTCCGAAATCAACTATAGAAGACTGAACGACTATAATATTTGCTGAACGCGAAATAGATTAGGTTTATTATCAAAATTTGACACCAAAGAGCTCGCTTTCTCACAGTCGTGTCACTAGGCATGACGGGATATTGATTTTAGTTTTCTTAGTGCATTCAATTGTCCAATAAGTTTAGATCTGTAGGTTTGAGTGATGCGAACAAGAAACATAGGAACAATAACAATATACGAACATATCCGTAAACAACAACAAACGCACACACACACATCTCTTGTTACAGTAGGATACAGCGGATATTCACATTCAAACACTAAAAGGGAAACACATGCACACACATACATACACACACTACTATGACAATATACCTATACTCTCATGTTTGACGTTGTGTAGTAACAAGCTTCTGTCTTCATACGGACAAAACTTACAGTTGAATCAACCAGCATTTAGTGTTGTCAATAGTTTTCGTAGACCTGACAAGACAGAACTACCGTCATGTCTGGTGTTGCATCTTCTCTCTATCAGCGATATCTAACACAGTCAGCCAGAATACCCGTATTATACACAATATTGATGAATAGGATTCTGTAACCAAACGACAAGACTACATTTTGATTTTCCTATATTAATCATCTCCGTACGTGTCGGCTTTTCCCTCCATTACCATCAATTTTCAGCAACAAATTATGAATGGATAATACAATCAATCTTCCAAACATTAACTCCGTCGTGTTTCTCCCGTCACGTATTCTGTGAATATCACCACCATTTTCATTCATCTTCTGACAGACAACCCAGTGTTTCACACCAACTTCATAATTACTTTATTACCTCCCTTTAATCGTTGAATACTCCGTCAACCAAGATGGCGAACCTATGCTGTTCAGATTTTCACAGTGTGAATTATTGTTTATTATTTGTCTGTTTCTCACAATACGTTCTAAAGTCAATTGTTTATTGATAACATGAAAGTGTTAGTAGAGATTTATTGATGACCTTCTCACATTATTTGTGCACGGTACACATCTTAAATTATAAGAAATTTGTAAGTTAAGTCCCGACGTGACATATGTGAACAACAACGCTTCATCAAATACGGGAAAATGTTTCCAGAAGCGGCATTCAGGAAAATTTCCAAAATTACCAAAATTACCATAAAATACAGTAAACGAGAAATTATTTGTGATATCGGAGAAAAACGTGAGAATATATTAAATAAATATGATTTTCTAATATTCTCCGTGATTGCTGTTTCCACAGACTTACAGTTATTGTATTTCTGCTGTTCTAGAAATGACAAACATTTTGTCGCATGTACGAAATTTGAGAAAAATCTTCACAAAATAATATATTCTTGAAAGAAACTCTAACCTTTGTCAAGGAAAGAACTTCACTAAGAATAACATAGCAGAATGAATGTTCAATTAATTTCGATAAACAATTAATCGTTCATCATATAAAAGTAACTTTAGACAGAGATGCATGATTGGTAGTTACACAAACATATTGTGTGTCCACATTTCTAGAGATATCTCACAATTTGTTCAGTTCCCAAGTCTGAATTTCATTCGAAGTTGACATTTGTTCAGTTCCCAAGTCTAAGTTTCATTCCAAGTTGACATTTGTTCAGTTCCCAAGTCTAAGTTTCATTCCAAGTTGACATTTGTTCAGTTCCCACGTCTGAATTTCATTCGAAGTTGACATTTGTTCAGGACGCCAAATGTGACAGTTAATAATGTTAATTGTATGTTATGTTCATTTCTTTATGACCTAAGATTGTGAGCAACAATAAATCTGGTCTGTTAAATTTTATTATAAATAAATTATCGTCTCAATACTAACTTTCATCCATGATTATCTGAACATGATGATGCCACACACAGGGATATAAAGTCTATCAAACATTTTAAAACATTCAAGATACAATTGGAATATATTTAACGTTAATACGAACAGAAAAATGGAACTACATTACAATACTACGTTGCTACAGAATACAAGAAATATGACACGTTCAGTGTTAGAGAAGAAACATGTTACGTTCAGTTATCAGCAGTCCTATATAATAGATCACGCGTTCCACTACGGGATATTCCCGTTGGCAAGTTTGGTGGGAATAATCGGTAACTCGATCAGTATTGTAGCACTGACTAGACAGGGATTCAAGAAATGTTCAAACATATTGCTACTAGCTTTGTCTATTTCTGATGTACTTTTTCTGTTCGGTCTCAATAATTTTCCTCGAGATATTTCATTTGGAAATTTTCCTCCAGTTTTTATGTTTTCTGAAAAAGTTAATTATTTATTTTATATACTATTCATGATATATGTAAGTGCTCATTACATTGGGATGATCTTTTCTATGATCACCCCTGCATTGATAACTGGAGAACGTTTATTAACAATATTTTATCCACTCAAAGTCCATAAAATTGTCACGCCTCTGCGAATAGTGATTATCTTGACGAGTATATTCATTTTAACTTTTGTTTGTCATATTTATGAGAATATACTTCGTTTTGAGTTTTTACAAATAACTATACAAGGAAATGTTTACGGTCTGTTATATCATACGAAATGGTATACCGATGACCAGAGAAACGGACTGTTTGATTTATATACAAATTTAATTAATTACGTGACAGGAGTAGTGCCCATTATTCTTGTATCTGTCGGTTCTGCTGTGATTGGAGTAAAGGTCCGTATAATTACCAACAATCGCAAAAAACTAACAGCTGGTGGAGAAACTCACAGAAACAATTTGTCTTCCAACAAACAATATACATTATCAAAGACAACAAAAACTTTAATTAATATTTGTGTACTGTTCTGTGTCTGTAACGGATGCAGTTTCTTGATTGGCTACATACTAAGAATCCCAAGAGTAGAGAACGATACATCGCTAAAAATTCTATTAGGATATATTAATTATTTCATGTTTTGTATTAACAGTATTGGTAACTTTATAATTTATGTTGCTAGTAACAAAACAATCAAGTTCACGGACATAGGAAACTGTTGTTTGTCAAAGTGCACATTCTGTTGACGTAAATCTGGCCTAAATCATTACATATGTTAATTTAAATGAAAAGTATGGTTTTCTCTGTCTTTACAAGTACTTGTCCCTGTCTTCACATGTACTTGTCCCTGTCTTCACATGTACTTGTCTCTGTCTTCACATGTACTTGTCTCTGTCTTCACATGTACTTGTCTCTTTCTTCACATGTACTTGTCTCTTTCTTCACATGTACTTGTCTCTTTCTTCACATGTACTTGTCTGTCTTCACATGTACTTGTCTCTGTTTTCACTTGCACTTGTCTCTGTTTTCACTTGTACTTGTCTCTGTTTTCACTTGCACTTGTCTCTGTTTTCACATGTACTTGTCTCTGTTTTCACTTGCACTTGTCTCTGTTTTCACTTGTACTTGTCTCTGTCTTCACATGTACTTGTCTCTTTCTTCACATGTACTTGTCTCTTTCTTCACATGTACTTGTCTGTCTTCACATGTACTTGTCTCTTTCTTCACATGTACTTGTCTCTTTCTTCACATGTACTTGTCTGTCTTCACATGTACTTGTCTCTTTCTTCACATGTACTTGTCTCTTTCTTCACATGTACTTGTCTCTTTCTTCAAATGTACTTGTCTCTTTCTTCACATGTACTTGTCTCTTTCTTCACATGTACTTGTCTCTTTCTTCACATGTACTTGTCTCTTTCTTCACATGTACTTGTCTGTCTTCACATGTACTTGTCTCTTTCTTCACATGTACTTGTCTCTTTCTTCACATGTACTTGTCTGTCTTCACATGTACTTGTCTCTTTCTTCACACGTACTTGTCTCTTTCTTCACATGTACTTGTCTCTTTCTTCACATGTACTTGTCTCTTTCTTCACATGTACTTGTCTCTTTCTTCACATGTACTTGTCTCTGTCTTCACATGTACTTGTCTCTTTCTTCACATGTACTTGTCTCTTTCTTCACATGTACTTGTCTGTCTTCACATGTACTTGTCTGTCTTCACATGTACTTGTCTGTCTTCACATGTACTTGTCTCTTTCTTCACATGTACTTGTCTCTGTCTTCACATGTACTTGTCTCTTTCTTCACATGTACTTGTCTGTCTTCACATGTACTTGTCTGTCTTCACATGTACTTGTCTCTGTCTTCACATGTACTTGTCTGTCTTCACATGTACTTGTCTGTCTTCACATGTACTTGTCTCTGTCTTCACATGTACTTGTCTCTTTCTTCACATGTACTTGTCTGTCTTCACATGTTCTTGTCTGTCTTCACATGTACTTGTCTGTCTTCACATGTACTTGTCTCTTTCTTCACATGTACTTGTCTCTTTCTTCACATGTACTTGTCTCTGTCTTCACATGTACTTGTCTCTGTCTTCACATGTACTTGTCTCTGTCTTCACATGTACTTGTCTCTGTCTTCACATGTACTTGTCTCTGTCTTCACATGTACTTGTCACTTTCTTCACATGTACTTGTCTCTTTCTTCACATGTACTTGTCTGTCTTCACATGTACTTGTCTGTCTTCACATGTACTTGTCTGTCTTCACATGTACTTGTCTCTTTCTTCACATGTACTTGTCTCTGTCTTCACATGTACTTGTCTCTGTCTTCACATGTACTTGTCTGTCTTCACATGTACTTGTCTGTCTTCACATGTACTTGTCTGTCTTCACATGTACTTGTCTCTTTCTTCACATGTACTTGTCTCTGTCTTCACATGTACTTGTCTCTGTCTTCACATGTACTTGTCTGTCTTCACATGTACTTGTCTGTCTTCACATGTACTTGTCTGTCTTCACATGTACTTGTCTCTGTCTTCACATGTACTTGTCTGTCTTCACATGTACTTGTCTGTCTTCACATGTACTTGTCTCTGTCTTCACATGTACTTGTCTGTCTTCACATGTACTTGTCTGTCTTCACATGTACTTGTCTCTGTCTTCACATGTACTTGTCTCTTTCTTCACATGTACTTGTCTGTCTTCACATGTACTTGTCTGTCTTCACATGTACTTGTCTGTCTTCACATGTACTTGTCTGTCTTCACATGTACTTGTCTCTGTCTTCACATGTACTTGTCTGTCTTCACATGTACTTGTCTCTTTCTTCACATGTACTTGTCTGTCTTCACATGTACTTGTCTGTCTTCACATGTACTTGTCTCTTTCTTCACATGTACTTGTCTGTCTTCACATGTACTTGTCTGTCTTCACATGTACTTGTCTCTTTCTTCACATGTACTTGTCTGTCTTCACATGTACTTGTCTGTCTTCACATGTACTTGTCTCTGTCTTCACATGTACTTGTCTGTCTTCACATGTACTTGTCTCTTTCTTCACATGTACTTGTCTGTCTTCACATGTACTTGTCTGTCTTCACATGTACTTGTCTGTCTTCACATGTACTTGTCTGTCTTCACATGTACTTGTCTGTCTTCACATGTACTTGTCTGTCTTCACATGTACTTGTCTCTTTCTTCACATGTACTTGTCTCTTTCTTCACATGTACTTGTCTGTCTTCACATGTACTTGTCTGTCTTCACATGTACTTGTCTCTTTCTTCACATGTACTTGTCTCTTTCTTCAGATGTACTTGTCTCTGTCTTCACATGTACTTGTCTCTGTCTTCACATGTACTTGTCTCTTTCTTCACATGTACTTGTCTCTTTCTTCAGATGTACTTGTCTCTGTCTTCACATGTACTTGTCTCTTTCTTCAGATGTACTTGTCTCTGTCTTCACATGTACTTGTCTCTTTCTTCACATGTACTTGTCTCTTTCTTCACATGTACTTGTCTCTTTCTTCACATGTACTTGTCTGTCTTCACATGTACTTGTCTCTTTCTTCACATGTACTTGTCTGTCTTCACATGTACTTGTCTCTTTCTTCACATGTACTTGTCTGTCTTCACATGTACTTGTCTGTCTTCACATGTACTTGTCTGTCTTCACATGTACTTGTCTCTTTCTTCACATGTACTTGTCTGTCTTCACATGTACTTGTCTCTTTCTTCACATGTACTTGTCTGTCTTCACATGTACTTGTCTGTCTTCACATGTACTTGTCTGTCTTCACATGTACTTGTCTCTTTCTTCACATGTACTTGTCTCTTTCTTCACATGTACTTGTCTCTTTCTTCACATGTACTTGTCTCTTTCTTCACATGTACTTGTCTCTTTCTTCACATGTCCTTGTCTGTCTTCACATGTACTTGTCTCTTTCTTCACATGTACTTGTCTGTCTTCACATGTACTTGTCTCTTTCTTCACATGTACTTGTCTCTTTCTTCACATGTACTTGTCTCTTTCTTCACATGTACTTGTCTCTTTCTTCACATGTACTTGTCTCTTTCTTCACATGTACTTGTCTCTTTCTTCACATGTACTTGTCTCTTTCTTCACATGTACTTGTCTGTCTTCACATGTACGTGTCTGTCTTCTCATGTACTTGTCTGTCTTCACATGTACTTGTCTCTTTCTTCACATGTACTTGTCTCTTTCTTCACATGTACTTGTCTCTTTCTTCACATGTACTTGTCTGTCTTCACATGTACTTGTCTCTGTCTTCACATGTACTTGTCTGTCTTCACATGTACTTGTCTGTCTTCACATGTACTTGTCTGTCTTCACATGTACTTGTCTCTTTCTTCACATGTACTTGTCTGTCTTCACATGTACTTGTCTCTTTCTTCACATGTACTTGTCTGTCTTCACATGTACTTGTCTCTTTCTTCACATGTACTTGTCTTTTTCTTCACATGTACTTGTCTGTCTTCACATGTACTTGTCTGTCTTCACATGTACTTGTCTGTCTTCACATGTACTTGTCTGTCTTCACATGTACTTGTCTGTCTTCACATGTACTTGTCTGTCTTCACATGTACTTGTCTGTCTTCACATGTACTTGTCTGTCTTCACATGTACTTGTCTTTCTTCACATGTACTTGTCTGTCTTCACATGTACTTGTCTCTTTCTTCACATGTACTTGTCTCTTTCTTCACATGTACTTGTCTGTCTTCACATGTACTTGTCTGTCTTCACATGTACTTGTCTCTGTCTTCACATGTACTTGTCTGTCTTCACATGTACTTGTCTGTCTTCACATGTACTTGTCTCTGTCTTCACATGTACTTGTCTGTCTTCACATGTACTTGTCTCTGTCTTCACATGTACTTGTCTCTTTCTTCACATGTACTTGTCTCTTTCTTCACATGTACTTGTCTGTCTTCACATGTACTTGTCTGTCTTCACATGTACTTGTCTCTTTCTTCACATGTACTTGTCTCTTTTTTCAGATGTACTTGTCTCTGTCTTCACATGTACTTGTCTCTGTCTTCACATGTACTTGTCTCTTTCTTCACATGTACTTGTCTCTTTCTTCACATGTACTTGTCTCTTTCTTCACATGTACTTGTCTCTGTCTTCAGATGTACTTGTCTCTTTCTTCAGATGTACTTGTCTCTGTCTTCACATGTACTTGTCTCTTTCTTCACATGTACTTGTCTCTTTCTTCACATGTACTTGTCTCTTTCTTCACATGTACTTGTCTGTCTTCACATGTACTTGTCTCTTTCTTCACATGTACTTGTCTGTCTTCACATGTACTTGTCTCTTTCTTCACATGTACTTGTCTGTCTTCACATGTACTTGTCTGTCTTCACATGTACTTGTCTGTCTTCACATGTACTTGTCTCTTTCTTCACATGTACTTGTCTGTCTTCACATGTACTTGTCTGTCTTCACATGTACTTGTCTGTCTCTTCACATGTACTTGTCTCTTTCTTCACATGTACTTGTCTCTTTCTTCACATGTACTTGTCTCTTTCTTCACATGTACTTGTCTCTTTCTTCACATGTACTTGTCTGTCTTCACATGTACTTGTCTCTTTCTTCACATGTACTTGTCTGTCTTCACATGTACTTGTCTCTTTCTTCACATGTACTTGTCTCTTTCTTCACATGTACTTGTCTCTTTCTTCACATGTACTTGTCTCTTTCTTCACATGTACTTGTCTCTTTCTTCACATGTACTTGTCTCTTTCTTCACATGTACTTGTCTGTCTTCACATGTACTTGTCTGTCTTCTCATGTACTTGTCTGTCTTCACATGTACTTGTCTCTTTCTTCACATGTACTTGTCTCTTTCTTCACATGTACTTGTCTCTTTCTTCACATGTACTTGTCTCTTTCTTCACATGTACTTGTCTGTCTTCACATGTACTTGTCTCTGTCTTCACATGTACTTGTCTGTCTTCACATGTACTTGTCTGTCTTCACATGTACTTGTCTGTCTTCACATGTACTTGTCTCTTTCTTCACATGTACTTGTCTCTTTCTTCACATGTACTTGTCTGTCTTCACATGTACTTGTCTCTTTCTTCACATGTACTTGTCTGTCTTCACATGTACTTGTCTCTTTCTTCACATGTACTTGTCTTTTTCTTCACATGTACTTGTCTGTCTTCACATGTACTTGTCTGTCTTCACATGTACTTGTCTGTCTTCACATGTACTTGTCTGTCTTCACATGTACTTGTCTGTCTTCACATGTACTTGTCTGTCTTCACATGTACTTGTCTGTCTTCACATGTACTTGTCTGTCTTCACATGTACTTGTCTTTCTTCACATGTACTTGTCTGTCTTCACATGTACTTGTCTCTTTCTTCACATGTACTTGTCTCTTTCTTCACATGTACTTGTCTGTCTTCACATGTACTTGTCTGTCTTCACATGTAATTGTCTCTGTCTTCACATGTACTTGTCTGTCTTCACATGTACTTGTCTCTGTCTTCACATGTACTTGTCTGTCTTCACATGTACTTGTCTCTGTCTTCACATGTACTTGTCTGTCTTCACATGTACTTGTCTCTGTCTTCACATGTACTTGTCTGTCTTCACATGTAATTGTCTCTTTCTTCACATGTACTTGTCTGTCTTCACATGTACTTGTCTCTGTTTTCACTTGCACTTGTCTCTTTCTTCAGATGTACTTGTCTCTGTCTTCACATGTACTTGTCTCTTTCTTCACATGTACTTGTCTCTTTCTTCAGATGTACTTGTCTCTGTCTTCACATGTACTTGTCTCTTTCTTCAGATGTACTTGTCTCTGTCTTCACATGTACTTGTCTCTGTCTTCACATGTACTTGTCTCTGTCTTCACATGTACTTGTCTCTGTCTTCACATGTACTTGTCTCTTTCTTCAGATGTACTTGTCTCTGTCTTCACATGTACTTGTCTCTTTCTTCACATGTGCGTGTCTCTGTCTTCACATGTACGTGACTCTGTCGTCACATGTGTTTGTCCCACAGTTTGTCCCTACCAATTTCCTCAGGAAGGCAAGTTTCTTTCTTGCTTTTGTTTCTAAGGCAACTTTGAAGAAGGTATATACTGGTACAATTAGACCAGTACTAGAATATAGTTCAACAGCATGGACTTTAGCAGCGAATTCCCATCTACAAGCCAGCCCTTAACAAAGTACAAAGTAAAGCACTTCGCCTTATCACAGGTGCCATGAAGACATCTCCCATAAATGAAATGGAAAAAAATTACAGGCATCACCCCCGTACCGTACAGGCGAGACACTAAGACCATGTTACATGCAGAAAAGTATAAGAGCATGTACATCCAATGAAGGCCGGACACAGTGACCTAGCTAGTGGAAAACTGAAGAAGAGCAGTTTTATACACTGATCCAAAAATCTAAACAGAAAATATAAGGAAGAACTACCAGACATAACAAGAGAGATAACATCAACACTTTTTCCAATTCCGTGGGAGCAATACCCAAATCTCACTATGATAACCACCATAAACAACTACCACACTATGATAGAACTGAATAATCTCCAAAAGAAAACAATAGTATGCAACATGATTGAAGATATGTACCCCAGAGAAAAATAGATACAAGTATATACCGACGGATCAGCAACCAGAGTAGTGAAGAATGGAGGTGCTGGCGTGTACATAAAATATCAAGAAAAAGAAAAATGAATCCACATGTTCACCAACTGGAATATTCTGCTCCAACTACTCTACAGAAGTAGAGGCTTTAAACATGGCTGCATAAATAATTAAAAACACAACAAGCCAATGCCATTAGGTGGTATTTCTTACTGATGCTATGTCTATCATACAAGCCCTTGACAGCAATAAGCTGCCAGACCTGAAAAAAGCCATGCGAGAAGTGAGCATCCAAAGAAGGGTAGTACTAAAGTGGATACCATCCCACTCTGGCATACCAGGAAATGAAGAGGCAGACAGACTGGCAAAGGATGGAGCAACACAGGAACAAAAAGACAAAGAAATCACCTACCAAGAAAAGAAGACCCTAAACAAGGCCACCAGGAATGTCGACTAACCCAAAAGACAATTACCACTATCTCGACAGAGCAGAGCAGGTTATTATCTTCCGCCTCAGGACAGGATACAACAGATTAAACAGCCACTTAAACAGGCTAAGATTGGTCCCATCACCTCTGTGCCCATATGAGTGGTCCAGGATTAAATTATCAGTGTAGGCGAAAATGTTTTTCAGATCGCAACGGCTCCAGGGTCGACCAAGTGTGTACTGGATTAGTCCGGGGAGTAAAGACCGCGAGGCAGAGGAGATGACTACCGCCCTCATATAGCAGAGCCACTGAAATGTGAGATCGTTCACATTTTATACTTCTACGTCATTAATAAATGCTGTGGGTTAACCTTTTATATTCAACATATTGATAACTTTAATGTATTTATTTTGTTCACATTCCGCGTACTCAATTAATGACTTTCATGTTTTTCCAGATGACATTGCAATCTATATTTCTGCATTCATCAACAATAACATACAGAATATTAGCAGAGTTGAGGGATTGTGTGTAAGAACACAAAATGTTGCTGTGTCACATTTCCTTCTTGCATAGCTGTACATTGTTACCTGGAGGTCCAACAGCTCCATGTTTTTTCACACTTCCTTTAGAAACATGTAAGAAGATTACATAAATAGAATTAGAAACACATAACAAGATTACATTAGAGAAAATTAGAAGCACGAAACAAGATTACATAGGATAATAATAGAAGCACGTAACAAGATTACATAATAGAACATTGTCATCCACATGTAACGTTTACAGGCAATAAAGGGTTTAGCTAATAGACAGAAGAGAACATTAGAAGCACGTAAAAAGATTACAAAATGTAATAACTAAAAAAGCTATTATGGACGGTAGAAATATTCTCTTATTTAAATATTTGTCAGTAAAACCTAAAAAAACACTAAAATAAATAAAATTCCAACATGTCAAAAATCCTCTTATTTGTGGAGCACTGCTTTTGTAAAAAACATTTAAACTGACAATTAATATAATAGGTAAATACGATGATGATTAAAAATCAGAATTGACTACAATTGTTGAGGGAATAAAGCTTGTGGGCTCTGATTATAACTCTACTCAACGAAAGCTGTCTCATCACAACATGAAGATCAACACAGGAAGTAATGTCCATAGGCAGAGAGCAGAATACAATCAACATAAAGATACATTATCAACTACAGAAACAAGAGCAGGAATTTAAATATCTCGGGAGCATTTTTACAGCGGTCGGAAGAATGGACAGAGAGCTCGAGACAAGAATCCAAAAAGTCAACTACGTAAATTATGAACTTACAACAATTTTGAAACACAAATCTATACCGATGGAAACCAAAAGGCAAATCATACATTCAATATTCATCCCAACATTATGTTATCAATGTCAGACATGGACACTAACTAAAGAACAGGAGAGAAAAACTACAAAGTGCGAAATATTTAGTTAGTTAGTTAGTCGTTGGATCATCGTCACTGCACTCCGGACAAATCCATAGGTGTTTAGATATCTCCTTGAGTGTATCCGCCATTGCATATTGGCTGACGGTCCCAGTACACCGTTGATTGACCGTCATTCTTGAAAATAAATGTCACACCGAAATCCTTACTGCACCCAGTCACTGTACACGAATGTACCCCACTGCACTTTCACAATCATGCTCATCGAGTCACTGAGTATACAGTCATGTGTCGCCGTGCAGTCTGCGAGCACACACATTTCAAAGATTTAGTGACTGCCAAAATCTCCATTGTAATGCTGCTTGTCGTCTGAGCCAATGCACCACAGTCCTCTCTGATAGTCTTCCACCGCATGTGAACCGTGAATGCACGGGCACTCCTGATGTGTCTCTCAACCGACCCATCTGTATATATACTTATATCACCTTCCCTCGAATTCTCACCGATCAGAGCGAGCACCTCCGATTCCACCACTATCGGACACCATTCCCTGGATTCTCTATTGTGTGTTATCATTACTTTGAAAGCTGTCGGACAATATAAGTGCGCCAGACTCCATTCAGCACCAAGTAGCACATCCTCCAATCTGTACACACTCTGTATAATATCATCTGCGCGTCCCATCCACGACTTTCCTGTCTTAAGTCGACTGCCTTTCAATTTGAGAATGGGGGCTCATTAATAGCGGTCATTTGTAGGTAGTCCCACGTCTTGCATATTTATGTTCTTTACTCTGCAGTTGGGCAATCAAGTAAGTATCGCATAGCTCGTGCCGATGTATCTCTCGTAAACCCCAAAATGATTCGCATTGCCTCATTCTGGATTCTATTCAATCTCTCTGTTGGAGTCTGACTCAGTGTCAGAATCGCCAGAGCACTCTACCACATCCACAATAAATCCTTAATAAAGCAGAAATAGTATCATCTGTTCACACTGAAAAGCAGCCATAACTTTCATTGCAGCAAGATCTTTACTGCTACTAACATACCAGCTCCCCTATTTGTATTAGAATGTTCTCAAATGTGTCTAATCTGTCAGCTCTAGTGTTTGTATTAGAATTTTCTGAAATTTGTATAACCTGCAAGCTCTAGTGTTTGTATTAGAATGTTCTCAAATTTGTCTAATCTGTCAGCTCTAGTGTTTGTATTAGAATGTTCTCAAATTTGTCTAACCTGCAAGCTCTAGTGTTTGTATTAGTATGTTCTCAAATTTGTCTAATCTACCAGCTCCAGTATTTGTATTAGAATGTCTCTCTCAAATCTGATTCTATAACCCATGCAGTTTTCCTATATCTCCTACTGGTTGCCTTCATCTTGGCATCACATGTTCATTTCTTCAATATTCATGCTGACTTCATACTTTAACTTCCTTAGTTCATCTCAGGGTAAAACTTAATGAATTGAAAATAAAACTTCCATTGAGAGAAAATGAAATTGTTGAAATGATATCCGAAGTGAATTCTTTCATCTAGAAACTAATTTATGGAAGAACATCAAAGAAGAGATGATTTAAGTTACTGTCTGTGTGCTTCAGTGTCTAGATCTCTAGCGATATCGAGCTGTGAAAATGTCAAGCATGTTTGAATGTGGTTAACCTTCAGGTTGCTGTTCAGTATGTTCTTCGAGAACTCGTTCTCTCGTACTGCTGGTCTACCAGCGAATGATTAATGATTCTAGATGTCTAATATTGTTTATTGATCTAGATGTTTACTATTGGTTGATTCTAGATGCCTACTATTGACTGATTCTTGATTCTAGATGTCTACTATCGATTGATTCTTGATTCTAGTTGTCTACTGTCGATTGATTCATGTTTCTAGATATCTACTGTCGATTGATTATTGATTCTGGATGTCTACTATTGAATGATTCTAGATGTCTACTATTGATTGATTATTGATTCTAGATGTTTAATATTTATTGATTCTAAATGTCTACTATTGATTGATTCTAGATAGGCCCTATATACTATTGAGTGATTCTTGATACTGTATGTCTACTAGCGATTGATTCTTGATTCTGTAGGTCTACTAGCGATTGATTCTTGATTCTGTAGGTCTACTAGCGATTGATTCTTGATTCTGTAGGTCTACTAGCGATTGATTCTTGATTCTGTAGGTCTACTAGCGATTGATTCTTGATTCTGTAGGTCTACTAGCGATTGATTCTTGATTCTGTAGGTCTACTAGCGATTGATTCTTGATTCTGTAGGTCTACTAGCGATTGATTCTTGATTCTGTATGTCTACTAGCGATTGATTCTTGATTCTGTATGTCTACTAGCGATTGATTCTTGATTCTGTAGGTCTACTAGCGATTGATTCTTGATTCTGTAGGTCTACTAGCGATTGATTCTTGATTCTGTAGGTCTACTAGCGATTGATTCTTGATTCTGTATGTCTACTAGCGATTGATTCTTGATTCTGTAGGTCTACTAGCGATTGATTCTTGATTCTGTAGGTCTACTAGCGATTGATTCTTGATTCTGTATGTCTACTAGCGATTGATTCTTGATTCTGTAGGTCTACTAGCGATTGATTCTTGATTATGTAGGTCTACTATCGATTGATTCTTGATTCTGTAGGTCTACTAGCGATTGATTCTTGATTCTGTAGGTCTACTAGCGATTGATTCTTGATTCTGTAGGTCTACTAACGATTGATTCTTGATTCTGTAGGTCTACTAGCGATTGATTCTTGATTCTGTAGGTCTACTAGCGATTGATTCTTGATTCTGTAGGTCTACTAGCGATTGATTCTTGATTCTGTAGGTCTACTAGCGATTGATTCTTGATTCTGTAGGTCTACTAGCGATATGACTATAGACGTCCACTGTTCGATGAGAGCGTTAAAACACTGAACTACATCGAAGTTGTACGTTTCGGACATAAACGCAAAACAAAACGGAGACATAACGCAATGTCTTTCAATGAACTGCGTACTGCTAAAAATATAGTATCAAAATAGTGCTACTACAAGAGAGATCCAGTGGGAGTTTGAGAGCGAACTAAAATAAAAGGCACTCTCGTACCTTGAATCTCAAATAGAAGAACTGCAAACCCTATATGAGTAGGAAGCTTATGTGGAAGTTATAATTGACTTGGTACAAGATTTTAACACTAGATTTGGATGTTCATTAAAACCACCACTGTCATTATAATTATCCTCCTCCCCATCGCTAGAATTCACACTATCGCCAGCATATTGTCATCATCATCACTGTTATAGATAAGTCGCACATCAGAAAACATAACACGAGGATTGCAGCAAAAAGTGAATGAGACATAGATAAACGTGTACAATTCGGGAACATGACGTAAAAGAAAACACACACATTATAAAAAATCCGATGGTAATTTTACAATAAACGAAACAATCCAACGTGAATAAAGCGAAACTAAATAATAACATGAATAAGTGCTTTGATATACATTTATACTTTTACTGTAAAACGACAGGCATAATAGAAAATAAAAAAAGGTACACAAATATTAAAAAAAATGTTCTTCCAAGACAGTGGTTCTCAACATTTATGAGCTTGTGGTCCGGTTAATAATTTTTTTTTAATAAGACAAGACCCGGTTTAGAAGCAATGGTATAATGTATACATTATGAGGTCCACTTTTTTCTGCGACTAAGAAGTCTAGAGGTAATTTGGTCAAAATCACACTGGACGCCATCACTTTCTCAGATTTGTTGTGGTACTCATTTCCATCGGCTCATTTGATTGGAAGTTCGTGTAAGACAAAGAAATGTGATAATAAAAAAGCTACATACTTTTTTCTGAAACAAATGTGAAAATAATATTTGAAAAGACACCTAACGAAAACATGGATACAGATTGATAGTATCATAACAATATTAATTGTAGAAGCAAGCACATTCAGATTCTAGATAGTGTCATATGACAAGTTGCATCCATATTCTAGATATTGTCATATGACAAATTGCATCCATATTCTAGATATTGTCATATGACAAGTTGCATCCATATTCTATATATATTTAATATCACAAGTTAAATCCATATTTTAGATATTGTCATATGACAAGATGAAAAACAAATTATAAAAATAAATGACATTTACTAAAATATTTATTCTTTCTCCCTATCTATTCGCTAAACCATTTGTTGCATTTCAGCGCTGGGGTAAAAGAGTTTTCTGGAGATGGCCATCTTGTGTGCTGAGTATATTGTGGAATATATCGTCTCTTTTATTGTGGTGGTCCATTGTTTTCGTGGTACACTTCTAGGCATGCCTTCACTGTATCTGTGTAGCATAGCTTGCTGTGGCATGCTGTCTCATAGTAGGCTGCTGTCAGATAGTAGTCTGCTGATGTGTACACAACATGTGATCGGTTGTCACTTAAGATATTCCAAGTTTGGGGCGGTGCCGGTTTTTGTCTAATGTCCTCATTTTTATCACTCTTTCAGCGATATTCCTAGGATTCTGTGTAAGCATGCCATTTCAGCTGTTATAAGTTAACGTTTGCCTTGTGATGTCGTTGTCCATGTTTGGTTTTGATAACACAGCATTGGCATAGTAATCGTTTTTACTAGTGTTATCTCCATCGAGACCAGCACCGTGCAGAGGTGATGGGGCTTAGTTCAGCCATCAGGGGCTGGAAACTAAGACTGGTCGGGCAGTCCCACTCGAGCAGGACCATAGTCCTGCCCTAGTAAGCAGAGTGCTGAAGACGGAGGCATCCAGCCAAAAGGCGCACAGATAATCAGGATGCCACGCACAAAACACAATGGAAACATGTCTACATCTATAAATAGTTATGGTGCCTGCCCTGTGGCGGACGTTCAGGCAGGGACGGTGCCGGGCCCTATACCTCGAAAGGGCCCAACCTCAGTTACTGGATGAACTACAAAAGACAGTGAGTTTTATTAAGGAGACAGAATTACAGATATAGACATGTTTCAAGTGAACGAAAGAAGAAGAAGAAGAACTAGTGTTATATTGGTGTTTAAATCTACATTTTTGTTTATGAAGATTGTGTCATTTGCCCTAGGGTTTGGTATGCTTTACTATATCAACTGTTGTGTATTTCTTTTCTTTTCTGCTCTTAGCCTTTGTTGTTATATTGCTTCCTAGGTACATGTATATGTTTAACTCTGTTGTATCCAAGATTTTATATATATATATATATATATATATATATATATATATATATATATATATGTTTATTTCTGTATTTCCTATATTCATTATATGGTCTTTTCTATATTTATTTTCATGTTAAAGGATTGGCATGTTTGACGTAATCTGTCTATTTGTCTTCGTAGTTGTTCTTCTGTTGATGCTACTAGTGCGTGGTCGTCTGTAAGTAGCAATTCGTTTAATTTATGCTTCAGATTGTTTTCTTCCATTGCCTTTGTTACTTTGCAGATGTGATCTATGTATGTTGTGAACAATAGAGGGATAGTACACATCCCTGTGTCACTCCCCAGTGAATTTGGAAATAATCGGATGTGCCTGCCCCCGCACTTACTAAACACTGACTATTAGCGTATATGTTCTGACATAACGTATACGATGTTGGGGAACTAATTCCATATGTTTGTAATATTATTCATATTTGTGCTCTATCCACTCTCTCAAAAACATTCTCTTTGTCCATGAAAGCCAAATATAAGACTTGGTTATGTTCTGTCACTTTTTCTGAAAGTTATTTGAGGGCGAAGATTGTATATGTACAGCAGATTTTTTTTTTCCTGAAAGTTATTTGAGGGCGAAGATTGCATCTGTACAGCAGATTTCATTTTCCTGAAAGTTATTTGAGGGCGAAGATTGTATATGTACAGCGATTTTATTTTCCTGAAAGTTATTTGAGGGCGAAGATTGCATCTGTACAGCAGATTTCATTTTTCTGAAAGTTATTTGAGGGCGAAGATTGCATCTGTACAGCAGATTTCATTTTTCTGAAAGTTATTTGAGGGCGAAGATTGCATCTGTACAGCAGATTGTACTTTTCTGTAAGTTATTTGAGACTGAAGATTGCATCTGTACAGAATACTTTATTTTTCTGAAAGTTATTTGAGGGCGAAGATTGCATCTGTACAGCAGATTGTACTTTTCTGTAAGTTATTTGAGGCTGAAGATTGCATCTGTACAGAATATTTTATTTTTCTGAAAGTTATGTGAAGGCGAAGATTGCATCTGTACAGAATATTTTATTTTTCTGAAAGTTATGTGAAGGCGAAGATTGCATCTGTACAGCAGATTTCATTTTTCTGAAAGATAATTGACCTTCTTCATGTTAGTTTTGTCTTTCCATTACTTCTCCTACCGACTAGTGGATTCCATGAGCAGAAATATGTTGTCAGATCCAACAGATTATATCCGATGCTGATTTTCGTAACATCTTACTGACAATCGTGACATCTTACTGACATTCGTGACATCTTACTGACATTCGTGACATCTTACTGACTTTCGTGACATCTTACTGAAAATTGTGACATCTTACTGACATTCGTGACATCTTACTGATATTCCTGACATCTTACTGACATTCGTGACATCTTACTGAAAATTGTGACATCTTACTGACATTCGTGATATCTTACTGATATTCGTGACATCTTACTGAAAATTGTGACATCTTACTGACATTCGTGATATCTTACTGACATTCGTGACATCTTATTGACATTCGTGACATCTTACTGACATTCGTGACATCTTACTGACATTCGTGACATCTTACTGACATTCGTGACATCTTACTGACATTCGTGACATCTTACTGAAAATTGTGACATCTTACTGACATTCGTGACATCTTACTGATATTCGTGACATATTACTGACATTCGTGACATCTTACTGAAAATTGTGACATCTTACTGACATTCGTGATATCTTACTGATATTCGTGACATCTTACTGAAAATTGTGACATCTTACTGACATTCGTGATATCTTACTGACATTCGTGACATCTTACTGACATTCGTGACATCTTACTGACATTCGTGACATCTTACTGACATTCGTGACATCTTACTGACATTGTAAAATTTATTATTTCGTAGAATTTTATTTGAAAGTCTGCAGGTTTCTACAAGTCCTGTACTGCGATCTGACACTCTCCAACATTCCTATGTCATCAGTAATGTTCATATTACATATATGCCATTTGTTTGTTAGCTGGTAGATTCCCTTTGGTAGTCCAAGACACATAATTTATAACACTTGGATTTGTATTCCTATGGTTATATGCGGACGTGCAGTGGAGCCTAGTGCCATAGGTTGTCCCGTGGGGGACAGGTTACTTTAATTTGGGGTCTGGAAATTTTTAATTATTGGTATGGAAATCTGCATAAGAACAATATATTTTAAGGGGTGAGATTTAGTCTTAAAAGTGGGTGCTACGGGTACAACATTTCTCTCGGCGGACTCAGCGTTAGAAGATAGCCAAGATCCTAAAAATTCCTTCTAGTGGTGTGCCATGGAAACAGAAGTACAGCTGCTCGTGCTAATTCTAGCTGAAACTTCTGAGGATCGTGTCCGGGGATGTAGAGTCAGCAGGCGAAGCGAGTATTGCCAGCAAAAACACAGGCAATATCCCCGAAACTTCTGCGCCAACACACTAGTCGACGCTAATCAGTCCGGCGGAAACATTGCAGGGATAGCAATGCAGATGTTACAAAATCAATAGATGTCATGATGAACAATAAGAATCGGTGCTTTAGTCTCCACAAGTATAACATATTGAATACAGTGAGGGGGCATCACAGCGCCAGAGGGCAGCTTCACGTGCAAATGGAACA
Source organism: Meghimatium bilineatum (assembly GCA_034231615.1). NCBI lineage: Eukaryota > Metazoa > Mollusca > Gastropoda > Stylommatophora > Philomycidae > Meghimatium > Meghimatium bilineatum. Next base: position 60,253,504 of record CM067311.1, on the reverse strand, counting down.
GGAACCGTTTCAAGGAAATGGGACTAAAATTTTGCTATCTCAAAACAAGCTTCTAGTTACAGGGGATGCTAAATATATATAGAGACTCAGACTTCAACGAAGGGTTCACGATGGCAGCTAATAACACCTTGGCTAAGAGGGTGAATCAAACCGGTCACAACTCTACCGTCTATGCTTTCCTATACCTAAATCATGCCAGCGGAGAGAAAGGGTTCAGTACATAATTGGCACAGGAACAATACGTCAAATTGCTCGAGACGAGTTCACTGGAAGCGATACACCTCGTGCCAGATCGCAGTAGTAGATCCAAGCCTAAATCCCTGACTACTGTCTCCACGGAGACTGCCACCCAGGGAAATGTTGTGGCCTGAAATGTCAACGGTCACAGTGGGTGGGCAAATTCACCGTGAAGAGTCGATACACTTCATTCGCTTGGCGACAGATAGGAAGGCTATCACAAGCTATTGAAGACCACTATCCGAATAAAAAGCATGACGGAAACGGATGTACTTGGTCTTATGAGGTGCCAATAACACTGCTACACAGTAAACCAGCAGCACAAAGTAGCTCCCCTTCCCCTAAGGAAATCACATAAACATTCGTGTTGGTTATCAGGGAGACTAAAAAGGACTTGTTACAAGGTGGTGCTCCAACTTAATCGAATGTGGTCTATTCAGTATTATCCAGGGTGTATGTTACCACATTGGAAAGTGGCACGTCATGTCACGTACCTAAGGAAATTAAAAACAAAATCTTTAAATTAATTGTATTGTAAATAAATATTTATTTGTTCAAAAATTCTTTAATGTTGTGTATTTAATTTATAAAATAACTATCATAGTCTATGATATCCTAGTCTATTGTCCCAGTGTTGTATATGATATCCTAATATATTGTCCCAGTGTTGTATATGTTATCCTAGTCTATTGTCCCAGTGTTGTATATGTTATCCTAGTCTATTGTGTTATATGTGTTATATGATATCCTAGACTATTGTTGTATATGGTATTCTAGTCTATTGTCTCAATGTTGTACGTGATATCCTAATCTATTATTACAGTGTTGTATATGAAATCCTAGTCTATTGTTTGAGTGTTATATATGATATCCTAATATATTGTCTCAATGTTGTATATGATATCCTAATATATTGTCTCATTGTTGTATATGATATCCTAATATATTGTCTCATTGTTGTATATGATATCCTAATATATTGTCTCAATGTTGTATATGTTGTCTCATTCTAGTTTCTCACGTACATCATGTCATCTTCTGTGTCTGTTTCTCACGTACATCATGTCATCTTCTGTGTCTGTTTCTCACGTACATCATGTCATCTTCTGTGTTTGTTTATTTTACAATCCTTAATGATATTGAAATTCTAACGTTCTAAATTATGTGCACTGTCGAATGTTAACATGTTACACACTGCATGTTGTTGTCATGTGACGTATTCTCTCCAGAATATCTTCCCAATGAACTCCTGAACCCCTCTCTGTTTTAGGTTATGCGGCTTGCATTTTCCAACGATGTATTCATGTTATCTTTAATGTCGCCAGCCCAGCGTATTCTTTGTCTGCCTTTCCTCCTCTCCCGAGATGATCTGTCCTCCATTATTTGTCTTTCTAAGCAGTTGTATATGACCAAGCAGGTGTAGTTTTCTTTTTGTTATTGTGTTTAGTAACCAACACTCTGAAATCTTCAATGTGTTTATAATATCTGAGTTTCTGATTTTGTTTTCCTTCCATGATATTCTAAGTATTTTTCTGTAGCATTTCATCTCAAAGATGTCGATCTTCTTTGCCGCTGTTTTACTTAGGGTCCATGTTTCACAGCCATATGTTTCAACCGGAAAAATAAAAGTTCGTAACATTAGCAGTTTCATTTCTATTTTGTTGTTTTTCCATATGTTCTTCTACCGTGTTATTTTACAATATGCCATTGCAAATCTCTTCCTTATCTATGTCATGCAGTCTCCTGCGCCTTTGGTGTTTGCTCCCAAGTATTCGAATGTATCCACGCATTCTATCTCGGTATTGTCTATTCTGATTTTGGTTGTTGTGTTGTTATATCTGATGACATGATTTTTGTTTTTTGCGTGTTTAAATATATGTTTTGTGATTCGCTGTATTTCTTTGTGTTTTTGATTAACTGTTCCAATCCCTTTATATCATTTGAAAGAAGCACTTTATGTACACAGTGAAATAGTTAATGTCATAGGGTCATTATTCATATTTCATGTGAAAGTCTGTTTTGTATAATATACATTACATGTAATAATGTTGGAGAATATATAGTAAAGTTATTTCATACTGTTATCATTGTTATCAGACTAGAAAAATGTTTTGTCAGTACTGGTAAAATGTTATGTCAGTACCGGTAAAATGTTATGTCAGGACTGGTAAAATGTTATGTCATGACTGGTAAAATTTTATGTCAGTACTACTTATGTTATGTTATATCAGGACTCGAAATATGTTATATCAGTACTACTTATGTTATATCAGGACTAGAAAGATTTTGTATCAGGTATAGAAAAGTGTTCTGCGAGGACTATACAGATGTTATGTCAGGACAAGAAGGACGATATATCAGGCATAGAAAGAAGTTATATCAGGATTAGCAAGATGTTATTTCAGGATTAGCATGATGTTATACAAGTCCTAGAAAGATTTATATCAGTACTAGTTGTGTTATGTTATGTATGTTATGTAAGAAATAGAAAAGTGTTATGGAGTTTTAAGGGGGTGCAAAGAGAACGCATTGCTCTAGGCGGACCCAAGGTTAGCAGATAACCAAGATCCCAAATGTACCTCCTCGCGGTGCGCCCTGGAAACATAAATACAGCAGCTCGAGCTGATTCTGGCCAAATCATTTGCGGATCGTGTCCAAGAATGTAGAGGTAGCAGATGGAAAGCGATTTGACTGCATAAGAGACAGACAATATCTCCGACACCACCAGTATCACCACATATAGCGACACTGTCGACATACAGTGAAGCTAGTCAGTCCAGTCCGAACATTGGAGGGGCGGCCAATGTAAAATGCACGTAAAGGTAGATGCATGGCGAGAGACAAATAGATTTCATACTGAGCACAATGAAACAATGAAAGGGCAGAACAGCGCTAGAGGGCAGCGCGAACTGCAAATAGAAGGTTAAAAGTTCCTAGGAAAGCGGAACTACAAGATCCGTCAGCTCGAGACGAGCTTCTAGTTACCTGTGCTCCTTACAGACAGAGACCCAGACCCAACTTTTGACGCTCGGAAAAGCTAGAAGACCTAACCTAACTCTAATGTCGAGCCTTCCTAAACCGGAAATATGCTCGCGAAGAGAAAGGGTTCCGTACCCGATGCGCTCAAGCACAAAAGAGACAACGATTTTAGCCCTGGCCCAACTCTACTGTCAGGTTTTACTATACCGGAAATACACTTGCAGAGAGAAAGGGTTCAGTACCTGATGGGCTCAGACGCTATTGGGACAGCGTCGCTCAGCTCGAGAACGCCTTGCTCTCAAACGCGTAATGTGAGACTCGAACTTGGACAAGGGGTACACGATGTCGGTGAATGACATCTCGGCTAAGAGGGTGAAAAAGCCAGGGTCCAACTCTTCCGATGAGTTCTTCCCCTTAAGGAACCAGCCTCACGGATGAGACACGGTTCAGCACCCGATGGGCACAGGCCCAGTACGCCCAATTACACGAGGCAAGTTCATAGACAGTGGCACACCTCGTGCGAGACAGACGACAGCAAAAATTGTCTGGGCGAAGAGTCACCACATACACGCATGCCTGGAGACAGATATGGATTCTGTCTCAGGCTAGGTTAGCCCACCCGAATTGTCAAGGCATGTCGAAATCGAATGTTCTAGGCCTACAAGGCGCATAACGGTGGCACAACGTAATCATGCTCCCGGAGGAAATTGCACGGATATCCGTGCTGGTTACAATGGAGCGAACGCAAAACATGGAGATTTAAAAAGCTTTCAGCATTCAGGATATGGCATTTAACCATGTATTTTAATGGCCGCAGTTATTTTCTATGCAATATGTTACGTTCAGTAAGTTGCTGTTGCTGTCTGAAGGTGCAATACGTAAGTGTCAGCGGCGGTGATTGAATCTGGTACTTGACCATGGGAAAACAAACTCTATACCTCTCAGTCACATAGCCGGGCGTTATTGAGATTACATCTTCTAGAAAGACACACATCGATTTGTGAGCAGTGTATCTGTGTATTGTTGTAATCTGAGATGCATATGTATATTTTTGTATTCTGAGAAATATCTAGATTTTTAAAATAATTTGAGAAGTATATCTGTGTATTATTGTAATCTGAAAATCATATTTGTGTATTTTTGTAATCTGAGAAATATCTGTGTATTTTTGTAATCTGATAAATATATTTGTGTAATTTTGTAGTTTGAGAAATAATTTTGTGTATTTTTGTAGTCTGAGAAGTATATCTGTATATTTTTGTAATTTGAGAAGTATGTCTGTATATTTTTGTAATTTGAGAAGTATGTCTGTGTATTTTTGTGATCTGAGACATTGTGTATTTGTGTAATCTGAAAAATATATCTGTGTATTATTGTAATCATAGAAGTATATATGTGTATTTGTGTAATCTGAGAAGTATATCTGTATACATTTGTAATTTGATAAGTATATCTGTATGTTTTTGTAATCTGAGAAATACCTGTGTATTTTTGCATTATGGTACTAAATGTGATTCCACTAATATTAAATGTTTTCCGAACAGATTGTGTTTAAAATGTGAGACACAAGAACAATCAGCGTGCATACTCTCCGAAATCGACTATAGAAGACTGAACAACTATAGAAGACTGAACGACTATAGAAGACTGAACGACTATAGAAGACTGAACGACTATAGAAGACTGAACAACTATAGAAGACTGAACGACTATAGAAGACTGAACGACTATAGAAGACTGAACGACTATAGAAGACTGAACAACTATAGAAGACTGAACAACTATAGAAGACTGAACGACTATAGAAGACTGAACGACTATAGAAGACTGAACAACTATAGAAGACTGAACGACTATAGAAGACTGAACGACTATAGAAGACTGAACGACTATAGAAGACTGAACGACTATAGAAGACTGAACGACTATAGAAGACTGAACGACTATAGAAGACTGAACAACTATAGAAGACTGAACGACTATAGAAGACTGAACGACTATAGAAGACTGAACGACTATAATATTTGCTGAACGCGAAATAGATTCTGTTTATTATCAAAATTGGACACCAAAGAGCTCGCTTTCTCACAGTCGTGTCACTAGGCATGACGGGATATTGATTTTAGGTTTTCTTAGTGCATTCAATTGTCCAATCAGTTTAGATCTGTATGTTTGAGCGATGCGAATAGGAAACATAGGAACAATAACAATATACGAACATATCCGTAAACAACAACAAACGCACACACACATCTCTTGTTACAGTAGGATACAGCGGATATTCACATTCAAACAATAAAAGGGAAACACATACACATACACGCACACACTACTATAACAATATAGCTACACTGTCATGCTTGATGTTGTGTAGAAACAAGTTTCAGACTTCATACGGACAAAACTTACAGTTGAATCAACCAGCATGTAGTGTTGTCAATAGTTTTCGTAGACATGACAAGACCGAACTACCGTCATGTCTGGTGTTGCATCTTCTCTCTATCAGCGATATCTAACACAGTCAGCCAGAATACCCGTATTATACACAATATTGATGAATAGGATTCTGTGACCAAACGACAAGACTACATTTTGATTTTCCTATATCAATCATCTCTGTACGTGTCGGCTTTTCTCTCCATTACCATCAATTTTCAGCAACAAATTATGAATGGATAATACAATCAATCTTCCAAACATCAACTCTGTTGTGTTTCTCCCGTCACGTATTCTGTGAATATCACCACCATTTTCATTCATCTTCTCACAGACAACCCAGTGTTTCACACCAACTTCATAATTACTTTATTACCTCCCTTTAATCGTTTCGTACTCCGTCAACCAAGATGGCGAACCTATGCTGTTGAGAATTTCACAGTGAGAATTATCGTTTATTATTTGTCGTTTATTATTTATCTGTTCTAAAGTCAATTGTTTATTGATAACATTATTGCGTAAGTAGAGATTTATTGATGACCTTCACTATTTGTGCACGTCACACAGCTTCTAAACTGATGAGAGAATTGTAAGTTAAATCCCGCTGTGACACGTGTCAACAACAACAATGCTTCATCAAATACGGGAAAATGTTTCCAGATGCGGCATTCAGGAAAATTTCCAGAATTTCAAATCACCAAAATTACCATAAAATAAAGTTAACGAGAAATTATTTGAGATGTCGGAGAAACACGTGAGAATATATTAAATAAATATGATTTTCTAATATTCTCCGTGATTGCTGTTTCCACAGACTTACAGTTATTGTATTTCTGCTGTTCTAGAAATGACAAACAATTTATCGCATGTACGCAATTTGAGAAAAATCTTCACAAAATAATATATTCTTGAAAGAAACGCTAACCTTTGTCAAGGAAAGAACTTCACTAAGAATAACATAGCAGAATGAATGTCCAATTAATTTCGATAAACAATTAATCGCTCATCATATAAAAGTAACTTTAGACAGAGATGCATGATTGGTAGTTACACAAACATATTGTGTGTCCACATTTCTAGAGATATCTCACAATGTGTTCACTTCCCAAGTCTAAGTTTCATTCCAAGTTGACATTTGTTCAGGACGTCAAATGTGACAGTTAATAATGTTAATGTATGTTACATTTATTTCAAGATTGTGAGCGACGATAACTCTGGGTCTCTTCAGTTTTATCATCAATAAATTATATTCTGAATACTAACGCTCAGCCATTATCGGAACTTGATGATCCCACACTCAGGGATATAAAGTATATCAAACATTTTAAAACATTCAAGATACAATTGGAATATACTTAACGTTACCTGACACGAACATCAACAAAGGAAATATATTAAAATACAATGTTACAGAATTCAAGAAATATGACAACACGTTCAGTGTTAGTCAAGAAATCTATATTCAATGACGAGCAGATCTATATAATAGAACACGCGTTCAACTACGGGATATTCCCATTGGCAAGTTTGGTGGGAATAATCGGTAACTTGATCAGTATTGTAGCACTAACTAGACAGGGATTCAAGAAATGTTCAAACATATTGCTACTAGCTTTGGCTATTTCTGATGTTCTTTTTCTGTTCGGTCTCAACAATTTTCCTCGAGATATTTTTTTTGAAAATTTTCCTCCAGGTTTTAGGTTTTCTGAAAAAGTTAATTATTTATTTTATATACTACTCATGATATACATAAGTGCTCATTACATTGGCACACTATTCTCTTTCATCATCCCTGTACTGATAACTGGAGAACGTTTATTAGTAATATTTTATCCACTCAAAGTCCATAAAATTGTCACGCCACTGCGAATAGTGATTATCTTGACGAGTATATTAATGTTCATTATTGTCTGTCATATTTATGAGAATATACTTTGTTTTGAGTATAAACTAATAACTATACAAGGTAATGTTTACGGTCTGTTATATTATACGACACGGTATATTGCTGACAAAAGAAGCGGACTGTACGATTTATATATAGATGTGTTGAATTACATGACGGGAGTAGTGCCCATTATTCTTGTATCTGTCGGTTCTGCTGTGATTGGAGTAAAGGTCCGTATAATTACCAACAATCGCAAAAAACTAACAGCTGGTGGAGAAATTCACAGAAACAATTTGTTTTCCAAAAAACAATATACATTATCAAAGACAACAAAAACTTTAATTAGTATTTGTGTACTGTACTGTGTCTGTAGCGGATTCGGTTTCTTGATTGGCTACATAAACATGATCCCAGGAGTAGAGAACGATGCAACGTTTAAAATTCTAATAGATGCTATTAAATATTTCGTGTTTTGTATTAACAGTATTGGTAACTTTATAATTTATGTTGCTATTAACAAAACAATCAAGTTCACGGACATAGGAAACTGTTGTTTGTCAAAGTGCACATTCTGTTGACGTAAATCTGGTCTCAATCATTACATATGTTAATTTAAATGAAAAATATAGTTTTCTCTGTCTTTACAAGTACTTGTCTCTGTCTTCACAAGTACTTGTCTCTGTCTTCACATGTACTTTTTTCTGTCTTCACATGTATTTGTCCCTATCTTCACATGTACTTTTTTCTGTCTTCACATGTATTTGTCCCTATCTTCACATGTACTTTTTTCTGTCTTCACATGTATTTGTCCCTATCTTCACATGTACTTTTTTCTGTCTTCACATGTATTTGTCCCTATCTTCACATGTACTTTTTTCTGTCTTCACATTTACGTGTCTCTATCTTCACATGTGATTGTGTCTATCGTCATATGTACTTGTTTCTGTCTTCACATCTACTGGTATCGGTCTTCAGATGTGATTGTCTCTATATTCACATGTACTTTTCTCATATTTCACATATACTTTTCTCTGTCTTCACATGTATTGGGGTCTATATCATATGTGATTGTCTCTATCGTCACGTGTACATCTCTCTATCTTCACATGTACTTGTCTCTATCTTCACATGTGATTGTCTTTATCTTCACATGTAGTTGTCTCTATCTTCACATGTGATTGTCTTTATCTTCACGTGTACTTGTCTCTATCTTCACATGTGATTGTCTTTATCTTCACGTGTACTTGTCTCTATCTTCACATGTACTTGTCTCTATCTTCACATGTACTTGTCTCTATCTTCACATGTACTTGTCTCTATCTTCACATGTACTTGTCTCTATCTTCACATGTACTTGTCTCTATCTTCACATGTGATTGTCTTTATCTTCACGTGTACTTGTCTCTATCTTCACATGTACTTGTCTCTATCTTCACATGTACTTGTCTCTATCTTCACATGTACTTGTCTCTATCTTCACATGTACTTGTCTCTATCTTCACATGTGATTGTCTTTATCTTCAGATGTACTTGTCTCTATCTTCACATGTACTTGTCTCTATCTTCACATGTACTTGTCTCTATCTTCACATGTACTTGTCTCTATCTTCACATGTACTTGTCTCTATCTTCACATGTGATTGTCTTTATCTTCACGTGTACTTGTCTCTATCTTCACATGTACTTGTCTCTATCTTCACATGTACTTGTCTCTATCTTCACATGTACTTGTCTCTATCTTCACATGTGATTGTCTTTATCTTCACATGTAGTTGTCTCTATCTTCACATGTACTTGTCTCTATCTTCACATGTACTTGTCTCTATCTTCACATGTACTTGTCTCTATCTTCACATGTACTTGTCTCTATCTTCACATGTACTTGTCTCTATCTTCACATGTACTTGTCTCTATCTTCACATGTACTTGTCTTTATCTTCACGTGTACTTGTCTCTATCTTCACATGTACTTGTCTCTATCTTCACATGTACTTGTCTCTATCCTCACATGTACTTGTCTCTATCTTCACATGTACTTGTCTCTATCTTCACATGTACTTGTCTCTATCTTCACATGTACTTGTTTCTGTCTTCACATGTACTTGTCTCTATCTTCACTTGTGATTGTCTTTATCTTCACATGTACTTGTCTCTATCTTCACATGTACTTGTCTCTATCTTCACATGTACTTGTCTCTATCTTCACATGTACTTGTCTCTATCTTCACATGTGATTGTCTTTATCTTCACATGTGATTGTCTCTATCTTCACATGTACTTGTCTCTATCTTCACATGTACTTGTTTCTGTCTTCACAAGTGCTTGTGTCTATTTTCACATGTACTTGTGTCTATTCACATGTGATTGTCTTTATCTTCACGTGTACTTGTCTCTGTCTTCACATGTACTTGTGTATATTTTCACATGTACTTGTGTCTATCTTCAGATGTGTTTTTCTCTATCTTCACATGTGATTGTATTTATTTTCACTTCTATTGTCTCTTTCTTCACATGTACTTGTGTCTATTTTCACATGTGATTGTCTCTGATTTCACATGTACTTGTCTCTATGTTCACATGCATGTGTGTCTATCTGTACATGTTCTTGTCTCTGTCTTCACATGTACTTGTGTCTATCTTCACATTTTCTTATCTCTATCTGTGTCGCAGTGCAGTCTGCGAGCACACCCATTTCAAAGCTTTGGTGACTGCCAAAATCACCATTGTTATGCTGCTCGTCGTCTGAGCGAATTCACAATATTCCTCTCTGAGAGGTTTCTACCGCATTTGAGCCGTGAAGGCCCAGGCACTCCTGATGTGTCTATCAACCGACCAATCTGTATATATATAATTATAGCACCTTCCCTGGCATTCTGACCGATCAGATTGATCACCTCCGATTCCACCACTATCGAACACCATTCCCTGGATTCTCTATTGTGTGTTATCATTACTTTGAAAGCTGTCGGACAATAAATATAAGGGCGCCAGACTCCATTCAGCACCAAGTAGCACATCCTGCAATCTGTACACACTCTGTATAATATCCTCTGCGCGTCCCATCCATGACATTCCTGTCTTATGTCGACTGCCTTTCAATTTGTGAATGGGTGCTGATTATCAGCGGTCATTTGTAGGTAGTCCCGCGCCTTGCACATTTGTGTTCTTTGCTCTGCAGTTGGGCAATCAAGTAAGTATCACCATTGCCCGTGCTGAAGAATCTCTCGTAAATCCAAAACTCGCATTTCCTCATTCTGGATTCTATCCAATCTCTCTGTTGGAGTCTGACTGTCAGAATCCCGAGAGCACTCTACCACATCCACGATACATCCCTGATAAAGCAGAAATAGTAGCCTCTCTTCACACTGAGAAGCAGCCATAACTTTCATTGCAACATTACTTTTACTATTACTAATCTACCAGTTCTAGTGTTTGTATTATAATGTTCTCAAATTTGCCTAATCTGATTCTATAACCCATGCAGTTTTCCTATATCTCCTACTGGTTGCCTTCATCGTGGCATCACATGTTCATATTCTTCAATATTCAAGCTGACTTCACAATTTAACTTCCTTAGTTCATCTCGGGGTAAAACTTAATGAATTGAAAATAAAACCTCCATTGAGAGAAAATGAAATTGTTGAAATGATATCCGAAGTGAATTCTTTCATCTAGAAACTAATTTATGGAAGAACATCAAAGAAGAGATGATTTAAGTTACTGTCTGTGTGATTCAGTGTCTAGATCTCTAGCGATATCGAGCTGTGAAAATGTCAAGCATGTTTGAACGTAGTTAACTTTCAGGTTGATGTTCAGTATGTTCTTCGAGAACTAGTTCTCTCGTACTGCTGGTCTACTAGCGAATGAATTATGATTCTAGATGTCAACTATTGAATGATTATTGATTCTAGATGTCTACAATTGATTGATTCTTGATTCTAGATGTCTACTATTGATTGATTATTGATTCTAGATGTCTATTATTGATTGATTATTGATTCTAGATGTCTACTGTTGATTGATTCTAGATGTCTAATATTGATTGAGTCTTGATTCTAGATGTCTAATATTGATTGAGTCTTGATTCTAGATGTCTAATATTGATTGATTATTGATTCTAGATGTCTAATATTGATTGATTATTGATTCTAGATGTCTAATATTGACTAATTCATGATTCTAGATGTCTACAATTGATTGATTATTGATTTTAGTCGTCTACTATTGATTGATTCTTGAATCTAGAGATCTAATAGCTTTATGAATTCATACGTCCACCGTTCCATGAAAGCGTTTAAACCCTGAACTACATCGAAGTTGGATGTGTCGGGCCATATCGCAAAACAAAACTGAGACGCAATGCAATGTCTTTCAGTGAACTGTATGCTGCTTGAAAAATAGTATGACAATACTGCTGCTGCAAGAGAGATTCAGTAGGAGTTTGAGCACGAACCAAAATAAAAGGCACTCTCTTATATTGAAATCTCAAATAGAAGAACTGGAAACTCTATATGAGTAGGAAGCTTATGTGGAATTTATAATTGACTTGATACAAGATTTTAAAACTAGATTTGGAGGTTCATTAAAACCAGCACTGTCATTATAATTATCCTTCTCATCATCGCTACGATCGTCACTATCGCCACCATATTGCCATCATCATCATCATCGTAATCATCATCACCTTTATGGATAAGTCGCACATCAGAAGACAACACGACGCTTACAGCAACAAGTCAATCGGACGTATAAAAACGTGTAAAATTTGGGAAAATGACGTAAAAGAAAAACACACATTCTAAAAAATCCGATCATTACAATAAATGAAAAAGTCCAATGTGAATGAAGCGATACTAAAAAATAACACGGATGAGTGCATTGGTATACATTTATACTTTTATTGTAAAACGACATGTATAATAGAAAATTAAAAGAAAAAACTACAGAAATATTTTTACACCAAAATTCTTCTATGACAATGGTTCTCAACATTTTTGAGCTTGTGGGCCAGTTATTAATTTTTTTGTTGTAATGCTAGACACGGTTGACAAGCAATTGGAATAATGTTTATATTGTAAGGTCCACTGTTTTCTGTGCCTAAGAAGTCTAGAGGTAATGTGGTCAAAATCATACGCCTTCACTTTCTCAGATTTGTTCGGTACTTATTTTCATCGACTCGGTTGATTGGAAGTTTGTGTGAGACAATTAAATGTGATAATAAAAAAGCGACATACATTTTCTCAAACAAATATAAATATAATATTAAAAAAAAACCTAACGAAAACATGGATACAGATTGATAGTTTCATTACAATATTAATTGTAGAAGCAAGCACATCCAGATTCTAGATATTGTCAAATAACAAGTTGCATCCAGATTTCGAACATTGTCATATGACAAGTTATATCCAGATTCTAGATATTGTCATATGACAAGTTTCATCCAGATTATAGATATTGCCATTTGACAAGTTGCATCCACATTCTAGATATTGTCATATGACAAGTTGCATCCAGATTCTAGATTCGTGTGTGCTGAGTACATTGTGGAATTTGTCGCCTCTTTTATTTCGGTTGTCCATCGTTTTCATGGTGGGCCTCTAGGTCTGCCTTCACCATTTCTGTGTCGCATAGCGTGCTGTGGTATGCTGTCTGATAGTAGTCTGCCGATGTGTACAAACCATTTGATCTGATGTCTCTTAATATATTCCAAGATTGTGGTGGTTCGAGTTCTTTGTCTAATGTTCTCACTCTGTCTTTTAGCGATATTCCTAGCTATAGGTCATTCCAGCCGGGGAGACTTATACAAGTCAGTAAACATTATGTTTTCTGGCCGAAAAGACTCCTATAAGTCATACTCCAATGACATTCATGTTGTTTTTTCGGTATTTATATCATCATAAGAATGTTTCCAATCAAAAGTGTAATATGTCTACATTATTTCGTGCATGATTTTTATGTGTATTGATATCAATTTTGTTAAGTTATTGATAAGTTTTGATAATGGGAGTATGTGACGTCATTTTCCTTATGTTTTATATAATTTTTCCAATTTACTTATTTTCGTAAAATAATAACTATTTTATTTACTTTGATCTCATTTATTATGAAATCCAACCTGGCAAATGCTTCTAGCATCGTGTTTGCAAATTTACGCCTTTTTGTAAGAAAAATTAGCCATATTTTCATTTGAGTTTCGTGTAAAGTTTAGTCTACTGTTTTTGATAGATGTCGAAATTCTTTCTAAATAATAAAATAATAAATTTTTGACGCACTATGCATATATATTATACATTATTGTGTTCGTAATTGGATTATCTACAGAAATGATACAGTTTGAGTGGAATGTATTGATTCAAAAATGCATTAAGGTCAAATATCATATCTAAAATAATATTTATGTGTCATTTACATATTATTTTTCTGTCTAAAATAATTTTTATATATTAACCACATTTTTTTTTCAAAATGATCTTGTGATAATCACATTCTCTGTCCATTTCTGTTTCGAAATATATATATATATATATATATATATATATTACATTATAATGTAAATATATTTAGAAGTACTATTTCTTGTTTCCGTGATGCACGTGCACACAAAAAAATCGAACAAAATTTAATTACGTTTAAACGCTAAATATATTCCGGCTGGAATCATGATTCAGCGTAAGCATGCCATTTCAGCTGGCACAAGTTAACTTTTGTCTTGTGTTGTCTTTGTCCATATTTGGTTTTAATAGCACCGCGATGGTATACTAATCGTTTTGATTATTGTTATTTTGGTGTTTTGTTTCTGAAGATTGATGCCATATGCCCTAGGGTTTGTTATATATATATCTATATTGTTGTTTCTTTCTGTTCTTCCTATCTTCATTACTCGGTATTTTCTATATTTATCTTCATGTTAAAGGTTTGGCACGTTTGATATAATCTATCTATTTGTCTTTGTATTTGTTCTTCTAATGATACTATTAGTGCTTGGTCGTCTGGAAGTAGCAATTCGTTTATCCTTCAGATTGTTTTCTTCCATTGCCTTTGCTACTTTGCAGATTTGATTTATGTATTTTGTGAACAATATGAGGGATAGTTCACATCTCACTCCCGAGTTAATTTTGAAATAAACGGATGTATCTCTGCCCGTACTTACTAAACATTGACTGTTGGCGTATATGTTCTGACATGGCTTATCAGATGTTGGGGGAACTAACTCTATATGTCTGTAGTGTTATCCATAGTTGTGCGCTATCCACTCTGTCTAAAACTTTCTCTTGGTCCATGAAAGCCAAATATAAGTCTTGGTTATGTTCTGCCGCTTTTTCTGAAAGCTGTTTGAGGGTGAAGATTGCATCTGTACAGCAACTTTTACTTTTATGAAAGCCCAATTGTCTGTTGTTGAGCTGTGGTTCCATATATGGGTGCATCCTTCTCTCTAGTATCTTGCTAAATATTTTTTCCTAAGTGGCTTTATACTTAGATATGCCTCTATACTTAGTCGCATCCCATTTATCCCATCCCCATCCATCCATCTATCTATCCCCCATCTATCCCCCATCTATCAATCCATCTATCCCCATCTATCCATTCATCTATCCCTCCATATATCCATCAATCTATCCATCCACCTATCCATACATCTATACATCCATCTATCCCCCATCCATCCATCCATCCCTCTATCCATTTAGCACTCTATCTATCTTTCCCTCTATACATCTATCTATCTATCCCTCTACCCATCTATCCATCTATCCATCCACCTATCACTCTATCCATCTATCCACCCATCTATCCCTCCATCTATCCCCATCTATCTCTCCATCATCCATATATCCTTAAAAACAATATCAGCGCATGTCAGCTGGAAGTATATATGGAAGGGGCAGAATACCAGATGCTTCACCTAAAAACAGACAGTGCAGAATTCCATCTCCTGAACTACTACTGCCCAAATGATAAACCATTGGCACTAGACACAATTCCAGACAAAGAGAGACTTATGGTGTGTGGTGACTTCAACAGCCACTCTCAGAGCTGGGGCTACGATCATATCGACAAGAGAGGTGAGGAACTTGAGAGCTGGCAGGATGAAAATAATCTCATCCTTATTAACCAGCCAGCAGACTCGCCAACCTTCTACTCGAGAGCATGGCACACCACCTCTACACCAGATCTTGCATTCCACTCACTAGGCTTGGAATGGAACATCACACGTGTTGTTGGAAAGCAGCTTGGAGGTAGTGACCACAGACCAGTATTTCTGGAAATCCACAATGAATTTACCAAGGACAGCAGCACGCTCACTAGGTGGAACTATAAAAGGGCAGACTGGAAAATGTACCAGCATTTAACCAGTGTTCTAGCTAAGGACATGAACTTGGACAAAGACATCAATAGAGCAGTGAGTGAATTTAATAGATGTATACTACATGCTGCTAGTAAAACCATACCCAGGGGGGGGGGCACGCAAAAACTACAAACCCTACTGGAATGATGAACTGGAAAAGCTGCAAAATGAGATGGAAACATCTAGACAGCAGGCTGAGAACAGACCTAGCCAAGAACATCACAACAAATATCAGCAAACAAAGGCTAAATTTCAAAGAGCCAAGTTACAAGCCAGACTGAGCAGCTGGAAAGAAAAAACAGAGTCGCTGAACCTAGAAAGAGATACTAGGAAATTATGGAAACTTGTAAAACAACTAAATGATGAAGGTACAGGGAGAAATACCAGGATCACACTTTATAAAGATAGAGACATTTTAACAGGTAAACATGCAGCTGATTACTTTGCAGATTCCTTTGCAGAAGACAATAACGTCAAAGTTAGCCCAGACAAACAACAGGAGGTTCGAGAGAACCAGCAAAACATTGGACAAGGTGAACCTATACCTGAAGTCATGGAGGCACCAATTACAATGAGAGAACTGGAGCATGCAATATCCAAATTGAAAAAGTCCCATGGAGCTGATGGAGTGTCCAATGAAATGATTAGAAACCTGGGAATTGCAGCAAGAGCAAAGCTACTGCAGATCTTTAACACAAGCTGGTCCACGGGTAATGTACCACATGCGTGGAGAGAAGCAATAATGATACCACTCCTCAAATCAGGAAAAGATGGCAACACAGTCTCCAACTACAGGCCCATCAGCCTCACAAGCTGTCTATGTAAAACAATGGAACGCATTATCAATCTTAGGATGCAGTGGTACCTTGAAAGTGAGAACCTTCTGGTATCACAGCAAGCAGGTTTCAGACAGTGCTACTCTACTGAAGATCAGGCAACCTACCTCTCCCAAGAGATTGAGGATGCCTTCCAAGAAAAGAAACTGGTACTAGCAGCATGGATAGACCTCAGGAAAGCATTTGATAAGGTCTGGAAAGAAGGGCTCCTAAAGAAATTGCGAAATTGCAGGGTTAGCTCAAGAATGTACAAATGGGTAAAAGCATACCTGCATAATAGAAGAGCCAGGGTACAATTAGATGGTCGCAAGAGCAAGAAAGTTCTACTGCGTCATGGAGTCCCCCAGGGAGGAGTCCTGTCACCCACACTTTTCTTGGTATACATCAATGACCTAGTTGCTGAACTACCACACGGGATCAAAGTGGCAATGTATGCTGACGACCTGGTGATCTGGTGCACGGAAGAACATGCAACAGTGGCGACTAAACAAATACAAAGAGCTATCGATGCCCTAACATTATGGGCAAATAGATGGTGCGTCAGCATTAACACAGATAAGTGCAGCACTACACTCTTTACCCTCTCACCAAAACAAAAAGCTGGTCATATCAAGATAGATGGAGAGCTCTTGAAAGAAGACAAACAACCCACATACCTCGGAGTTACTTTTGATGATAAGCTGACATGGAAGCAGCACATAAACAAAGCAACAACAAAAGCCAGATGGAAATTAGCTATCATGAGAAAACTAAGTGGAACCACATGGGGAGCCAGTGGAAATATACTCAGTAAAGTTTACCAGCAAGGCATACGACCACACCTGGAATATGGTTCAGCTGCGTGGTGTCCTGCATCAAACACCACATTACAAGATCTAGATAAAGTGCAAAACCAGGCACTTAGAATAATGTTGGGAGCAATGAAATCAACACCCATAGCAGAGATGCAGAAAATGGGAAGAATGCAAACACTTGGCGAACGCAGAGACACAAAAGTACTAATTCAAGCAGAAAAGTTTCAGTGTATGCCAAGTCATCCAATGAAGGAAAGATTCCAAAATCTAGCAATGGGGCGACTGAAAAGGAGCAGCTTTATCCATCAAGCTAAACGACTCCGTAGACAACTTACAGACGTACCTGAAGTTGACAGCCCCTTAAGGTCTGTACCAGAACAAACCCCGTGGAGTCAAAGCCATGGAATGCCAATATACATTCAGACCCATGTGAAAGGAATAGTAAGCGAGGTCGAACAGAACAGTGTGCAGCGAAGGACAGTCACCCTCAGTTTCCTAGATGAGGAATATCCACAAGATATATGGGTCAGAGTGTACACAGATGGGTCAGCACAGAATGCTGTGAGGAATGGAGGTGCAGGTGTATATATAGAATATCCACACACGCCTAGAGATACAATCAGAACACCGACAGGAAAATTCTGCAATAATTATGATGCAGAAATCCAGGCAATTAGTGTGGCAGCTAAAAAACTGCTGCCAACTCTGGCCTACAGCCTGTGGTATTCCTGACAGATGCAAGGTCAGTGCTTCAAGCTCTCCAGTCTGGAAAACTAACAGACTTAAAAAAACTACTTAGCGAATTGTCTTACCAGTATAGGATAACCATGCAGTGGATACCCTCTCACTGTGGAATACCAGGAAATGAAAAAGCAGACAAACTGGCTAAAGAAGGTGCTGCCGAAGACCAACCAGATATACCAATCACCTACCATCAGAAAAAACAGATGATAAAGTCAATAAGAAAGCCACAAACCCCAACACAAGATGACTATCACATTATGAACAGATCAGAACAAGTTATAATTCTACGTCTCAGAACAGGACACAACCGACTCCGCAGCCATATGTATACAAAGTTCAAGATTGGCAACACGGCCATGTGTACATGTGGACAGGCAGCACAGAGTGCCAAACATATACTTCAAGAGTGTTCTGAGCATGAAACGCTGAGGCAGACATATTGGCCAGAGGAAACAACACTGGAATCAAAGCTCTATGGGACACTGTATGAACTACAAAAGACAGTGAGTTTTATTCAGGAGACAGAATTACAGTTATAGACATGTTTCAAGTGAACGAAAGAAGAAGAAGAAGAAATCCATCTATCCCCCATCTATTTCTCCATCTATCCCTCATCTATCCACCAATCTATCCCCATTCATGTATTCCCATCCATCCATCCATCCACATATCCTTATCCATCCAGCTATCCATCCATCTATCCATTTATCTATCCCCCCATCTATCCCCCATCCATCCATCCCTCTAACCATCGATTACTCTATCCATCTATCCCTCTATCGATATATATATATATATATATATATCCATCTATCCCTCTATCCATGTATCCCTCTGTCCATCCATCTGTCCATCCATCTATCCATCCATCTATCCATCCATCTATCATCCAATCTATCACCCATATATCCATCCATCAATCCCCCCATCTATCCATACATCTTTCCCCATACATCTATCCATCCTTCTATCCCCATCCATCTATCCCGATCAATCTATCCACCAATATATCCCCATCTATCTATCCATCCATCTATCCCTATCCATCCATCTATCCCCCGACTATCCATCCATCCATCTATCCCCCCATCTATCCATCCATCAATCCATCTATCTATCCCCCATCTATCCATCCATCTATCCCCCTATCTATCCATCCATCCTTCCCTCCATCTATCAATCTATCTATCCCCCATTTATACATCCATCTATCCCCCCATCTATCCATCCATCAATCCATCCATCTATCCCCCATCTATCTATATATCACTAAATCCATCTATCAATCTATCCTGTTATTCATCTAACCAGCTATCAATCTAGCCCCAATCCATCCATCCCTCTAACCATCCATTACTCTATCCACCTATCGATCTCTCTCTCTCTCTCTATATATATATATATATATATATATATATATATATATATATATATATATATATATATATATATATATATATATATATATATATATATATATATATATATATATATATATATATATATATATATATATATATATATCATACATATATATATATATATATATATACATATATATATATATACATCTATCCCTCTATCCTTCTATCCATGTATCCCTCTCTCCATCCATCTGTCCATCCATCTATCCATCCATCTATCACCCAATCTATCACCCATATATCCATCCATCTATCCCATCTATTCCCATACATCTATCGATCGTTCTATCCTCATCCATCTATCCCCATCTATCTATCCACCAATCTATCCATCTATCCCTATCCATCCATCTATCCCTATCCATCCATCTATCCCCCGACTATCCATCCATCTATCCCCCACATCTATCCATCCATCTATCACCCCATCTATCCATCCATCTATCCCCCTATCTATCCATCCATCTATCCCTCTAACTATTCCCCCATCTATCCATCCATCTATCCCCCATCCGTCTATCTATCCATCCATCCATCTATCCATCTATCCCTCTATTCATCTATCAATCTTTCCCTCTATCCATTTATCCATCTATCCCCCTATCCATCTATCTATCTATCACTAAATCCATCTATCAATCTATCATGTTATTCATCTAACCATCTATCCATCTATTCATTTATCCCTCAATCTATCCATCTATCTCACTATCCATCCATCCATCTATCCACCTATCTATCCATCAATCTACCCATCTATCTATCCACCTATCTATCACTCTCTCTATCCCCCATCTACCCATCTATCTATCCACCTATCTATCCACCTATCTATCAATCTCTCTATCCCCCTATCTATCCATCTATCTATCACTATCTATCCATCCATCTATCCCCTATCTATCCATCCATCCATCCATCTATCCATCCATCCATCTATCCATCCATCCATCTATCCATCCATCTATCTATCCCTCTATCCATCTATCCTTCTATTCCTCTATACATCTATCCCTCTATCCATATATCCGTCTATCAATCTATCCCTATATCCATCCATCCCTGTATCCTATCCCTCTATCCTATCCCTCTATCCATCCATATATGAATCTATCAACCATCTATCTATCTCCATCTATCTATCCATCTATCTATCTATCCCCATCTATCTATCTATCCCCATCTATCTATATATCCCCATCTATCTATCTATCCCCATCTATCGATCTATCTATCCCCATCGATCGATCTATCTATCCCCATCGATCGATCTATCTATCCCCATCGATCTATCTATCTATCCCCATCGATCTATCTATCCCCATCTATCTATCTATCCCCATCTATCTATCTATCCCCATCTATCTATCTATCCCCATCTATCTATCTATCTCCATTTATCGATCTATCTATACCCATCTATCTATCTATCCCCATCTATCTATCTATACGGTTTGGCCCTTGTTTGACTTGCGGCGTGGAAAGAGTTCTCTGGAGATGACCTTCTTGTGTGCTGTTTGTAAGCTTGTTCTTTTGGTGTCTTAGATTTCTGTGATCCATGTTTTCCATGGTCTGTCACTGGCTTTATAGCCGTCATGTCTATATGTCATGGTCAATAGAAATTCGTGCCTCTCTGAATGAAAAGTATAATTACTTCCCTATATACGACAGTGATTATTTACCAAGAAGAGGTTGTTGGCAGCTTCTACTCGTGAGAACACAACATACAATTGGCAATGAACAAAACAGTCTCTTGTAAGTGTAGACCAACAAGTTGCATGGTTTGTCCCTGAGATTTGTTAATGGACATGGCGAAACTGAACCTAACAGGAAATTGTAAACACGTAGATTGAAAAGGCACTGCTGCCGTTAACTCTGCCTTCAGCTATTACTCTTTCCATTTGTTTTTTTCTCTTTATATGCCCCCACCCCAAACCACACAACTTTGGTATTAAGATGTTCACTAGTCAGCCTTCTTCAAGATTTATTGATTTTAACACTTAATGAATTGTCTTTTCATATGTAGTCTTAGATAGTTGTAGCCTTAGATAGTTGTAGTCTTAGTTGTAGTCTTAGTTAGTTGTAGTCTTAGATAGGTGTAGTCTTAGATAGGTGTAGTCTTAGATAGGTGTAGTCTTAGATAGTTGTAGTCTTAGATAGTTGTAGTCTTAGTTAGTTGTAGTCTTAGTTAGTTGTAGTCTTAGATAGGTGTAGTCTTAGATAGGTGTAGTCTTAGATAGGTGTAGTCTTAGATAGGTGTAGTCTTAGATAGGTGTAGTCTTAGATAGGTGTAGTCTTAGATAGGTGTAGTCTTAGATAGGTGTAGTCTTAGATAGGTGTAGTCTTAGATAGGTGTAGTCTTAGTTAGTTGTAGTCTTAGTTAGTTGTAGTCTTAGATAGGTGTAGTCTTAGATAGGTGTAGTCTTAGATAGGTGTAGTCTTAGATAGGTGTAGTCTTAGATAGGTGTAGTCTTAGATAGGTGTAGTCTTAGATAGTTGTAGTCTAAGGTTTGTATATTTGCTTAAGATTTCACAGTCCTATATCATTCCTAGAGATGTTGTGTTGGTACTTTTTCTTACATTATAGATGTTGTCCCAGTCTTGTATCTATATTATAGATGTTGTCCCAGTCTTGTATCTAGATTATAGATCTTGTCCCAGTTTTGTATCTATATTATAGATGTTGTCCCAGTCGTTCATATATGTTATAGACTTCGTCCCAGTCCTGTATCTAAGTTATAGATGTTGTCCCAGTCTTGTATTTATATTATAGATGTTGTCCAAGTTTTGTATCTATATTATAGATGTTGTTCCAGTCTTGTATATGTTATAGATGCTATCCCAGTCCTGTATCTAAGTTATAGATGATTTCTATCTTGTATATGCGGTAAAGAAAGGATTGACATTCTATTGCCTCAGTGTTGTATATAGTATCCTAGTCTATTTTTTCAGTGTTATATATGATATGGTATTCTAGTCTACTTTCTCAGTGTTGTGTACGGTATTCTAGTCTACTGTCTCAGTGTTGTGTATGGTATTCTAGTCTACGGTCTCAGTGTTGTGTATGGTATTCTAGTCTACTGTCTCAGTGTTGTGTATGGTATTCTAGTCTACTTTCTCAGTGTTGTGTATGGTATTCTAGTCTACTTCCTCAGTGTTGTGTATGGTATTCTAGTCTATTTCCTCAGTGTTGTGTATGGTATTCTAGTCTACTTTCTCAGTGTTGTGTATGGTATTCTAGTCTACTTTCTCAGTGTTGTGTATGGTATTCTAGTCTATTTCCTCAGTGTTGTGTATGGTATTCTAGTCTACTTTCTCAGTGTTGTGTATGGTATTATAGTCTATTTCCTCAGTGTTGTGTATGGTATTTTAGTCTACTTTCTCAGTGTTGTGTATGGTATTCTATTCTACTTTCTCAGTGTTGTGTATGGTATTCTAGTCTACTTTCTCAGTGTTGTGTATGGTATTCTAGTCTACTTTCTCAGTGTTGTGTATGGTATTCTAGTCTACTTTCTCAGTGTTGTGTATGGTATTATAGTCTATTTCCTCAGTGTTGTGTATGGTATTCTAGTCTACTTTCTCAGTGATGTGTATGGTATTCTAGTCTACTTTCTCAGTGTTGTGTATGGTATTCTAGTCTACTTTCTCAGTGTTGTATATGGTATTCTAGTCTATTTTCTCAGTGCTGTGTATGGTAATCTAGTCTATTTTCTCAGTGTTGTGTATGGTATTCTAGTCTACTTTCTCAGTGTTGTGTATGGTATTCTAGTCTACTGTCTCAGTGTTGTGTATGGTATTCTAGTCTACTGTCTCAGTGTTGTGTATGGTATTTTAGTCTATTTCCTCAGTGTTGTGTATGATATTCTAGTCTACTTTCTCAGTGTTGTGTATGGTATTCTAGTCTACTTTCTCAGTGTTGTGTATGGTATTCTAGTCTACTTTCTCAGTGTTGTGTATGGTATTCTAGTCTACTTTCTCAGTGTTGTGTATGGTATTTTAGTCTATTTTCTTAGTGTTGTGTATGGTAATCTAGTCTATTTTCTCAGTGTTGTGTATGGTATTCTAGTCTTTTTTCTCAGTGTTGTGTATGGTATTATAGTCTACTTTCTCAGTGTTGTGTATGGTAATCTAGTCTATTTTCTCAGTGTTGTGTATGGTATTCTAGTCTACTGTCTCAGTGTTGTGTATGGTATTCTAGTCTACTGTCTCAGTGTTGTGTATGGTAATCTAGTCTATAATCTCAGTGTTGTGTATGGTATTCTAGTCTATTTCCTCAGTGTTGTGTATGGTAATCTAGTCTATTTTCTCAGTTTTGTGTATGGTATTCTAGTCTATTTCCTCAGTGTTGTGTATGATAATCTAGTCTATTTTCTCAGTTTTGTGTATGGTATTCTAGTCTACTTTCTCAGTGTTGTGTATGGTATTCTAGTCTATTTTCTCATTGTTGTGTATGGTATTCTAGTCTACTTTCTCAGTGTTGTGTATGGTATTCTAGTCTACTGTCTCAGTGTTGTGTATGGTATTCTAGTCTACTTTCTCAGTGTTGTGTATGGTATTCTAGTCTACTTTCTCAGTGTTGTGTATGGTATTCTAGTCTATAATCTCAGTGTTGTGTATGGTATTCTAGTCTACTGTCTCAGTGTTGTGTATGATATTCTAGTCTATAATCTCAGTGTTGTGTATGGTATTCTAGTCTATAATCTCAGAGTTGTGTATGGTAATCTAGTCTATTTTCTCAGTGTTATGTATGGTATTCTAGTCTACATTCTCAGTGTTGTGTATGGTATCCCAGTCTACCGTCTCAGTGTTGTGTATGGTAATCTAGTCTATTTTCTCAGTGTTGTGTATGGTATTCTAGTCTACTGTCTCAGTGTTGTGTATGGTATTCTAGTCTATAATCTCAGTGTTGTGTATGGTAATCTAGTCTACTTCCTCAGTGTTGTATATGGTAATCTAGTCTATTTTCTCAGTGTTGTATATGGTAATCTAGTCTATTTTCTCAGTGTTGTGTATGGTATTCTAGTCTATTTCCTCAGTGTTGTGTATGGTATTCTAGTCTACTTTCTCAGTGTTGTGTATGGTATTCTTGTCTATTTCCTCAGTATTGTGTATGGTATTCTAGTCTACTTTCTTAGTGTTGTGTATAGTATTCTAGTCTACTTTCTCAGTGTTGTGTATGGTAATCTAGTCTATTTTCTCAGTGTTGTGTATGGTATTCTAGTCTACTTTCTCAGTGTTGTTTATGGTATTCTAGTCTATTTTCTCAGTGTTGTGTATGGTAATCTAGTCTATTTTCTCAGTGTTGTGTATGGTATTCTAGTCTACTGTCTCAGTGTTGTGTATGGTATTCTAGTCTACTGTCTCAGTGTTGTGTATGTTAATCTAGTTTATAATCTCAGTGTTGTGTATGGTATTCTAGTCTACTTTCTCAGTGTTGTGTATGGTATTCTAGTCTACTTTCTGAGTGTTGTGTATGGTATTCTAGTCTATTTCCTCAGTGTTGTGTATGGTATTCTAGTCTACTTTCTCAGTGTTGTGTATGGTATTCTAGTCTACTTTCTCAGTGTTGTATATGGTATTCTAGTCTACTTTCTCAGTGTTGTGTATGGTATTCTAGTCTACTTTCTCAGTGTTGTGTATGGTATTCTAGTCTACTTTCTCAGTGTTGTGTATGGTATTCTAGTCTACTTTCTCAGTGTTGTGTATGGTATTCTAGTCTATTTCCTCAGTGTTGTGTATGGTATTCTAGTCTACTTTCTCAGTGTTGTGTATGGTATTCTAGTCTATTTCCTCAGTGTTGTGTATGGTATTCTAGTCTACTTTCTCAGTGTTGTGTATGGTATTCTAGTCTACTTTCTCAGTGTTGTGTATGGTATTCTAGTCTATTTTCTCAGTGTTGTGTATGGTATTCTAGTCTATTTCCTCAGTGTTGTGTATGGTATTCTAGTCTACTTTCTCAGTGTTGTGTATGGTATTCTAGTCTACTGTCTCAGTGTTGTGTATGGTATTCTAGTCTACTTTCTCAGTGTTGTGTATGGTATTCTAGTCTATTTCCTCAGTGTTGTGTATGGTATTCTAGTCTACTTTCTCAGTGTTGTGTATGGTATTCTAGTCTATTTCTTCAGTGTTGTGTATGGTATTCTAGTCTACTTTCTCAGTGTTGTGTATGGTATTCTAGTCTACTTTCTCAGTGTTGTGTATGGTATTTTAGTCTACTGTCTCAGTGTTGTGTATGGTAATCTAGTCTATAATCTCAGTGTTGTGTATGGTAATCTAGTCTATAATCTCAGTGTTGTGTATGGTATTCTAGTCTATTTCCTCAGTGTTGTGTATGGTAATCTAGTCTATTTTCTCAGTTTTGTGTATGGTATTCTAGTCTATTTCCTCAGTGTTGTGTATGGTATTCTAGTCTATTTTCTCATTGTTGTGTATGGTATTCTAGTCTACTTTCTCAGTGTTGTGTATGGTATTCTAGTCTACTGTCTCAGTGTTGTGTATGGTATTCTAGTCTACTTTCTCAGTGTTGTGTATGGTATTCTAGTCTACTTTCTCAGTGTTGTGTATGGTATTCTAGTCTATAATCTCAGTGTTGTGTATGGTATTCTAGTCTACTGTCTCAGTGTTGTGTATGATATTCTAGTCTATAATCTCAGTGTTGTGTATGGTATTCTAGTCTATAATCTCAGTGTTGTGTATGGTAATCTAGTCTATTTTCTCAGTGTTATGTATGGTATTCTAGTCTACATTCTCAGTGTTGTGTATGGTATCCCAGTCTACCGTCTCAGTGTTGTGTATGGTAATCTAGTCTATTTTCTCAGTGTTGTGTATGGTATTCTAGTCTACTTTCTCAGTGTTGTGTATGGTATTCTAGTCTATAATCTCAGTGTTGTGTATGGTAATCTAGTCTACTTCCTCAGTGTTGTATATGGTAATCTAGTCTATTTTCTCAGTGTTGTATATGGTAATCTAGTCTATTTTCTCAGTGTTGTGTATGGTATTCTAGTCTATTTCCTCAGTGTTGTGTATGGTATTCTAGTCTACTTTCTCAGTGTTGTGTATGGTATTCTAGTCTATTTCCTCAGTGTTGTGTATGGTATTCTAGTCTACTTTCTTAGTGTTGTGTATAGTATTCTAGTCTACTTTCTCAGTGTTGTGTATGGTAATCTAGTCTATTTTCTCAGTGTTGTGTATGGTATTCTAGTCTACTTTCTCAGTGTTGTGTATGGTATTCTAGTCTATTTTCTCAGTGTTGTGTATGGTAATCTAGTCTATTTTCTCAGTGTTGTGTATGGTATTCTAGTCTACTGTCTCAGTGTTGTGTATGGTATTCTAGTCTACTGTGTCAGTGTTATTTATGTTAATCTAGTCTACTTTCTCAGTGTTGTGTATGGTATTCTAGTCTACTTTCTCAGTGTTGTGTATGGTATTCTAGTCTACTTTCTCAGTGTTGTGTATGATATTCTAGTCTATAATCTCAGTGTTGTGTATGTTAATCTAGTCTATAATCCCAGTGTTGTGTATGGTATTCTAGTCTATTTCCTCAGTGTTGTGTATGGTATTCTAGTCTATTTCCTCGGTGTTGTGTATGGTCTTCTAGTCTATTTTCTCAGTGTTGTGTATGGTAATCTAGTCTATTTTCTCAGTGTTGTGTATGGTATTCTAGTCTACTTTCTCAGTGTTGTATATGGTATTCTAGTCTATTTTCTCAGTGCTGTGTATGGTAATCTAGTCTATTTTCTCAGTGTTGTTTATGGTATTCTAGTCTACTTTCTCAGTGTTGTGTATGGTATTCTAATCTACTGTCTCAGTGTTGTGTATGGTATTCTAGTCTACTTTCTCAGTGTTGTGTATGGTATTCTAGTCTACTTTCTCAGTGTTGTGTATGGTATTCTAGTCTATTTCCTCAGTGTTGTGTATCGTATTCTAGTCTACTTTCTCAGTGTTGTGTATGGTATTCTAGTCTACTTTCTCAGTTCTGTGTATGGTATTCTAGTCTACTTTCTCAGTGTTGTGTATGGTATTTTAGTCTACTTTCTCAGTGTTGTGTATGGTATTCTAGTCTATTTTCTTAGTGTTGTGTATGGTAATCTAGTCTATTTTCTCAGTGTTGTGTATGGTATTCTAGTCTACTTTCTCAGTGTTGTGTATGGTATTATAGTCTATTTTCTCAGTGTTGTGTATGGTATTCTAGTCTACTGTCTCAGTGTTGTGTATGGTATTCTAGTCTATAATCTCAGTGTTGTGTATGGTATTCTAGTCTACTGTCTTAGTGTGGTGTATGATATTCTAGTCTATAATCTCAGTGTTGTGTATGGTATTCTAGTCTATAATCTCAGTGTTGTGTATGGTAATCTAGTCTATTTTCTCAGTGTTGTGTATGGTATTCTAGTCTACTTTCTCAGTGTTGTGTATGGTATCCTAGTCTACCGTCTCAGTGTTGTGTATGGTAATCTAGTCTATTTTCTCAGTGTTGTGTATGGTATTCTAGTCTACTGTCTCAGTGTTGTGTATGGTATTCTAGTCTATAATCTCAGTGTTGTGTATGGTAATCTAGTCTACTTCCTCAGTGTTGTATATGGTAATCTAGTCTATTTTCTCAGTGTTGTATATGGTAATCTAGTCTATTTTCTCAGTGTTGTGTATGGTATTCTAGTCTATTTCCTCAGTGTTGTGTATGGTATTCTAGTCTACTTTCTCAGTGTTGTGTATGGTATTCTAGTCTATTTCCTCAGTGTTGTGTATGGTATTCTAGTCTACTTTCTTAGTGTTGTGTATGGTATTCTAGTCTACTTTCGCAGTGTTGCGTATGGTATTCTAGTCTATTTTCTCAGTGTTTTGTTTGGTAATCTAGTCTACTTTCTTAGCGTTGTGTATGGTAATCTAGTCTATTTTCTCAGTGTTGTGTATGGTATTCTAGTCTACTGTCTCAGTGTTGTGTATGGTATTCTAGTCTACTGTCTCAGTGTTGTGTATGTTAATCTAGTCTATAATCTCAGTGTTGTGTATGGTATTCTAGTCTATTTCCTCGGTGTTGTGTATGGTATTCTAGTCTATTTTCTCAGTGTTGTGTATGGTAATCTAGTCTATTTTCTCAGTGTTGTGTATGGTATTCTAGTCTACTTTCTCAGTGTTGTGTATGGTATTCTAGTCTACTTTCTCAGTGTTGTGTATGGTATTCTAGTCTATTTCCTCAGTGTTGTGTATGGTATTCGAGTCTACTTTCTCAGTGTTGTGTATGGTATTTTAGTCTACTTTCTCAGTGTTGTGTATGGTATTCTAGTCTACTTCCTCAGTGTTGTGTATGGTATTCTAGTCTACTTTCTCAGTGTTGTGTATGGTATTATAGTCTATTTTCTCAGTGTTGTGTATGGTAATCTAGTCTATTTTCTCAGTGTTGTGTATGTTATTCTAGTCTACTGTCTAAGTGTTGTGTATGGTAATCTAGTGTATAATCTCAGTGTTGTGTATGGTATTCTAGTCTATTTCCTCAGTGTTGTGTATGGTATTCTAGTCTATTTCCTCAGTTTTGTGTATGGTAATCTAGTCTATTTTCTCAGTTCTGTGTATGGTATTCTAGTCTACATTCTCAGTGTTGTGTATGGTATTCTAGTCTATTTTCTCAGTGTTGTGTATGGTAATCTAGTCTATTTTCTCAGTGTTGTGCATGGTATTCTAGTCTACTGTCTCAGTGTTGTGTATGGTATTCTAGTCTACTTTCTCAGTGTTGTGTATGGTATTCTAGTCTACTTTCTCAGTGTTGTGTATGGTATTCTAGTCTACTGTCTCAGTGTTGTGTATGGTATTCTAGTCTATAATCTCAGTGTTGTGTATGGTATTCTAGTCTATTATCTCAGTGTTGTGTATGGTAATCTAGTCTATTTTCTCAGTGTTGTGTATGGTATTCTAGTCTACTTTTTCAGTGTTGTGTATGGTATCCCAGTCTACCGTCTCAGTGTTGTGTATGGTAATCTAGTCTATTTTCTCAGTGTTGTGTATGGTATTCTAGTCTACTGTCTCTGTGTTGTGTATGGTATTCTAGTCTATAATCTCAGTGTTGTGTATGGTAATCTAGTCTACTTCCTCAGTGTTGTATATGGTAATCTAGTCTATTTTCTCAGTGTTGTATATGGTAATCTAGTCTATTTTCTCAGTGTTGTGTATGGTATTCTAGTCTATTTCATCAGTGTTGTGTATGGTATTCTAGTCTACTTTCTCAGTGTTGTGTATGGTATTCTAGTCTATTTCCTCAGTGTTGTGTATGGTATTCTAGTCTACTTTCTTAGTGTTGTGTATGGTATTCTAGTCTACTTTCGCAGTGTTGCGTATGGTATTCTAGTCTATTTTCTCAGTGTTGTGTTTGGTAATCTAGTCTATTTTCTCAGTGTTGTGTATGGTATTCTAGTGTACTTTCTTAGTGTTGTGTATGGTAATCTAGTCTATTTTCTCAGTGTTGTGTATGGTATTCTAGTCTACTGTCTCAGTGTTGTGTATGGTATTCTAGTCTACTGTCTCAGTGTTGTGTATGTTAATCTAGTCTATAATCTCAGTGTTGTGTATGGTATTCTAGTCTATTTCCTCGGTGTTGTGTATGGTATTCTAGTCTATTTTCTCAGTGTTGTGTATGATAATCTAGTCTATTTTCTCAGTGTTGTGTGTGGTATTCTAGTCTACTTTCTCAGTGTTGTATATGGTATTCTAGTCTATTTTCTCAGTGCTGTGTATGGTAATCTAGTCTATTTTCTCAGTGTTGTGTATGGTATTCTAGTCTACTTTCTCAGTGTTGTGTATGGTATTCTAGTCTACTGTCTCAGTGTTGTGTATGGTATTCTAGTATACTTTCTCAGTGTTGTGTATGGTATTCTAGTCTATTTCCTCAGTGTTGTGTATGGTATTCGAGTCTACTTTCTCAGTGTTGTGTATGGTATTTTAGTCTACTTTCTCAGTGTTGTGTATGGTATTCTAGTCTACTTCCTCAGTGTTGTGTATGGTATTCTAGTCTACTTTCTCAGTGTTGTGTATGGTATTCTAGTCTATTTCCTCAGTGTTGTGTATGGTAATCTAGTCTATTTTCTCAGTGTTGTGTATGGTATTCTAGTCTACTTTCTCAGTGTTGTGTATGGTATTATAGTCTATTTTCTCAGTGTTGTGTATGGTAATCTAGTCTATTTTCTCAGTGTTGTGTATGGTATTCTAGTATACTGTCTCAGTGTTGTGTATGGTAATCTAGTGTATAATCTTTGTGTTGTGTATGGTATTCTAGTCTATTTCCTCAGTGTTGTGTATGGTATTCTAGTCTATTTCCTCAGTGTTGTGTATGTTAATCTAGTCTATTTTCTCAGTTCTGTGTATGGTATTCTAGTCTACTTTCTCAGTGTTGTGTATGGTATTCTAGTCTATTTTCTCAGTGTTGTGTATGGTAATCTAGTCTATTTTCTCAGTGTTGTGTATGCTATTCTAGTCTACTGTCTCAGTGTTGTGTATGGTATTCTAGTCTACTTTCTCAGTGTTGTGTATGGTATTCTAGTCTACTTTCTCAGTGTTGTGTATGGTATTCTAGTCTATAATCTCAGTGTTGTGTATGGTATTCTAGTCTACTGTCTCAGTGTTGTGTATGGTATTCTAGTCTATAATCTCAGTGTTGTGTATGTTATTCTAGTCTATAATCTCAGTGTTGTGTATGGTAATCTAGTCTATTTTCTCAGTGTTGTGTATGGTATTCTAGTCTACTTTCTCAGTGTTGTGTATGGTATCCCAGTCTACCGTCTCAGTGTTGTGTATGGTAATCTAGTCTATTTTCAAAGTGTTGTGTATGGTATTCTAGTCTACTGTCTCTGTGTTGTGTATGGTATTCTAGTCTATAATCTCAGTGTTGTGTATGGTAATCTAGTCTACTTCCTCAGTGTTGTATATGGTAATCTAGTCTATTTTCTCAGTGTTGTATATGGTAATCTAGTCTATTTTCTCAGTGTTGTGTATGGTATTCTAGTCTATTTCCTCAGTGTTGTGTATGGTATTCTAGTCTACTTTCTCAGTGTTGTGTATGGTATTCTAGTCTATTTCCTCAGTGTTGTGTATGTTATTCTAGTCTACTTTCTTAGTGTTGTGTATGGTATTCTAGTCTACTTTCGCAGTGTTGTGTATGATATTCTAGTCTATTTTCACAGTGTTGTGTATGGTATTCTAGTCTATTTTCTCAGTGATTTGTATGGTATTCTAGTCTACTGTCTCAGTGTTGTGTATGGTATTCTAGTCTACTGTCTCAGTGTTGTGTATGTTAATCTAGTCTATAATCTCAGTGTTGTGTATGGTATTCTAGTCTATTTCCTCAGTGTTGTGTATGGTATTCTAGTCTATTTCCTCAGTGTTGTGTATGGTAATCTAGTCTATTTTCTCAGTTCTGTGTATGGTATTCTAGTCTACATTCTCAGTGTTGTGTATGGTATTCTAGTCTATTTTCTCAGTGTTGTGTATGGTAATCTAGTCTATTTTCTCAGTGTTGTGCATGGTATTCTAGTCTACTGTCTCAGTGTTGTGTATGGTATTCTAGTCTTCTTTCTCAGTGTTGTGTATGGTATTCTAGTCTACTTTCTCAGTGTTGTGTATGGTATTCTAGTCTATAATCTCAGTGTTGTGTATGGTATTCTAGTCTACTGTCTCAGTGTTGTGTATGGTATTCTAGTCTATAATCTCAGTGTTGTGTATGGTATTCTAGTCTACTGTCTCAGTGTTGTGTATGGTATTCTAGTCTATAATCTCAGTGTTGTGTATGGTATTCTAGTCTACTGTCTCAGTGTTGTGTATGGTATTCTAGTCTACTTTCTCAGTGTTGTGTATGGTATTCTAGTCTACTTTCTCAGTGTTGTGTATGGTATTCTAGTCTACTGTCTCAGTGTTGTGTATGGTATTCTAGTCTATAATCTCAGTGTTGTGTATGGTATTCTAGTCTATTATCTCAGTGTTGTGTATGGTAATCTAGTCTATTTTCTCAGTGTTGTGTATGGTATTCTAGTCTACTTTTTCAGTGTTGTGTATGGTATCCCAGTCTACCGTCTCAGTGTTGTGTATGGTAATCTAGTCTATTTTCTCAGTGTTGTGTATGGTATTCTAGTCTACTGTCTCTGTGTTGTGTATGGTATTCTAGTCTATAATCTCAGTGTTGTGTATGGTAATCTAGTCTACTTCCTCAGTGTTGTATATGGTAATCTAGTCTATTTTCTCAGTGTTGTATATGGTAATCTAGTCTATTTTCTCAGTGTTGTGTATGGTATTCTAGTCTATTTCATCAGTGTTGTGTATGGTATTCTAGTCTACTTTCTCAGTGTTGTGTATGGTATTCTAGTCTATTTCCTCAGTGTTGTGTATGGTAATCTAGTCTATTTTCTCAGTGTTGTGTATGGTATTCTAGTATACTGTCTCAGTGTTGTGTATGGTAATCTAGTGTATAATCTCAGTGTTGTGTATGGTATTCTAGTCTATTTCCTCAGTGTTGTGTATGGTATTCTAGTCTATTTCCTCAGTGTTGTGTATGTTAATCTAGTCTATTTTCTCAGTTCTGTGTATGGTATTCTAGTCTACTTTCTCAGTGTTGTGTATGGTATTCTAGTCTATTTTCTCAGTGTTGTGTATGGTAATCTAGTCTATTTTCTCAGTGTTGTGCATGGTAATCTAGTCTATTTTCTCAGTGTTGTGCATGGTATTCTAGTCTACTGTCTCAGTGTTGTGTATGGTATTCTAGTCTACTTTCTCAGTGTTGTGTATGGTATTCTAGTCTACTTTCTCAGTGTTGTGTATGGTATTCTAGTCTATAATCTCAGTGTTGTGTATGGTATTCTAGTCTACTGTCTCAGTGTTGTGTATGGTATTCTAGTCTATAATCTCAGTGTTGTGTATGGTATTCTAGTCTATAATCTCAGTGTTGTGTATGGTAATCTAGTCTATTTTCTCAGTGTTGTGTATGATAATCTAGTCTATTTTCTCAGTGTTGTATATGGTAATCTAGTCTATTTTCTCAGTGTTGTGTATGGTATTCTAGTCTATTTCATCAGTGTTGTGTATGGTATTCTAGTCTACTTTCTCAGTGTTGCGTATGGTATTCTAGTCTATTTCCTCAGTGTTGTGTATGGTATTCTAGTCTACTTTCTTAGTGTTGTGTATGGTATTCTAGTCTACTTTCGCAGTGTTGCGTATGGTATTCTAGTCTATTTTCTCAGTGTTGTGTTTGGTAATCTAGTCTATTTTCTCAGTGTTGTGTATGGTATTCTAGTGTACTTTCTTAGTTTTGTGTATGGTAATCTAGTCTATTTTCTCAGTGTTGTGTATGGTATTCTAGTCTACTGTCTCAGTGTTGTGTATGGTATTCTAGTCTACTGTCTCAGTGTTGTGTATGTTAATCTAGTCTATAATCTCAGTGTTGTGTATGGTATTCTAGTCTATTTCCTCGGTGTTGTGTATGGTATTCTAGTCTATTTTCTCAGTGTTGTGTATGATAATCTAGTCTATTTTCTCAGTGTTGTGTGTGGTATTCTAGTCTACTTTCTCAGTGTTGTATATGGTATTCTAGTCTATTTTCTCAGTGCTGTGTATGGTAATCTAGTCTATTTTCTCAGTGTTGTGTATGGTATTCTAGTCTACTTTCTCAGTGTTGTGTATGGTATTCTAGTCTACTGTCTCAGTGTTGTGTATGGTATTCTAGTCTACTTTCTCAGTGTTGTGTATGGTATTCTAGTCTATTTCCTCAGTGTTGTGTATGGTATTCGAGTCTACTTTCTCAGTGTTGTGTATGGTATTTTAGTCTACTTTCTCAGTGTTGTGTATGGTAATCTAGTCTATTTTCTCAGTGTTGTGTATGGTATTCTAGTCTACTGTCTCAGTGTTGTGTATGGTATTCTAGTCTACTGTCTCAGTGTTGTGTATGTTAATCTAGTCTATAATCTCAGTGTTGTGTATGGTATTCTAGTCTATTTCCTCGGTGTTGTGTATGGTATTCTAGTCTATTTTCTCAGTGTTGTGTATGATAATCTAGTCTATTTTCTCAGTGTTGTGTGTGGTATTCTAGTCTACTTTCTCAGTGTTGTATATGGTATTCTAGTCTATTTTCTCAGTGCTGTGTATGGTAATCTAGTCTATTTTCTCAGTGTTGTGTATGGTATTCTAGTCTACTTTCTCAGTGTTGTGTATGGTATTCTAGTCTACTGTCTCAGTGTTGTGTATGGTATTCTAGTCTATAATCTCAGTGTTGTGTATGTTATTCTAGTCTATAATCTCAGTGTTGTGTATGGTAATCTAGTCTATTTTCTCAGTGTTGTGTATGGTATTCTAGTCTACTTTCTCAGTGTTGTGTATGGTATCCCAGTCTACCGTCTCAGTGTTGTGTATGGTAATCTAGTCTATTTTCTCAGTGTTGTGTATGGTATTCTAGTCTACTGTCTCTGTGTTGTGTATGGTATTCTAGTCTATAATCTCAGTGTTGTGTATGGTAATCTAGTCTACTTCCTCAGTGTTGTATATGGTAATCTAGTCTATTTTCTCAGTGTTGTATATGGTAATCTAGTCTATTTTCTCAGTGTTGTGTATGGTATTCTAGTCTATTTCCTCAGTGTTGTGTATGGTATTCTAGTCTACTTTCTCAGTGTTGTGTATGGTATTCTAGTCTATTTCCTCAGTGTTGTGTATGTTATTCTAGTCTACTTTCTTAGTGTTGTGTATGGTATTCTAGTCTACTTTCGCAGTGTTGTGTATGATATTCTAGTCTATTTTCACAGTGTTGTGTATGGTATTCTAGTCTATTTTCTCAGTGTTTTGTATGGTATTCTAGTCTACTGTCTCAGTGTTGTGTATGGTATTCTAGTCTACTGTCTCAGTGTTGTGTATGTTAATCTAGTCTATAATCTCAGTGTTGTGTATGGTATTCTAGTCTATTTCCTCAGTGTTGTGTATGGTATTCTAGTCTATTTCCTCAGTGTTGTGTATGGTAATCTAGTCTATTTTCTCAGTTCTGTGTATGGTATTCTAGTCTACATTCTCAGTGTTGTGTATGGTATTCTAGTCTATTTTCTCAGTGTTGTGTATGGTAATCTAGTCTATTTTCTCAGTGTTGTGCATGGTATTCTAGTCTACTGTCTCAGTGTTGTGTATGGTATTCTAGTCTACTTTCTCAGTGTTGTGTATGGTATTCTAGTCTACTTTCTCAGTGTTGTGTATGGTATTCTAGTCTATAATCTCAGTGTTGTGTATGGTATTCTAGTCAACTGTCTCAGTGTTGTGTATGGTATTCTAGTCTATAATCTCAGTGTTGTGTATGGTATTCTAGTCTACTGTCTCAGTGTTGTGTATGGTATTCTAGTCTATAATCTCAGTGTTGTGTATGGTATTCTAGTCTACTGTCTCAGTGTTGTGTATGGTATTCTAGTCTACTTTCTCAGTGTTGTGTATGGTATTCTAGTCTACTTTCTCAGTGTTGTGTATGGTATTCTAGTCTACTGTCTCAGTGTTGTGTATGGTATTCTAGTCTATAATCTCAGTGTTGTGTATGGTATTCTAGTCTATTATCTCAGTGTTGTGTATGGTAATCTAGTCTATTTTCTCAGTGTTGTGTATGGTATTCTAGTCTACTTTTTCAGTGTTGTGTATGGTATCCCAGTCTACCGTCTCAGTGTTGTGTATGGTAATCTAGTCTATTTTCTCAGTGTTGTGTATGGTATTCTAGTCTACTGTCTCTGTGTTGTGTATGGTATTCTAGTCTATAATCTCAGTGTTGTGTATGGTAATCTAGTCTACTTCCTCAGTGTTGTATATGGTAATCTAGTCTATTTTCTCAGTGTTGTATATGGTAATCTAGTCTATTTTCTCAGTGTTGTGTATGGTATTCTAGTCTATTTCATCAGTGTTGTGTATGGTATTCTAGTCTACTTTCTCAGTGTTGTGTATGGTATTCTAGTCTATTTCCTCAGTGTTGTGTATGGTATTCTAGTCTACTTTCTTAGTGTTGTGTATGGTATTCTAGTCTACTTTCGCAGTGTTGCGTATGGTATTCTAGTCTACTTTCTCAGTGTTGTGTTTGGTAATCTAGTCTATTTTCTCAGTGTTGTGTATGGTATTCTAGTGTACTTTCTTAGTTTTGTGTATGGTAATCTAGTCTATTTTCTCAGTGTTGTGTATGGTATTCTAGTCTACTGTCTCAGTGTTGTGTATGGTATTCTAGTCTACTGTCTCAGTGTCGTGTATGTTAATCTAGTCTATAATCTCAGTGTTGTGTATGGTATTCTAGTCTATTTCCTCGGTGTTGTGTATGGTATTCTAGTCTATTTTCTCAGTGTTGTGTATGATAATCTAGTCTATTTTCTCAGTGTTGTGTGTGGTATTCTAGTCTACTTTCTCAGTGTTGTATATGGTATTCTAGTCTATTTTCTCAGTGCTGTGTATGGTAATCTAGTCTATTTCCTCAGTGTTGTGTATGGTATTCGAGTCTACTTTCTCAGTGTTGTGTATGGTATTTTAGTCTACTTTCTCAGTGTTGTGTATGGTATTCTAGTCTACTTCCTCAGTGTTGTGTATGGTATTCTAGTCTACTTTCTCAGTGTTGTGTATGGTATTCTAGTCTACTTTCTCAGTGTTGTGTATGGTATTCTAGTCTACTGTCTCAGTGTTGTGTATGGTATTCTAGTCTACTTTCTCAGTGTTGTGTATGGTATTCTAGTCTATTTCCTCAGTGTTGTGTATGGTATTCGAGTCTACTTTCTCAGTGTTGTGTATGGTATTTTAGTCTACTTTCTCAGTGTTGTGTATGGTATTCTAGTCTACTTCCTCAGTGTTGTGTATGGTATTCTAGTCTACTTTCTCAGTGTTGTGTATGGTATTCTAGTCTATTTCCTCAGTGTTGTGTATGGTAATCTAGTCTATTTTCTCAGTGTTGTGTATGGTATTCTAGTCTACTTTCTCAGTGTTGTGTATGGTATTATAGTCTATTTTCTCAGTGTTGTGTATGGTAATCTAGTCTATTTTCTCAGTGTTGTGTATGGTATTCTAGTATACTGTCTCAGTGTTGTGTATGGTAATCTAGTGTATAATCTCAGTGTTGTGTATGGTATTCTAGTCTATTTCCTCAGTGTTGTGTATGGTATTCTAGTCTATTTCCTCAGTGTTGTGTATGTTAATCTAGTCTATTTTCTCAGTTCTGTGTATGGTATTCTAGTCTACTTTCTCAGTGTTGTGTATGGTATTCTAGTCTATTTTCTCAGTGTTGTGTATGGTAATCTAGTCTATTTTCTCAGTGGTGTGCATGGTAATCTAGTCTATTTTCTCAGTGTTGTGCATGGTATTCTAGTCTACTGTCTCAGTGTTGTGTATGGTATTCTAGTCTACTTTCTCAGTGTTGTGTATGGTATTCTAGTCTACTTTCTCAGTGTTGTGTATGGTATTCTAGTCTATAATCTCAGTGTTGTGTATGGTATTCTAGTCTACTGTCTCAGTGTTGTGTATGGTATTCTAGTCTATAATCTCAGTGTTGTGTATGGTATTCTAGTCTATAATCTCAGTGTTGTGTATGGTAATCTAGTCTATTTTCTCAGTGTTGTGTATGGTAATCTAGTCTATTTTCTCAGTGTTGTATATGGTAATCTAGTCTATTTTCTCAGTGTTGTGTATGGTATTCTAGTCTATTTCATCAGTGTTGTGTATGGTATTCTAGTCTACTTTCTCAGTGTTGTGTATGGTATTCTAGTCTATTTCCTCAGTGTTGTGTATGGTATTCTAGTCTACTTTCTTAGTGTTGTGTATGGTATTCTAGTCTACTTTCGCAGTGTTGCGTATGGTATTCTAGTCTATTTTCTCAGTGTTGTGTTTGGTAATCTAGTCTATTTTCTCAGTGTTGTGTATGGTATTCTAGTGTACTTTCTTAGTTTTGTGTATGGTAATCTAGTCTATTTTCTCAGTGTTGTGTATGGTATTCTAGTCTACTGTCTCAGTGTTGTGTATGGTATTCTAGTCTACTGTCTCAGTGTCGTGTATGTTAATCTAGTCTATAATCTCAGTGTTGTGTATGGTATTCTAGTCTATTTCCTCGGTGTTGTGTATGGTATTCTAGTCTATTTTCTCAGTGTTGTGTATGATAATCTAGTCTATTTTCTCAGTGTTGTGTGTGGTATTCTAGTCTACTTTCTCAGTGTTGTATATGGTATTCTAGTCTATTTTCTCAGTGCTGTGTATGGTAATCTAGTCTATTTTCTCAGTGTTGTGTATGGTATTCTAGTCTACTTTCTCAGTGTTGTGTATGGTATTCTAGTCTACTGTCTCAGTGTTGTGTATGGTATTCTAGTCTACTTTCTCAGTGTTGTGTATGGTATTCTAGTCTATTTCCTCAGTGTTGTGTATGGTATTCGAGTCTACTTTCTCAGTGTTGTGTATGGTATTTTAGTCTACTTTCTCAGTGTTGTGTATGGTATTCTAGTCTACTTTCTCAGTGTTGTGTATGGTATTCTAGTCTACTTTCTCAGTGTTGTGTATGGTATTCTAGTCTATAATCTCAGTGTTGTGTATGGTATTCTAGTCTACTGTCTCAGTGTTGTGTATGGTATTCTAGTCTATAATCTCAGTGTTGTGTATGTTATTCTAGTCTATAATCTCAGTGTTGTGTATGGTAATCTAGTCTATTTTCTCAGTGTTGTGTATGGTATTCTAGTCTACTTTCTCAGTGTTGTGTATGGTATCCCAGTCTACCGTCTCAGTGTTGTGTATGGTAATCTAGTCTATTTTCTCAGTGTTGTGTATGGTATTCTAGTCTACTGTCTCTGTGTTGTGTATGGTATTCTAGTCTATAATCTCAGTGTTGTGTATGGTAATCTAGTCTACTTCCTCAGTGTTGTATATGGTAATCTAGTCTATTTTCTCAGTGTTGTATATGGTAATCTAGTCTATTTTCTCAGTGTTGTGTATGGTATTCTAGTCTATTTCCTCAGTATTGTGTATGGTATTCTAGTCTACTTTCTCAGTGTTGTGTATGGTATTCTAGTCTATTTCCTCAGTGTTGTGTATGTTATTCTAGTCTACTTTCTTAGTGTTGTGTATGGTATTCTAGTCTACTTTCGCAGTGTTGTGTATGATATTCTAGTCTATTTTCACAGTGTTGTGTATGGTATTCTAGTCTATTTTCTCAGTGTTTTGTATGGTATTCTAGTCTACTGTCTCAGTGTTGTGTATGGTATTCTAGTCTACTGTCTCAGTGTTGTGTATGTTAATCTAGTCTATAATCTCAGTGTTGTGTATGGTATTCTAGTCTATTTCCTCAGTGTTGTGTATGGTATTCTAGTCTATTTCCTCAGTGTTGTGTATGGTAATCT
Organism: Meghimatium bilineatum; assembly: GCA_034231615.1. Lineage (NCBI taxonomy): Eukaryota > Metazoa > Mollusca > Gastropoda > Stylommatophora > Philomycidae > Meghimatium > Meghimatium bilineatum. Next base: position 60,213,483 of record CM067311.1, on the reverse strand, counting down.
AGTCTATTTTCTCAGTTCTGTGTATGGTATTCTAGTCTACATTCTCAGTGTTGTGTATGGTATTCTAGTCTATTTTCTCAGTGTTGTGTATGGTAATCTAGTCTATTTTCTCAGTGTTGTGCATGGTATTCTAGTCTACTGTCTCAGTGTTGTGTATGGTATTCTAGTCTACTTTCTCAGTGTTGTGTATGGTATTCTAGTCTACTTTCTCAGTGTTGTGTATGGTATTCTAGTCTATAATCTCAGTGTTGTGTATGGTATTCTAGTCAACTGTCTCAGTGTTGTGTATGGTATTCTAGTCTATAATCTCAGTGTTGTGTATGGTATTCTAGTCTACTGTCTCAGTGTTGTGTATGGTATTCTAGTCTATAATCTCAGTGTTGTGTATGGTATTCTAGTCTACTGTCTCAGTGTTGTGTATGGTATTCTAGTCTACTTTCTCAGTGTTGTGTATGGTATTCTAGTCTACTTTCTCAGTGTTGTGTATGGTATTCTAGTCTACTGTCTCAGTGTTGTGTATGGTATTCTAGTCTATAATCTCAGTGTTGTGTATGGTATTCTAGTCTATTATCTCAGTGTTGTGTATGGTAATCTAGTCTATTTTCTCAGTGTTGTGTATGGTATTCTAGTCTACTTTTTCAGTGTTGTGTATGGTATCCCAGTCTACCGTCTCAGTGTTGTGTATGGTAATCTAGTCTATTTTCTCAGTGTTGTGTATGGTATTCTAGTCTACTGTCTCTGTGTTGTGTATGGTATTCTAGTCTATAATCTCAGTGTTGTGTATGGTAATCTAGTCTACTTCCTCAGTGTTGTATATGGTAATCTAGTCTATTTTCTCAGTGTTGTATATGGTAATCTAGTCTATTTTCTCAGTGTTGTGTATGGTATTCTAGTCTATTTCATCAGTGTTGTGTATGGTATTCTAGTCTACTTTCTCAGTGTTGTGTATGGTATTCTAGTCTATTTCCTCAGTGTTGTGTATGGTATTCTAGTCTACTTTCTTAGTGTTGTGTATGGTATTCTAGTCTACTTTCGCAGTGTTGCGTATGGTATTCTAGTCTACTTTCTCAGTGTTGTGTTTGGTAATCTAGTCTATTTTCTCAGTGTTGTGTATGGTATTCTAGTGTACTTTCTTAGTTTTGTGTATGGTAATCTAGTCTATTTTCTCAGTGTTGTGTATGGTATTCTAGTCTACTGTCTCAGTGTTGTGTATGGTATTCTAGTCTACTGTCTCAGTGTCGTGTATGTTAATCTAGTCTATAATCTCAGTGTTGTGTATGGTATTCTAGTCTATTTCCTCGGTGTTGTGTATGGTATTCTAGTCTATTTTCTCAGTGTTGTGTATGATAATCTAGTCTATTTTCTCAGTGTTGTGTGTGGTATTCTAGTCTACTTTCTCAGTGTTGTATATGGTATTCTAGTCTATTTTCTCAGTGCTGTGTATGGTAATCTAGTCTATTTTCTCAGTGTTGTGTATGGTATTCTAGTCTACTTTCTCAGTGTTGTGTATGGTATTCTAGTCTACTGTCTCAGTGTTGTGTATGGTATTCTAGTCTACTTTCTCAGTGTTGTGTATGGTATTCTAGTCTATTTCCTCAGTGTTGTGTATGGTATTCGAGTCTACTTTCTCAGTGTTGTGTATGGTATTTTAGTCTACTTTCTCAGTGTTGTGTATGGTATTCTAGTCTACTTCCTCAGTGTTGTGTATGGTATTCTAGTCTACTTTCTCAGTGTTGTGTATGGTATTCTAGTCTATTTCCTCAGTGTTGTGTATGGTAATCTAGTCTATTTTCTCAGTGTTGTGTATGGTATTCTAGTCTACTTTCTCAGTGTTGTGTATGGTATTATAGTCTATTTTCTCAGTGTTGTGTATGGTAATCTAGTCTATTTTCTCAGTGTTGTGTATGGTATTCTAGTATACTGTCTCAGTGTTGTGTATGGTAATCTAGTGTATAATCTCAGTGTTGTGTATGGTATTCTAGTCTATTTCCTCAGTGTTGTGTATGGTATTCTAGTCTATTTCCTCAGTGTTGTGTATGTTAATCTAGTCTATTTTCTCAGTTCTGTGTATGGTATTCTAGTCTACTTTCTCAGTGTTGTGTATGGTATTCTAGTCTATTTTCTCAGTGTTGTGTATGGTAATCTAGTCTATTTTCTCAGTGGTGTGCATGGTAATCTAGTCTATTTTCTCAGTGTTGTGCATGGTATTCTAGTCTACTGTCTCAGTGTTGTGTATGGTATTCTAGTCTACTTTCTCAGTGTTGTGTATGGTATTCTAGTCTACTTTCTCAGTGTTGTGTATGGTATTCTAGTCTATAATCTCAGTGTTGTGTATGGTATTCTAGTCTACTGTCTCAGTGTTGTGTATGGTATTCTAGTCTATAATCTCAGTGTTGTGTATGGTATTCTAGTCTATAATCTCAGTGTTGTGTATGGTAATCTAGTCTATTTTCTCAGTGTTGTGTATGGTAATCTAGTCTATTTTCTCAGTGTTGTATATGGTAATCTAGTCTATTTTCTCAGTGTTGTGTATGGTATTCTAGTCTATTTCATCAGTGTTGTGTATGGTATTCTAGTCTACTTTCTCAGTGTTGTGTATGGTATTCTAGTCTATTTCCTCAGTGTTGTGTATGGTATTCTAGTCTACTTTCTTAGTGTTGTGTATTGTATTCTAGTCTACTTTCGCAGTGTTGCGTATGGTATTCTAGTCTATTTTCTCAGTGTTGTGTTTGGTAATCTAGTCTATTTTCTCAGTGTTGTGTATGGTATTCTAGTGTACTTTCTTAGTTTTGTGTATGGTAATCTAGTCTATTTTCTCAGTGTTGTGTATGGTATTCTAGTCTACTGTCTCAGTGTTGTGTATGGTATTCTAGTCTACTGTCTCAGTGTCGTGTATGTTAATCTAGTCTATAATCTCAGTGTTGTGTATGGTATTCTAGTCTATTTCCTCGGTGTTGTGTATGGTATTCTAGTCTATTTTCTCAGTGTTGTGTATGATAATCTAGTCTATTTTCTCAGTGTTGTGTGTGGTATTCTAGTCTACTTTCTCAGTGTTGTATATGGTATTCTAGTCTATTTTCTCAGTGCTGTGTGAATGTAATCTAGTCTATTTTCTCAGTGTTGTGTATGGTATTCTAGTCTACTTTCTCAGTGTTGTGTATGGTATTCTAGTCTACTGTCTCAGTGTTGTGTATGGTATTCTAGTCTACTTTCTCAGTGTTGTGTATGGTATTCTAGTCTATTTCCTCAGTGTTGTGTATGGTATTCGAGTCTACTTTCTCAGTGTTGTGTATGGTATTTTAGTCTACTTTCTCAGTGTTGTGTATGGTATTCTAGTCTACTTCCTCAGTGTTGTGTATGGTATTCTAGTCTACTTTCTCAGTGTTGTGTATGGTATTCTAGTCTATTTCCTCAGTGTTGTGTATGGTAATCTAGTCTATTTTCTCAGTGTTGTGTATGGTATTCTAGTCTACTTTCTCAGTGTTGTGTATGGTATTATAGTCTATTTTCTCAGTGTTGTGTATGGTAATCTAGTCTATTTTCTCAGTGTTGTGTATGGTATTCTAGTATACTGTCTCAGTGTTGTGTATGGTAATCTAGTGTATAATCTCAGTGTTGTGTATGGTATTCTAGTCTATTTCCTCAGTGTTGTGTATGGTATTCTAGTCTATTTCCTCAGTGTTGTGTATGTTAATCTAGTCTATTTTCTCAGTTCTGTGTATGGTATTCTAGTCTACTTTCTCAGTGTTGTGTATGGTATTCTAGTCTATTTTCTCAGTGTTGTGTATGGTATTCTAGTCTATTTCCTCAGTGTTGTGTATGGTATTCTAGTCTACTTTCTTAGTGTTGTGTATGGTATTCTAGTCTACTTTCGCAGTGTTGCGTATGGTATTCTAGTCTATTTTCTCAGTGTTGTGTTTGGTAATCTAGTCTATTTTCTCAGTGTTGTGTATGGTATTCTAGTGTACTTTCTTAGTTTTGTGTATGGTAATCTAGTCTATTTTCTCAGTGTTGTGTATGGTATTCTAGTCTACTGTCTCAGTGTTGTGTATGGTATTCTAGTCTACTGTCTCAGTGTTGTGTATGTTAATCTAGTCTATAATCTCAGTGTTGTGTAGGGTATTCTAGTCTATTTCCTCGGTGTTGTGTATGGTATTCTAGTCTATTTTCTCAGTGTTGTGTATGATAATCTAGTCTATTTTCTCAGTGTTGTGTGTGGTATTCTAGTCTACTTTCTCAGTGTTGTATATGGTATTCTAGTCTATTTTCTCAGTGCTGTGTATGGTAATCTAGTCTATTTTCTCAGTGTTGTGTATGGTATTCTAGTCTACTTTCTCAGTGTTGTGTATGGTATTCTAGTCTACTGTCTCAGTGTTGTGTATGGTATTCTAGTCTATTTCCACAGTGTTGTGTATGGTATTCGAGTCTACTTTCTCAGTGTTGTGTATGGTATTTTAGTCTACTTTCTCAGTGTTGTGTATGGTATTCTAGTCTACTTCCTCAGTGTTGTGTATGGTATTCTAGTCTATTTCCTCAGTGTTGTGTATGGTAATCTAGTCTATTTTCTCAGTGTTGTGTATGGTATTCTAGTCTACTTTCTCAGTGTTGTGTATGGTATTATAGTCTATTTTCTCAGTGTTGTGTATGGTAATCTAGTCTATTTTCTCAGTGTTGTGTATGGTATTCTAGTATACTGTCTCAGTGTTGTGTATGGTAATCTAGTGTATAATCTCAGTGTTGTGTATGGTATTCTAGTCTATTTCCTCAGTGTTGTGTATGGTATTCTAGTCTATTTCCTCAGTGTTGTGTATGTTAATCGAGTCTATTTTCTCAGTTCTGTGTATGGTATTCTAGTCTACTTTCTCAGTGTTGTGTATGGTATTCTAGTCTATTTTCTCAGTGTTGTGTATGGTAATCTAGTCTATTTTCTCAGTGTTGTGCATGGTAATCTAGTCTATTTTCTCAGTGATGTGCATGGTATTCTAGTCTACTGTCTCAGTGTTGTGTATGGTATTCTAGTCTACTTTCTCAGTGTTGTGTATGGTATTCTAGTCTACTTTCTCAGTGTTGTGTATGGTATTCTAGTCTATAATCTCAGTGTTGTGTATGGTATTCTAGTCTACTGTCTCAGTGTTGTGTATGGTATTCTAGTCTATAATCTCAGTGTTGTGTATGGTATTCTAGTCTATAATCTCAGTGTTGTGTATGGTAATCTAGTCTATTTTCTCAGTGTTGTGTATGGTATTCTAGTCTACTTTCTCAGTGTTGTGTATGGTATCCCAGTCTACCGTCTCAGTGTTGTGTATGGTAATCTAGTCTATTTTCTCAGTGTTGTGTATGGTATTCTAGTCTACTGTCTCTGTGTTGTGTATGGTATTCTAGTCTATAATCTCAGTGTTGTGTATGGTAATCTAGTCTACTTCCTCAGTGTTGTATATGGTAATCTAGTCTATTTTCTCAGTGTTGTATATGGCAAATCTAGTCTATTTTCTCAGTGTTGTGTATGGTATTCTAGTCTATTTCCTCAGTGTTGTGTATGGTATTCTAGTCTACTTTCTCAGTGTTGTGTATGGTATTCTAGTCTATTTCCTCAGTGTTGTGTATGGTATTCTAGTCTACTTTCTTAGTGTTGTGTATGGTATTCTAGTCTACTTTCGCAGTGTTCCGTATGGTATTCTAGTCTATTTTCTCAGTGTTGTGTTTGGTAATCTAGTCTATTTTCTCAGTGTTGTGTATGGTATTCTAGTGTACTTTCTTAGTGTTGTGTATGGTAATCTAGTCTATTTTCTCAGTGTTGTGTATGGTATTCTAGTCTACTGTCTCAGTGTTGTGTATGGTATTCTAGTCTACTGTCTCAGTGTTGTGTATGTTAATCTAGTCTATTTTCTCAGTATTGTGTGTGGTATTCTAGTCTACTTTCTCAGTGTTGTATATGGTATTCTAGTCTATTTTCTCAGTGCTGTGTATGGTAATCTAGTCTATTTTCTCAGTGTTGTGTATGGTATTCTAGTCTACTTTCTCAGTGTTGTGTATGGTATTCTAGTCTACTTTCTCAGTGTTGTGTATGGTATTCTAGTCTACTTTCTCAGTGTTGTGTATGGTATTCTAGTCTACTGTCTCAGTGTTGTGTATGGTATTCTAGTCTACTTTCTCAGTGTTGTGTATGGTATTCTAGTCTATTTCCTCAGTGTTGTGTATGGTATTCGAGTCTACTTTCTCAGTGTTGTCTATGGTATTTTAGTCTACTTTCTCAGTGTTGTGTATGGAATTCTAGTCTATTTCCTCAGTGTTGTGTATGGTAATCTAGTCTATTTTCTCAGTGTTGTGTATGGTATTCTAGTCTACTTTCTCAGTGTTGTGTATGGTATTATAGTCTATTTTCTCAGTGTTGTGTATGGTAATCTAGTCTATTTTCTCAGTGTTGTGTATGGTATTCTAGTATACTGTCTCAGTGTTGTGTATGGTAATCTAGTGTATAATCTCAGTGTTGTGTATGGTATTCTAGTCTATTTCCTCAGTGTTGTGTATGGTATTCTAGTCTATTTCCTCAGTGTTGTGTATGTTAATCTAGTCTATTTTCTCAGTTCTGTGTATGGTATTCTAGTCTACTTTCTCAGTGTTGTGTATGGTATTCTAGTCTATTTTCTCAGTGTTGTGTATGGTAATCTAGTCTATTTTCTCAGTGTTGTGTATGGTATTCTAGTCTACTGTCTCAGTGTTGTGTATGGTATTCTAGTCTACTTTCTCAGTGTTGTGTATGGTATTCTAGTCTACTTTCTCAGTGTTGTGTATGGTATTCTAGTCTATAATCTCAGTGTTGTGTATGGTATTCTAGTCTACTGTCTTAGTGTTGTGTATGGTATTCTAGTCTATAATCTCAGTGTTGTGTATGGTATTCTAGTCTATTTTCTCAGTGTTGTGTATGGTATTCTAGTCTACTGTCTCAGTGTTGTGTATGGTATTCTAGTCTACTGTCTCAGTGTTGTGTATGTTAATCTAGTCTATAATCTCAGTGTTGTGTAGGGTATTCTAGTCTATTTCCTCGGTGTTGTGTATGGTATTCTAGTCTATTTTCTCAGTGTTGTGTATGATAATCTAGTCTATTTTCTCAGTGTTGTGTGTGGTATTCTAGTCTACTTTCTCAGTGTTGTATATGGTATTCTAGTCTATTTTCTCAGTGCTGTGTATGGTAATCTAGTCTATTTTCTCAGTGTTGTGTATGGTATTCTAGTCTACTTTCTCAGTGTTGTGTATGGTATTCTAGTCTACTGTCTCAGTGTTGTGTATGGTATTCTAGTCTATTTCCACAGTGTTGTGTATGGTATTCGAGTCTACTTTCTCAGTGTTGTGTATGGTATTTTAGTCTACTTTCTCAGTGTTGTGTATGGTATTCTAGTCTACTTCCTCAGTGTTGTGTATGGTATTCTAGTCTATTTCCTCAGTGTTGTGTATGGTAATCTAGTCTATTTTCTCAGTGTTGTGTATGGTATTCTAGTCTACTTTCTCAGTGTTGTGTATGGTATTATAGTCTATTTTCTCAGTGTTGTGTATGGTAATCTAGTCTATTTTCTCAGTGTTGTGTATGGTATTCTAGTATACTGTCTCAGTGTTGTGTATGGTAATCTAGTGTATAATCTCAGTGTTGTGTATGGTATTCTAGTCTATTTCCTCAGTGTTGTGTATGGTATTCTAGTCTATTTCCTCAGTGTTGTGTATGTTAATCGAGTCTATTTTCTCAGTTCTGTGTATGGTATTCTAGTCTACTTTCTCAGTGTTGTGTATGGTATTCTAGTCTATTTTCTCAGTGTTGTGTATGGTAATCTAGTCTATTTTCTCAGTGTTGTGCATGGTAATCTAGTCTATTTTCTCAGTGATGTGCATGGTATTCTAGTCTACTGTCTCAGTGTTGTGTATGGTATTCTAGTCTACTTTCTCAGTGTTGTGTATGGTATTCTAGTCTACTTTCTCAGTGTTGTGTATGGTATTCTAGTCTATAATCTCAGTGTTGTGTATGGTATTCTAGTCTACTGTCTCAGTGTTGTGTATGGTATTCTAGTCTATAATCTCAGTGTTGTGTATGGTATTCTAGTCTATAATCTCAGTGTTGTGTATGGTAATCTAGTCTATTTTCTCAGTGTTGTGTATGGTATTCTAGTCTACTTTCTCAGTGTTGTGTATGGTATCCCAGTCTACCGTCTCAGTGTTGTGTATGGTAATCTAGTCTATTTTCTCAGTGTTGTGTATGGTATTCTAGTCTACTGTCTCTGTGTTGTGTATGGTATTCTAGTCTATAATCTCAGTGTTGTGTATGGTAATCTAGTCTACTTCCTCAGTGTTGTATATGGTAATCTAGTCTATTTTCTCAGTGTTGTATATGGCAAATCTAGTCTATTTTCTCAGTGTTGTGTATGGTATTCTAGTCTATTTCCTCAGTGTTGTGTATGGTATTCTAGTCTACTTTCTCAGTGTTGTGTATGGTATTCTAGTCTATTTCCTCAGTGTTGTGTATGGTATTCTAGTCTACTTTCTTAGTGTTGTGTATGGTATTCTAGTCTACTTTCGCAGTGTTCCGTATGGTATTCTAGTCTATTTTCTCAGTGTTGTGTTTGGTAATCTAGTCTATTTTCTCAGTGTTGTGTATGGTATTCTAGTGTACTTTCTTAGTGTTGTGTATGGTAATCTAGTCTATTTTCTCAGTGTTGTGTATGGTATTCTAGTCTACTGTCTCAGTGTTGTGTATGGTATTCTAGTCTACTGTCTCAGTGTTGTGTATGTTAATCTAGTCTATTTTCTCAGTATTGTGTGTGGTATTCTAGTCTACTTTCTCAGTGTTGTATATGGTATTCTAGTCTATTTTCTCAGTGCTGTGTATGGTAATCTAGTCTATTTTCTCAGTGTTGTGTATGGTATTCTAGTCTACTTTCTCAATGTTGTGTATGGTATTCTAGTCTACTTTCTCAGTGTTGTGTATGGTATTCTAGTCTACTTTCTCAGTGTTGTGTATGGTATTCTAGTCTACTGTCTCAGTGTTGTGTATGGTATTCTAGTCTACTTTCTCAGTGTTGTGTATGGTATTCTAGTCTATTTCCTCAGTGTTGTGTATGGTATTCGAGTCTACTTTCTCAGTGTTGTCTATGGTATTTTAGTCTACTTTCTCAGTGTTGTGTATGGAATTCTAGTCTATTTCCTCAGTGTTGTGTATGGTAATCTAGTCTATTTTCTCAGTGTTGTGTATGGTATTCTAGTCTACTTTCTCAGTGTTGTGTATGGTATTATAGTCTATTTTCTCAGTGTTGTGTATGGTAATCTAGTCTATTTTCTCAGTGTTGTGTATGGTATTCTAGTATACTGTCTCAGTGTTGTGTATGGTAATCTAGTGTATAATCTCAGTGTTGTGTATGGTATTCTAGTCTATTTCCTCAGTGTTGTGTATGGTATTCTAGTCTATTTCCTCAGTGTTGTGTATGTTAATCTAGTCTATTTTCTCAGTTCTGTGTATGGTATTCTAGTCTACTTTCTCAGTGTTGTGTATGGTATTCTAGTCTATTTTCTCAGTGTTGTGTATGGTAATCTAGTCTATTTTCTCAGTGTTGTGTATGGTATTCTAGTCTACTGTCTCAGTGTTGTGTATGGTATTCTAGTCTACTTTCTCAGTGTTGTGTATGGTATTCTAGTCTACTTTCTCAGTGTTGTGTATGGTATTCTAGTCTATAATCTCAGTGTTGTGTATGGTATTCTAGTCTACTGTCTCAGTGTTGTGTATGGTATTCTAGTCTATAATCTCAGTGTTGTGTATGGTATTCTAGTCTATAATCTCAGTGTTGTGTATGGTAATCTAGTCTATTTTCTCAGTGTTGTGTATGGTATTCTAGTCTACTTTCTCAGTGTTGTGTATGGTATCCCAGTCTACCGTCTCAGTGTTGTGTATGGTAATCTAGTCTATTTTCTCAGTGTTGTGTATGGTATTCTAGTCTACTGTCTCTGTGTTGTGTATGGTATTCTAGTCTACTGTCTCAGTGTTGTGTATGGTAATCTAGTCTACTTCCTCAGTGTTGTATATGGTAATCTAGTCTATTTTCTCAGTGTTGTATATGGTAATCTAGTCTATTTTCTCAGTGTTGTGTATGGTATTCTAGTCTATTTCCTCAGTGTTGTGTATGGTATTCTAGTCTACTTTCTCAGTGTTGTGTATGGTATTCTAGTCTATTTCCTCAGTGTTGTGTATGTTATTCTAGTCTACTTTCTTAGTGTTGTGTATGGTATTCTAGTCTACTTTCGCAGTGTTGTGTATGATATTCTAGTCTATTTTCACAGTGTTGTGTATGGTATTCTAGTCTATTTTCTCAGTGTTTTGTATGGTATTCTAGTCTACTGTCTCAGTGTTGTGTATGGTATTCTAGTCTACTGTCTCAGTGTTGTGTATGTTAATCTAGTCTATAATCTCAGTGTTGTGTATGGTATTCTAGTCTATTTCCTCAGTGTTGTGTATGGTATTCTAGTCTACTTCCTCAGTGTTGTGTATGGTATTCTAGTCTACTTTCTCAGTGTTGTGTATGGTATTCTAGTCTATTTCCTCAGTGTTGTGTATGGTAATCTAGTCTATTTTCTCAGTGTTGTGTATGGTATTCTAGTCTACTTTCTCAGTGTTGTGTACGGTATTATAGTCTATTTTCTCAGTGTTGTGTATGGTAATCTAGTCTATTTTCTCAGTGTTGTGTATGGTATTCTAGTATACTGTCTCAGTGTTGTGTATGGTAATCTAGTGTATAATCTCAGTGTTGTGTATGGTATTCTAGTCTATTTCCTCAGTGTTGTGTATTGTATTCTAGTCTATTTCCTCAGTGTTGTGTATGTTAATCTAGTCTATTTTCTCAGTTCTGTGTATGGTATTCTAGTCTACTTTCTCAGTGTTGTGTATGGTATTCTAGTCTATTTTCTCAGTGTTGTGTATGGTAATCTAGTCTATTTTCTCAGTGGTGTGCATGGTAATCTAGTCTATTTTCTCAGTGTTGTGCATGGTATTCTAGTCTACTGTCTCAGTGTTGTGTATGGTATTCTAGTCTACTTTCTCAGTGTTGTGTATGGTATTCTAGTCTACTTTCTCAGTGTTGTGTATGGTATTCTAGTCTATAATCTCAGTGTTGTGTATGGTATTCTAGTCTACTGTCTCAGTGTTGTGTATGGTATTCTAGTCTATAATCTCAGTGTTGTGTATGGTATTCTAGTCTATAATCTCAGTGTTGTGTATGGTAATCTAGTCTATTTTCTCAGTGTTGTGTATGGTAATCTAGTCTATTTTCTCAGTGTTGTATATGGTAATCTAGTCTATTTTCTCAGTGTTGTGTATGGTATTCTAGTCTATTTCATCAGTGTTGTGTATGGTATTCTAGTCTACTTTCTCAGTGTTGTGTATGGTATTCTAGTCTATTTCCTCAGTGTTGTGTATGGTATTCTAGTCTACTTTCTTAGTGTTGTGTATGGTATTCTAGTCTACTTTCGCAGTGTTGCGTATGGTATTCTAGTCTATTTTCTCAGTGTTGTGTTTGGTAATCTAGTCTATTTTCTCAGTGTTGTGTATGGTATTCTAGTGTACTTTCTTAGTTTTGTGTATGGTAATCTAGTCTATTTTCTCAGTGTTGTGTATGGTATTCTAGTCTACTGTCTCAGTGTTGTGTATGGTATTCTAGTCTACTGTCTCAGTGTTGTGTATGTTAATCTAGTCTATAATCTCAGTGTTGTGTATGGTATTCTAGTCTATTTCCTCGGTGTTGTGTATGGTATTCTAGTCTATTTTCTCAGTGTTGTGTATGATAATCTAGTCTATTTTCTCAGTGTTGTGTGTGGTATTCTAGTCTACTTTCTCAGTGTTGTATATGGTATTCTAGTCTATTTTCTCAGTGCTGTGTATGGTAATCTAGTCTATTTTCTCAGTGTTGTGTATGGTATTCTAGTCTACTTTCTCAGTGTTGTGTATGGTATTCTAGTCTACTGTCTCAGTGTTGTGTATGGTATTCTAGTCTATTTCCTCAGTGTTGTGTATGGTATTCGAGTCTACTTTCTCAGTGTTGTGTATGGTATTTTAGTCTACTTTCTCAGTGTTGTGTATGGTATTCTAGTCTACTTCCTCAGTGTTGTGTATGGTATTCTAGTCTACTTTCTCAGTGTTGTGTATGGTATTCTAGTCTATTTCCTCAGTGTTGTGTATGGTAATCTAGTCTATTTTCTCAGTGTTGTGTATGGTATTCTAGTCTACTTTCTCAGTGTTGTGTATGGTATTATAGTCTATTTTCTCAGTGTTGTGTATGGTAATCTAGTCTATTTTCTCAGTGTTGTGTATGGTATTCTAGTATACTGTCTCAGTGTTGTGTATGGTAATCTAGTGTATAATCTCAGTGTTGTGTATGGTATTCTAGTCTATTTCCTCAGTGTTGTGTATGGTATTCTAGTCTATTTCCTCAGTGTTGTGTATGTTAATCGAGTCTATTTTCTCAGTTCTGTGTATGGTATTCTATTCTACTTTCTCAGTGTTGTGTATGGTATTCTAGTCTATTTTCTCAGTGTTGTGTATGGTAATCTAGTCTATTTTCTCAGTGTTGTGCATGGTAATCTAGTCTATTTTCTCAGTGATGTGCATGGTATTCTAGTCTACTGTCTCAGTGTTGTGTATGGTATTCTAGTCTACTTTCTCAGTGTTGTGTATGGTATTCTAGTCTACTTTCTCAGTGTTGTGTATGGTATTCTAGTCTATAATCTCAGTGTTGTGTATGGTATTCTAGTCTACTGTCTCAGTGTTGTGTATGGTATTCTAGTCTATAATCTCAGTGTTGTGTATGGTATTCTAGTCTATAATCTCAGTGTTGTGTATGGTAATCTAGTCTATTTTCTCAGTGTTGTGTATGGTATTCTAGTCTACTTTCTCAGTGTTGTGTATGGTATCCCAGTCTACCGTCTCAGTGTTGTGTATGGTAATCTAGTCTATTTTCTCAGTGTTGTGTATGGTTTTCTAGTCTACTGTCTCTGTGTTGTGTATGGTATTCTAGTCTATAATCTCAGTGTTGTGTATGGTAATCTAGTCTACTTCCTCAGTGTTGTATATGGTAATCTAGTCTATTTTCTCAGTGTTGTATATGGTAATCTAGTCTATTTTCTCAGTGTTGTGTATGGTATTCTAGTCTATTTCCTCAGTGTTGTGTATGGTATTCTAGTCTACTTTCTCAGTGTTGTGTATGGTATTCTAGTCTATTTCCTCAGTGTTGTGTATGGTATTCTAGTCTACTTTCTTAGTGTTGTGTATGGTATTCTAGTCTACTTTCGCAGTGTTGCGTATGGTATTCTAGTCTATTTTCTCAGTGTTGTGTTTGGTAATCTAGTCTATTTTCTCAGTGTTGTGTATGGTATTCTAGTGTACTTTCTTAGTGTTGTGTATGGTAATCTAGTCTATTTTCTCAGTGTTGTGTATGGTATTCTAGTCTACTGTCTCAGTGTTGTGTATGGTATTCTAGTCTACTGTCTCAGTGTTGTGTATGTTAATCTAGTCTATTTTCTCAGTGTTGTGTGTGGTATTCTAGTCTACTTTCTCAGTGTTGTATATGGTATTCTAGTCTATTTTCTCAGTGCTGTGTATGGTAATCTAGTCTATTTTCTCAGTGTTGTGTATGGTATTCTAGTCTACTTTCTCAGTGTTGTGTATGGTATTCTAGTCTACTTTCTCAGTGTTGTGTATGGTATTCTAGTCTACTTTCTCAGTGTTGTGTATGGTATTCTAGTCTACTGTCTCAGTGTTGTGTATGGTATTCTAGTCTACTTTCTCAGTGTTGTGTATGGTATTCTAGTCTATTTCCTCAGTGTTGTGTATGGTATTCGAGTCTACTTTCTCAGTGTTGTCTATGGTATTTTAGTCTACTTTCTCAGTGTTGTGTATGGTATTCTAGTCTATTTCCTCAGTGTTGTGTATGGTATTCTAGTCTACTTTCTCAGTGTTGTGTATGGTATTCTAGTCTATTTCCTCAGTGTTGTGTATGGTAATCTAGTCTATTTTCTCAGTGTTGTGTATGGTATTCTAGTCTACTTTCTCAGTGTTGTGTATGGTATTATAGTCTATTTTCTCAGTGTTGTGTATGGTAATCTAGTCTATTTTCTCAGTGTTGTGTATGGTATTCTAGTATACTGTCTCAGTGTTGTGTATGGTAATCTAGTGTATAATCTCAGTGTTGTGTATGGTATTCTAGTCTATTTCCTCAGTGTTGTGTATGGTATTCTAGTCTATTTCCTCAGTGTTGTGTATGTTAATCTAGTCTATTTTCTCAGTTCTGTGTATGGTATTCTAGTCTACTTTCTCAGTGTTGTGTATGGTATTCTAGTCTATTTTCTCAGTGTTGTGTATGGTAATCTAGTCTATTTTCTCAGTGTTGTGTATGGTATTCTAGTCTACTGTCTCAGTGTTGTGTATGGTATTCTAGTCTACTTTCTCAGTGTTGTGTATGGTATTCTAGTCTACTTTCTCAGTGTTGTGTATGGTATTCTAGTCTATAATCTCAGTGTTGTGTATGGTATTCTAGTCTACTGTCTCAGTGTTGTGTATGGTATTCTAGTCTATAATCTCAGTGTTGTGTATGGTAATCTAGTCTATTTTCTCAGTGTTGTGTATGGTATTCTAGTCTACTGTCTCTGTGTTGTGTATGGTATTCTAGTCTATAATCTCAGTGTTGTGTATGGTAATCTAGTCTACTTCCTCAGTGTTGTATATGGTAATCTAGTCTATTTTCTCAGTGTTGTATATGGTAATCTAGTCTATTTTCTCAGTGTTGTGTATGGTATTCTAGTCTATTTCCTCAGTGTTGTGTATGGTATTCTAGTCTACTTTCTCAGTGTTGTGTATGGTATTCTAGTCTATTTCCTCAGTGTTGTGTATGGTATTCTAGTCTACTTTCTTAGTGTTGTGTATGGTATTCTAGTCTACTTTCGCAGTGTTGCGTATGGTATTCTAGTCTATTTTCTCAGTGTTGTGTTTGGTAATCTAGTCTATTTTCTCAGTGTTGTGTATGGTATTCTAGTGTACTTTCTTAGTGTTGTGTATGGTAATCTAGTCTATTTTCTCAGTGTTGTGTATGGTATTCTAGTCTACTGTCTCAGTGTTGTGTATGGTATTCTAGTCTACTGTCTCAGTGTTGTGTATGTTAATCTAGTCTATTTTCTCAGTGTTGTGTGTGGTATTCTAGTCTACTTTCTCAGTGTTGTATATGGTATTCTAGTCTATTTTCTCAGTGCTGTGTATGGTAATCTAGTCTATTTTCTCAGTGTTGTGTATGGTATTCTAGTCTACTTTCTCAGTGTTGTGTATGGTATTCTAGTCTACTTTCTCAGTGTTGTGTATGGTATTCTAGTCTACTTTCTCAGTGTTGTGTATGGTATTCTAGTCTACTGTCTCAGTGTTGTGTATGGTATTCTAGTCTACTTTCTCAGTGTTGTGTATGGTATTCTAGTCTATTTCCTCAGTGTTGTGTATGGTATTCGAGTCTACTTTCTCAGTGTTGTCTATGGTATTTTAGTCTACTTTCTCAGTGTTGTGTATGGTATTCTAGTCTATTTCCTCAGTGTTGTGTATGGTATTCTAGTCTACTTTCTCAGTGTTGTGTATGGTATTCTAGTCTATTTCCTCAGTGTTGTGTATGGTAATCTAGTCTATTTTCTCAGTGTTGTGTATGGTATTCTAGTCTACTTTCTCAGTGTTGTGTATGGTATTATAGTCTATTTTCTCAGTGTTGTGTATGGTAATCTAGTCTATTTTCTCAGTGTTGTGTATGGTATTCTAGTATACTGTCTCAGTGTTGTGTATGGTAATCTAGTGTATAATCTCAGTGTTGTGTATGGTATTCTAGTCTATTTCCTCAGTGTTGTGTATGGTATTCTAGTCTATTTCCTCAGTGTTGTGTATGTTAATCTAGTCTATTTTCTCAGTTCTGTGTATGGTATTCTAGTCTACTTTCTCAGTGTTGTGTATGGTATTCTAGTCTATTTTCTCAGTGTTGTGTATGGTAATCTAGTCTATTTTCTCAGTGTTGTGTATGGTAATCTAGTCTATTTTCTCAGTGTTGTGTATGGTATTCTAGTCTACTGTCTCAGTGTTGTGTATGGTATTCTAGTCTACTTTCTCAGTGTTGTGTATGGTATTCTAGTCTACTTTCTCAGTGTTGTGTATGGTATTCTAGTCTATAATCTCAGTGTTGTGTATGGTATTCTAGTCTACTGTCTCAGTGTTGTGTATGGTATTCTAGTCTATAATCTCAGTGTTGTGTATGGTATTCTAGTCTATAATCTCAGTGTTGTGTATGGTAATCTAGTCTATTTTCTCAGTGTTGTGTATGGTATTCTAGTCTACTTTCTCAGTGTTGTGTATGGTATCCCAGTCTACCGTCTCAGTGTTGTGTATGGTAATCTAGTCTATTTTCTCAGTGTTGTGTATGGTATTCTAGTCTACTGTCTCTGTGTTGTGTATGGTATTCTATTCTATAATCTCAGTGTTGTGTATGGTAATCTAGTCTACTTCCTCAGTGTTGTATATGGTAATCTAGTCTATTTTCTCAGTGTTGTATATGGTAATCTAGTCTATTTTCTCAGTGTTGTGTATGGTATTCTAGTCTATTTCCTCAGTGTTGTGTATGGTATTCTAGTCTACTTTCTCAGTGTTGTGTATGGTATTCTAGTCTATTTCCTCAGTGTTGTGTATGTTATTCTAGTCTACTTTCTTAGTGTTGTGTATGGTATTCTAGTCTACTTTCGCAGTGTTGTGTATGATATTCTAGTCTATTTTCACAGTGTTGTGTATGGTATTCTAGTCTATTTTCTCAGTGTTTTGTATGGTATTCTAGTCTACTGTCTCAGTGTTGTGTATGGTATTCTAGTCTACTGTCTCAGTGTTGTGTATGTTAATCTAGTCTATAATCTCAGTGTTGTGTATGGTATTCTAGTCTATTTCCTCAGTGTTGTGTATGGTATTCTAGTCTACTTTCTCAGTGTTGTGTATGGTAATCTAGTCTATTTTCTCAGTGTTGTGTATGGTATTCTAGTATACTGTCTCAGTGTTGTGTATGGTAATCTAGTGTATAATCTCAGTGTTGTGTATGGTATTCTAGTCTATTTCCTCAGTGTTGTGTATGGTATTCTAGTCTATTTCCTCAGTGTTGTGTATGTTAATCTAGTCTATTTTCTCAGTTCTGTGTATGGTATTCTAGTCTACTTTCTCAGTGTTGTGTATGGTATTCTAGTCTATTTTCTCAGTGTTGTGTATGGTAATCTAGTCTATTTTCTCAGTGTTGTGTATGGTATTCTAGTCTACTGTCTCAGTGTTGTGTATGGTATTCTAGTCTACTTTCTCAGTGTTGTGTATGGTATTCTAGTCTACTTTCTCAGTGTTGTGTATGGTATTCTAGTCTATAATCTCAGTGTTGTGTATGGTATTCTAGTCTACTGTCTCAGTGTTGTGTATGGTATTCTAGTCTATAATCTCAGTGTTGTGTATGGTATTCTAGTCTATAATCTCAGTGTTGTGTATGGTAATCTAGTCTATTTTCTCAGTGTTGTGTATGGTATTCTAGTCTACTTTCTCAGTGTTGTGTATGGTATCCCAGTCTACCGTCTCAGTGTTGTGTATGGTAATCTAGTCTATTTTCTCAGTGTTGTGTATGGTATTCTAGTCTACTGTCTCTGTGTTGTGTATGGTATTCTAGTCTATAATCTCAGTGTTGTGTATGGTAATCTAGTCTACTTCCTCAGTGTTGTATATGGTAATCTAGTCTATTTTCTCAGTGTTGTATATGGTAATCTAGTCTATTTTCTCAGTGTTGTGTATGGTATTCTAGTCTATTTCCTCAGTGTTGTGTATGGTATTCTAGTCTACTTTCTCAGTGTTGTGTATGGTATTCTAGTCTATTTCCTCAGTGTTGTGTATGTTATTCTAGTCTACTTTCTTAGTGTTGTGTATGGTATTCTAGTCTACTTTCGCAGTGTTGTGTATGATATTCTAGTCTATTTTCACAGTGTTGTGTATGGTATTCTAGTCTATTTTCTCAGTGTTGTGTATGGTATTCTAGTCTACTGTCTCAGTGTTGTGTATGTTAATCTAGTCTATAATCTCAGTGTTGTGTATGGTATTCTAGTCTATTTCCTCAGTGTTGTGTATGGTATTCTAGTCTACTTTCTCAGTGTTGTGTATGGTATCCCAGTATACTGTCTCAGTGTTGTGTATGGTAATCTAGTCTATTTTCTCAGTGTTGTGTATGGTATTCTAGTCTACTGTCTCAGTGTTGTGTATGGTATTCTGGTCTATAATCTCAGTGTTGTGTATGGTAATCTAGTCTACTTCCTCAGTGTTGTATATGGTAATCTAGTCTATTTTCTCAGTGTTGTATATGGTAATCTAGTCTATTTTCTCAGTGATGTATATGGTAATCTAGTCTACTTCCTCAGTGTTGTATATGGTAATCTAGTCTATTTTCTCAGTGTTGTGTATGGTGTAATATTCTAGTATCTCATATACATCTAGTCATCTTCTGCGTCTTTTTTTTTTACAATGCTTAATGGTATTCATTTTCTAACTACTTTTGAATTTGTATGTTTTGAATTTGTCGAATGTGAACATGGTTTACAATTTATGTACATCGTGCAATAGTTGATGTAATACGTCATCATTCATCTTTCATGTGAACTTTTGTATTATAAACTGTACATTACATGTACTAATGTTGGAAAATATACAGTTTAGTTATTTGTTACTGTAATAATAATTAGACATGAAAAATGTTGTCAGGATTGGTAAATTGTTAAATCAGGACTGGTAAGATGATGTGTCAGGATTGGTAACATGTTATGCCAGGGCTGGTAAAATGTAATGTCAGGGCTGGTAAAATGTTATGTCAGTACTGATAAGATGTTATGTCAGTCTTAGAAATATATACACCAGTACTAGTTATGTTATCTTATGTATGTTATGTCAGGACTAGAGAGACGATATGTCATGTATAGAAATATGTTATGTCAGGACTAGAAGGACGATATGTCAGGTATAGAAATATGTTATGTCAGGACTAGAAGAACGATATGTCAGGCATAGAAAGATGTTATGTCAAGACTAGAAGGACGATATGTCAGGTATAGAAAGATTTTATGTCAGGACTGTTAAGATGTTCTGGATTGGTAAGTTGTTATATCATGACTAGAAAGATGTTATTTCAGGAAAAGCAATATGTTATACAAGTCCTAGAAAAATATTATGTCAGTACTAGTTATGTTATGTTTTGTTAGAACTAGAAAAATGTTATGGAGATTTAAAAAGCTTTAAGTATTCAGGACATGGCGCTCTACCCTGTATTTTAATGGCCGCAGTTATTTTCTAGGCGATATTTTACGTTCAGTAAATTGATGTTGCTTTCTGAAGGTCCAATACGTAAGTGTCAGCGGCGGTGATTGAATCTGGTACCGTGATCATGGGAAAACAAACTCTATTCCTTTCAGTCACATAGCCTGACGTTATGGAGAGTGCGTCTTCTTGAAAACACACATCGATCAGCGAGCAGTGTATCTGTGTATTTTTGTAATCGTAGAAATATATCTGTGTATTTTTGTAATCTGAGAAATATATCGGTGTATTTTTGTAATCTGAGAAATATCTGTGTATTTTTTGTAATCTGAGAAATATCTGTGTATTTTTTGTAATCTGAGAAATATCTGTGTATTTTTGCATTATAGTACTAAATATGATTCCACTAAGCTTAGATAATTTCCGGACAGTTTGTGTTTAAAATGTGTGACACAAGAACCATCAGCTCTCCGAAATCGACTATAGAAGACTGAGCGACTATAATATTTGCTCAACGCGGATTCAGTTGGGTTTATAATCAAAATTTGACATAAAAGAGCCCGCTTGCTCACAGTCGTGTCACAAGGCATGGCAGGATATTGATTTTATTTTTTCTTAGTGCATTCAATTGTCCAATCATTTTAGTCATACAGGTTTGAGTGATGCGAACAGGAAACATAGGAACAATAACAATATACGAATATATCTGTAAACAATAACAAACGCACACACACATATTGTGCTACAATAGGATAAAGCGGATATTCACATTCAAACAATACCAGGGAAACACACGCACACACACACACACACACACACACACATACTACTATAACAATATACCTGTACTCTCATGTTTGATGTGTAAAAACAAGTTTCTGTCTTCATACGGACAAAACTTACAGTTGAATCAACAAACATGCAGTGTCAATACGTTTCGTAGATATGGCAAGACAGAACTACCTTCATGTCTGGTGTTGCATCTTCTCTCTACCAGCGATGGTATTGTATTATAAACAATATTGATGAATGGGATGTTGTGACCAAACGAATAAGACTACATTTTGATTTTCCTACATCAAATATCTCTGTACGTTATGACTTTTCCCTCCATTACCATCAATTTTCAGCAACAAATCATGAATTGACAACAATGCAATCAACCTTCCAAACATCAACTCTGTCGTGTATCTCTTGTCACGTATTCTACAAATATCACTACAATGTCATTTAATTAACTTCTCACAGACAATCCATTGTTTCACACCGAACTTCATAATTACGTTATTACCTCCCTTATTTACCTCAATTTAATCGTTTCATACTCCGTCAACCAAGATGGCGAACCTTTGCTGTTGAGATTTTCACAGTTTGAAATTATCGTTTATTATTTGTCTGTTCCCCGCAATAAGTGCTCAAGTCAATTGTTCATTGTTAGTAGAGATTTATCATTTATTGATGACCTTCTCACATTCTTTGTACACGTTACACAACTTCTTAAATGATGAGAAAATAGTAAGTTAAGCCCGTTGTGACACGTGTGAACAACAACAGTGCTTCATCAAATACTGGAAAATGTTAAGAAAATTTTCATAATTCCAAATTACCAAAGTTACCATAAAATAAAGTAAACGAGAAATTATTTGAGATACCGGAGGAACACGTCAGTATACATCAAATAAATATGACTTGTCTAATAGTGTCCGTGATTGGTGTTTCAAAGACTTATTGTATTTCTGCTGTTCTAGAAATCACAAACATTGTGTCGCATGTACGAAATTTGAGAAAAATTTCAAGGAAAGAGCTTCACTAAGAATAACATAGCAGAATGAATGTTCGATTCATTTCGATAAACAATTATTCGTTCATCATATAAAAGTAACTTTCGACAGAGATGCATGATTGGTAGTTACACAAACATATTGTGTGTCCACATTTCTAGAGATATCTCACAATTTGTTCAGTTCCCAAGTCTAAGTTTCATTCCAAGTTGACATTTGTTCAGGACGTCAAATGTGACAGTTAATAATGTTAATGTATGTTACATTTATTTCTTTATCACTCAAGATTGTGAGCGACGATAACTCTGGGTCTCTTCAGTTTTATCATCAATAAATTATCATCTGAATGCTAACGTTCATCCATTATCTGAACTTGATGATGACACAAACTATGGTATAAGTCTATCAGACATTTAAAAATACAACCAATATACTTAACATTAGCTGACACGAACAGCAACAAGGAACCATATTAAAAATAAAATGTTACAGAATACAAGAAATATGACATCTTCAGTGATAGACAGTTGGCGTACGTTCCAGCAGATCTATATAATAGATCACGCGTTCCACTACGTGATATTCCCGTTGGCAAGTTTGGTGGGAATAATCGGTAACTCGATCAGTATTGTAGCACTGACTAGACAGGGATTCAAGAAATGTTCAAACATATTGCTACTAGCTTTGGCTATTTCTGATGTTCTTTTTCTGTTCGGTCTCAACAATTTTTCACTATATATTTTAATTGGAAATAATCCTCCACTTTTTATGTTTTCTGAAACAGTGAATTATTTATTTTATATACTACTCATGATACACATAAGTGCTCTTTACACTGGGTTGGCCTTCACTGTAATTATCCCTGTACTGATAACTGGAGAACGTTTATTAGTAATATTTTATCCACTCAAAGTCCATACAATTGTCACGCCTCTGCGTCTGGTGATTATCTTGACGATTATATTAATTTTCACTATTGTTTGTCATATTTATGATAGTATACTTTGTGTGGAGTATAAACAAATGACTATACAAGGTAATGTTTACGGTACTTTATCCTATTCGACACGGTATACCGATGACGTTAGAAGCGGACTGTACGATTTATATAAAGATTTTGTGAATTACATGACAGGAGTAGTGCCCATTATTCTTGTATCTATCGGTTCTGCTGTGATTGGAGTAAAGGTTCGTATAATTACCAACAATCGCAACAAACTAACAGCTGGTGGAGAAATTCACAGAAACAGTTTGTCTTCTAACAAACAATATAGATTATCAAAGACAACAAAAACTTTAATTAGTATTTGTGTTCTGTACATTTCCTGTAATGGATTCGGTTTTTTGACTGACCACCTTCCCAGGTTCCCAGGACTAAAGACAAATCAATCGCTAACAGATTTTTTAGAAGCAGGTAAATTTTTTGTGCTTTGTGCAAACAGTATAGGTAACTTTATTATCTATGTTGCTATTAACAAAACAATCAAGTTCACGGACATAGGAAACTGCTGCTTGTCAAAGTGTACGTGTTGTTCGTGTAAATAGGACGACAATCATTAATATGTTAATTTAAATTGAAGGGATGGTTTTCTCTGTATACACCTGCACTTTTCAGTTGGGGAAAAAAGTAATGTTTCCACAAATTACTACATGTTAGAAATTGTATAACTAATATGTGTTTGAGATAGTTAATAATTTAAGTAGTTGACGGAATAACATCATTACTTGAGAATTTAGGTAGTTGATGGAATATCATCATTGCTTAATAATTTAGTTAATTTTCGTAATATCATATCCCCTAATATATCATATCATATTACCTAATAATTTGATGATGTCCAACAACTCAACAATAATAATGATAACAATAAGTAATAAAATAAATAATAAAGTTAACAGTGCGTTTTTAAATAACTAACATGTCCAATGTTCGCACAAAATGTTATTCTATAGAAATGACATCTATATAGGGTCTCTATGCGACGTTCATATGTTTTTTTTCTTTTCTACGTGCTCGCTTCTGTCTTGCAGTATCTTGTCTGGTCTCTTCCGCCGCTAGTGCTCCCGTTCTACGGCTGTAACGTCCTATGTTCTATCCATATGTTTCAGTGATGACTTGAGCGTGTCTTTGAAGCGCTTCTTCTGTCCCCCAGCATTTCGAATTCCTGCCTTGAGTTATCCATAATATATTTGTTTTGACAGACGTGAGTCCTCTATACGCACAAGATGATCTGCCCAGCGTGCTTGCGCCTTCATAAGTAATGTGCAGATGCTCCTTGAGTTTGATTTTTCCAAGACCTCGTAGTCTGGTACTTTGTCCCACCAATGGATGTTTAATAATTTACGTAGGCAGGTAAGATGGAAGTGATTTAATTTTCTTGCATGTCTTGTATACACTGACCACGTTTCACAAGCGTATAGTAGGGTTGGTATAACATCAGCATGATATACTTGAAGTGTGGTTGTTGTTCTTATACCTCTTCTGTCCCATATATTGTTGCGCAATCTACCAAATACAGCACTAGCTTTTGTCAGTCTATTGTTAATTTCCACATCGATATTGACATCCCGTGAGAGAGAGTGCTTGCAAGGTAAGTAAAATTGTCGACTACCTGCAGTTTTTCCTGATTGACGATGATGGAAGTAGCAGTACGTTGGCTATTTGATGTTACTTGGTGCATGACTTCTGTTTTTTTTGGTGTGAATAGTGAGACCAAAGTTGTTGCAGGCCTGTGGGAAGCGGTCTATGGTGATTTGCATGTTTACGACAGTCAGCATAAAGTAATTCCCTAATAGTGCTAGATTTAGTTTTCGTGTTTGCTTTTAGACGACGTAAATTGAAAAGACCACCATCTGTTCTGTAATTGATCATTATGCCAGCTGTTTCATTACTACGGTGTGCATCCGTTAGCCTGGCCATACATAAGAGGCTAAACAGAGTTGGGGCCAGCACACATCCCTGCTTTACACCATTTGTGACAGGGAATGCAGGAGATACTCCTCCGACGCAGATAACACTAGCCATCGTACCGTCATGAAATTGTCGTGTCACAGTAGCAAGTTTTGGGGGACATCCGAACTTTGTAAGCACCTTCTCTGTTAACGGTATCGAATGCTTTAGTTAAGTCCACAAATGTTGCTATGTTGCTCTTGAGATTTTTCCTGAATTTGTCGTGCAGCAAATATCATATCAACTGTACCATGACCTGCACGAAAACCGCACTGACTCTTTGGGAGTCGCCCGTTTAATAGTGATTGATTTAATCTATTGAGTATGAAACGAGCAAGAATTTTACCAGCTATAGACAAAAGTGATATGCCCCTGTGATTATCGCAAAACAGTTTGGTACCTTTGCCTTTATATAGGTGCACTATAAAAGCATCTTTTAGATCTTGAGGAAATGTACCTGATTTCCGGAAATTACCAAAAATGTCAGTTAGTTTTTGAATCAGCAATGGTCCGCCATTTTTATAAATTTAAGCTGATAAGGCATCCATACCAGGAGCTTTATCATTTGACATTTGTTTAATCGCTATCATAACCTCTTGACTGCTTGGAGGTATATCGAGTTGGTCTCGTATCCTAAGTTGTGACATTCTGTTTATGACTTATTCATTTATTACTGATGGTTTGTTTAGAATTTCTTCAAAATGTTCAGCCCACTGATTTAAGATGTTATTTTTATCAGTGAGAAACTTCGACGAATCGGCATTTAATAGAGGTGGTGATCCCGATGAGTGTGGGCCATAGATAGTTCTTAAAGCCTCCTAGAATCGCTTATAGTCCTTTCTGTCTGCAAACATTTGAATGTCTTCAGCTTTTCGACGTAGCCATTTATCCTTTATCTCTCTTAGCTTCTTTTGAAAAGTGTTACGGATCGTGCTCTAGGCTACTTTCTTGGACGGTGAAGATGCTGCCCCTTGTTGTTTCTTGAAAGCGTTGTGGTTTTTCTTCTAACTAGTATATTATCTCAAAGTTATTTTCATTAAACCAGTCTTGGTGTCTATGTACCTTCACACCCAAATGTTCCTTCGCTTTGGCATAAAGAATTCCTTTAAACGAAGCCCAGCTATCTTCAGATGTGGCATTAACAAGATCTAAGTCTCCCAAGGCTATGTCGAGATCCTTGGAGAGATTATTTTTATATCGTGGTTACTCAACCGATCAGTGTTTAGGCATTTTCTATCTTGTGTCCCTGTGGACGTCTTTTTCTTGCAATGGTGAAGTTTAGTTTGGATTCTATAAGCCGGTGATCAGTCCAGCATTCAGCTCCACACATTGCTTTTGTGACACGAACATCTTTGATGTCCCTTTTTCTAGTTATGATATAGTCTATAAGATGCCACTGCTTGGAGTGTGGATGCATCCAAGAGGTCTTTTTGCGCGTTGGCAAGCGAAAAATAGTGGTGGTGATAGTGCGTTCGTGCACAGAACATAGCTTTAAAAGAAGGGAACAATTGCTGTTACATTTACCGATCCCATGACGTCCAAGAACACCTTGCCATGTCTGGAAGTCTTTGCCAACTCGGGCATTGAAATCATCCAGGATAATGAGTTTATCAGTTCTAGGTGTCCCAGATATAGCGGCATCTAACTATTCATAGAATTTATGCTTTTCCTCATCAGGATTTGCCAATTTCGGCGCATATGCAGAAATTAATGTGGCAAATTTATTTTTGCTCACTTTCATGCGCAACGACATCAAGTGATCGCTAATTCCTCGAGGCAGACCTGGAAGTTTCTGCACCAGAGATGATTTTATAGGAAAACCAACACCTGATTCCTCGAGGCAGACCTCGAAGTTTCTGCATCAGAGATGATTTTATAGGAAAACCAACACCTGATCCACGCACTTCCGTGTTTTTATGTACTATCCATAAGAATGTATACCCTCCACCTCTCTCTGTCAACTGACCCTCATCTGCAAACCGCGTTTCACTAAGTATAACAATATCCTGATTATAAAGGGTCAATTCATTAGCAATTAGTGATGTTCTTCTTTCTGGTCTGTTTACATCTGAGATATCCGTAAGTGTCCGAACATTCAATGAACCAACTAGGATTGATTCACACTTTGTTCTCTTCATATTTCATTAGTAAAGATAAGTAAACAATTTGGTTGAGAAATGACTAGCGCTGAAGTTGGTTTATAGTGTGGAAGAGTTGCGCTAATCGTCAACCACACTCTCCTGAGTTTTATCTTGGTCCAGTGGCAAGACAAAGTCGAGACAACTGGGAGAAAATCAGGTGCAGTGGATGGCCAGAGCGTACTATGTGTCTAACTGTGCCCTATGCTGTCCACAAAGCTCTGCTGTTAGCGCCTATGTACCCGTTGAGTTACCTGCCAACCTCTTCCGAGTATTTCGCCGCAAACAGACTTTTTAAGACTAGGTAGACAAAGCCTTTGTTTTCCCGTAGTCATAACCTTCGATAACAGTTACCATGTTGTTCAGACAGGCCGACGTTGTGCTTGAACTAGTTACGCACGGCGTGGGTGGGCGGAACAACAAAGAAACCTATCGCAAGGGCCAGAGTTGTGCTCTGATGTCAACGTCTGTTTCGGCAACATTAGACTCGAACACCATCGAGTCGAATAGCTGCTGGAACAGAAGGTGGAGCACTTATGGGAATGCTCCACGCGCTGTGAGGCCAGTTTCTAATCAAGAATCAAGCCTGTGTTTACAATGCTAGGCTGGCTTATTTCTTAACACTGTGAGTGTCATAATAGCTACAGTATGTCACCCAACTTAACGTCGACTGTAACAGGTTGACACTGTGTAAAAAATAGGGCAGACCATTTTGACACGGTCGGTGAACCCGCCCCAGCGGCGAGAATAGTTCACTAAATGAAATGTTTGTATCCGATTGACAATAACGAAAAAAAAACATGCTTCTCCTTTGTCAACGCTCGAATCTTGCAAATAGCAACATTAAAGTGCGGAAACATATCCATTTATCACTTGAGTACACAATTAAACAACACAACTAGCACAATCCACGAAATTCGAATCACATAAACAGTGAAACAGGCAAAAAAAATCGCGACTAGCATGGTCGCCGTCTTGGACTACATCCTCTAATAATTTTATAAATTATAACTAATAATTTATTTAGTTGACGGAATATCATCATTAAACGTGAAATAACAATAAATGTTACCATGTTGAGCATATTCCGTATATCCAGGTAGTGCAGTGGTTAGGGCATCGGCTTCGCATATGAGTGGCCCTGGGTTCATTGCAATATTACACTATAGTATTCCACAATAACCTCTTAACAATATTACATAAGAGAACATTAGAAGCGCGTAATAATATTACATACGAGAAAATTAGAAGCGTGTAATAAGATTAAATAAGAGAACATTAGAAACATGCATTCATATTATATAAGAGACCATTAAAAGAACTTATCAATATTACAAAATGTAAAACTTAAAAAAGCTATTATGGAGCGTAGAAATATTATCTTATTTGGATATTTGCCAGTAAAACCTAAAAGAACTAAAACAAACACAATTCAAACATGTCAAAAAGTCCTCTTATTTGTGGAGCACAGTTTTAAACAAACAAACATTTAAACTAACTTATTCTATCTATCTATTCGCTAAACCCTTTGTTGCCTTTCAGCGTCAGTGGTAGAAGAGTTTTCTGGAGACGGCCCTAGTGTGTGCTGGATATATTGTGTAATTTGTCGCCTCTTTTATTTCTGTGGTCGGCCTGTAGGTCTGCGGTCACTGTATCTGTGTAGCATTTCTTGCTGATAACATAACACTTGTGGATTCTGATAATAACTCTACTGATTGATAGCTGCCCCATCACAACAATCAACACAGAGAAAACAGAAGTAATGTCCATAGGCAGAGAACACAATACATTAACATAAAAATAAATGATCAACTCCTGAAATAAGTGCAGGAATTTAAATATCTAGGGAGCATTTTTACAGCCGATGGAAGAATGGATAGAAAGCTCGAAACAAGAATTCAAAAGTCAACTACGTAAATTATGAGCTTACACCAAATTTCATAGCAACAGTATGTTTACAATGTCAGATATGGACATTAACTAAAGAACAACAGAGAAAGCGTACTACGTGTGAAATAATATGTCTACGAAAAGCAACAACCAGAACAAAAAGAGATCATGTGAGAAATGAGGGGATTACAAGACCTGTTGGAACAACATCGGGAATCTAATGAGAATGAACCCTTATTGGCTAGCGGCAAGAGCATACAACATGAAAATTGAAACAGCAAGATACAGAGGAAGAATAAGAAGGTGGATTGAAGGAGTTACCAACATTCTGACACGGCACAAGAAGATAAAAACGGAAAAGATAAAAGAAAAAAGATAATAGATAGATAGACAGATAGATAGACAGATATATACAGGCAGGCAGGCAGACAGAGACACAGACAGAGACACGGAGGCAGGCCAGACAGACAGACAGGCAGGACAGACAGACATATCATTGCACGAAGGTGTACGATGTATAACATATATCGACAAACGCATGTCAGCATCCATATTCACAGAACAACAATTGACATAACTCTGCCTAATGTCACATTCATCTACTTGTATATGACAAAATGTAAGAGATTTATGAAGATGTAATGCTCTTTTATGTCTTTTATTTTCGAAATATCTTGTCAGAACACTTTCTACATCAAACAGGGCCCAATTTGTCTAATCTAACTGCTCCAGTGTTTGTATGAGAATGTTCTCAAATTTGTCCAATCTACCAGCTCCAGTATTTGTATTAGAATGTCTCTCTCAAATCTGATTCTATAACCCATGCAGTTTTCCTATATCTCCTACTGGTTGCCTTCATCTTGGCATCACATGTTCATATTCTTCAATATTCAAGCTGACTTCATACTTTAACTTCCTTAGTTCATCTCAGGGTAAAACTTAATGAATTGAAAATAAAACTTCCATTGAGAGAAAATGAAATTGTTGAAATGATATCTAAAGTGAATTCTTTCATCTAGAAACTAATTTATGGAAGAGCATCAAAGAAGAGATGATTTAAGTTACTGTCTGTGTGCTTCAGTGTCTAGATCTCTAGCGATATCGAGCTGTGAAAATGTCAAGCATGTTTGAATGTGGTTAACTTTTAGGTTGATGTTCAGTATTCACTTCTAGAATTCGTTCTCTCGCACTGCTGGCCTACTAGAGAATGATTCTTGATTCTAAATGTCTAATATTGATTATTGATTCTAGATGTCTACTATTGATTGATTGTTGATTCTAGATGTCTATTAGTGATACGATTATGGATGTCTACTAGCGATATTACTACAAACTTCCACCATTCCATGCAAGCTGAAACACACCTAACTACATCGAAGGTGGATGTGTTGGGCCCTACC
Source organism: Meghimatium bilineatum (assembly GCA_034231615.1). Taxonomy (NCBI): domain Eukaryota; kingdom Metazoa; phylum Mollusca; class Gastropoda; order Stylommatophora; family Philomycidae; genus Meghimatium; species Meghimatium bilineatum. The sequence continues at coordinate 60,183,970 of CM067311.1, read as the reverse complement.
GCCAAACATAACAGAGACGCAACGCACTTTCGTTCAATGCATTCTATTACACTGCTAGAAATATAGTATGGCAATATTGTTGCTACAAGAGAGATCCAGTGGGAGTTTAAGAACGAACCAAAAAAAAAGGCACTCTCTTACCTTGAAATCACAAATAGAAGAGCAGGAAACCATGTATGATAAGGAGGCTTATGTGGAAGTTATATCTGACGTGGTGCATTATTTCAACACTAGTTCTGAAGGTTCTTTACACATATTTCTCTGATATCGCAGTGTATGTCTTTGCCGTGGGCACACACGAATCTGGAAGACTTGGTCTACTCAATGGAGATGACATTCAAAATAGCTTGGATTGTGACAGATTAATTTGAAGGCGTACGGATAATTGTGACCGTTAATTGTTCTGTACGTCGATAATAGTGTGACAGTTAATAACAAATAACTGTCCATATCTACCCATAAGATGGGTGTGACAGAAATATTCAGTGCGTGTCCACCAAACCTACTGGACTTGGTTATTTTCTTTCAAGAAGACAGGCGCACAAATGTATCATTCGAGGGCAATACTTCTGATAGCTTTACATGAATAAAATAAAAGCTGCTTTATGCGCCTCGTAGGAGACTTGCTGGAACACTGGTGCCGTGCCCAGCTTAATACCTGTGGTTGACTTGAACTATAAACACACACCAACGTAACAAATTCCGAACACTGAAAGTAAATTTATTTAGCGCAAACTCGACAATGAATAAAAGTCCAACTCATTAAATTCTACTTCTTGACAATATATACATTCAAGGCCAGTCACACAGAGTTCAACACACGTATCAACTCCAATAGTAAACTCCAGCATATATTTAAAAAAAATGTTGACAATAATTAGTAACTCCACGTATTACATGGCAACTCCAACTTTAAATAGTAAATCCACGTAATTGTAGCAACTCTAACTGATCTCGCCAACCGTTGACAGTAAACCGTAACTCCAACGTATTAAACAGTATAGTACGTCAACGTGTCAAATAGTAAATCCACATATTTGTAGTATTTCTCCAACCGTTTACAGTAGAAAGTAAATCCAACGTGTAAAATAGTAAGGCCACGTATTAAATAATAAATTCACGTGTCAAATAGTAAATCCACGTATTGGTAGTATTTCGCCAATCGTTGACAGTAAACAGTAACTCCAACGTATTAAATAGTAAGTCCACGTATTAGACCAATTGTTGACAATGAATAGTAATACTCCAACTGATTTCGAATAGCAGAATGATTAGTAAGTCCAACTGATTAGACCAATTTGTTGACAGTAAATAGTAATAACTCCAAGGTAGTATAAATTTACTCAGTCACACAGAATTCACACAGACTATAACTTACTGTATTACTAAAACTGCATATCTCAAAACTGTTGCAAACTAAACCCTGTTACTAAAAGCTCAACTGCTCCTTCCAAAAACTGAACTTCAACCGTTCATTACCAAGACTACTCCAAACTAACTGTCTTTAAACACAATCGTTCAAAATGATCGTGTGCAAAAAAAGACTGAACTGTATTATTAAACTGACCACTTCTCAAACAAACAACTTCTCACACAATCGCTCACAACATACAGACTGTCTCTAAACTATAACTACGTAATTGAATAGGTAGGGGGAAGGGGCGTCTTGGTGCAATCACCACAGATCAGACTTATGAGTACTAACGAACAGTAGTCTGGTGTCTGATCTGTTACAGGATGGCCGTGGTACCTGAAATGATCTCATTGAGAAATGACTTGAGTGTGAAAAGTGTTAGTTGACGTGTCTTTCTTCAAGTTTATCTGTATTTATAGTGATCTTGCACAGCGAGTGAGGACCTTATTGCTTTATCTTACACATACAAGTCTTCATTGTTGATTACGAACTTCAGAACTAATAACGACAGACATAGACGAATTCATGAATATTTGGAATCACGCATTTGATTAAATATAACAATAGTATTCACGAAACATAAAATCTATTATTTATATGAAAATACATGTCAAGTTTTACATTGAGTGAGTGGGGAGATTATTTATGACTGTGCTGTGGTAACCATTAGTGTTGAATCTGGCACATCTACATATCTATTATAATTTGGAATATCAACCTGTTTATTAGTATCGAATCTGGAAATAAACATGTTTATTAGTATCGAATCTGGAAATAAACATGTTTATTAGTATCGAATCTGGAAATAAACATGTTTATTAGTATCGAATCTGGAAATAAACATGTTTATTAGTATCGAATCTGGAAATAAATATGTTTATTAGTATCGAATCTGGAAATAAAAATGTCTATTAACAAAAAATTAAAAAATTAAAAAATTGTACTTACTGCGCAAAACTAAAATCCAACAGGTAGATCCAGGAAAAGGGTAACAAAGTTTTGCTAACACTAGATAACACACACAATGACACACACAAATCAATGTTTCGACCAAAAGGCCTTTATCAAGACAGACAATTCAAACAAAATTAAAACATATAACAGAAAGCGAACAGTAATAACATCGACGATCACATTGATATGGGCAGTCTGGATTGAGCGGAAGAGGTGAAATGACACCGGACAGGGAAAATACAAAAAGAACAACAAACATGTGACACGAAACAAACAAAAACTACGGAGATACTACATTTATCAACAAACGTGTGGCACGAAACAAACAGAAACTATGGAAAGACTAAATTCATCAACAAACATGTGGCACGAAACAAACAGAAACTATGGAAAGACTAAAGTCATACAAGAAACAGGCAATCATTAATGCCGTCGGGTTTCAGAGTGCCATATTGATAAATGTAGCGGTTCTCAAGCGCCAGACGGGCCCTGTCATCAGAGAAGCACGACTTAATGGCAGTAACCTGAATGTCCTGGGCGCCCCGATGGCCCGTGCCATTAAAGTGGACGTCAACAGGCAAACCCGAATGGTTTTTTATGCTGTACAGATGCTCGCAGAATCGGTCTGCGAGCCTCCTTCCAGTTTCGCCTATATATGTAATGGCGCAGCGCTTGCATATGATGGCATAGATGACATTGCGGGACACACATGTCAATCTCTCCTCAATGGTGAAAGTGGCTTTAGGGAATGTGACAGACCGGATCTGGATGACATAGGCACAAGTGTAGCATTTGCTGCGTTTACATCTGATGGTGCCAAAATGATTAGGAACGTCAGGCTGGAGCTGACTCCGGACCAGTAGATCTCTGAGGTTCTTGTCACGTCTGTAAGCAACAAGAGGGGGGGGGGGGGGTTACAGAACACTTCTCGCGTCTCGGGGTCAGAGTGGAGAAGGGGAAGGTGACGAAGCAGGGCATGGCGAACGGCAGCGCTATGGGGGTGGAAAGTGAGAACAAGTTTAGTCCGGTTAGACGAGGAAGACTTACCAGTGGTCGAGAGGGTGTCCTGACGGGAAAGACTGCACACACAAAGAAGGGCAGACCTGAGGACAGCCTCAGGGTACAGGCTACAGCGGAAGAAAGCTATATCTCGTAGGCCTTCTCGATAAAGTCATCCTCGCGACTGTACAGGCGCTGGAGACGAAGAAGGGAGAATGGAAGAGAATCACGACAGGTAGAGGGTTGAGAAGAGGTGTATAGAAGAAAGCTATGAACATCAGTTGGTTTGTAGTTTACCGATGTGATAAGACAGAGGGGTTGAACAGTGATAGATATGTCAAGAATTTTCACATGTGAGGTGGAGATCTCAGATGTAAACTTGATGGCCGGATGAAAATTGTCGATGAATTGTATGAAGCGTGCCAGGTCAACCTCAGACATGTCAGTGATGCCGCTTCCATCATCGATGTACCTATGGAACACCGATGGGAAGGGCCCTCCATAGGATCCCCATACCTGATGCTCAAGGTGGCCCATGAACAAGCAGGCATAGGTGGGCCCCATCTTAGTTCACCAAGTTCACATCTGAGATCTCTACCTCCCATGTGAACTTTCTTGACACTGTTCAATCCCTCTGTCTTAGTACATCGGTACACTACAAACCGACTGATGCTCACAGCTTTCTTCTATACACCTCTACTCATCCATCTGTCTGTCGTGATTCCATTCCCTTCTCCCAACTTCTTCTTCAGCGCCTGTGCAGTCGCGAGGATGACTTTATCGAGAAGGCCTACGAGATGATAGCTTTCTTCCGCTGTCGCCTGTACCCTGAGGCTGTCCTCGGGTCTGTCCTTCTTTGTGTGTGCAGTCTCTCCCGTCAGGACACCCACTCGACCACTCGTAAGTCTTCCTCGTCTAACCGGACTAAACGTGTTCTCACTTTCCACCCCCCCCCCCCCCATAGCGCTGCAGTTCGCCATGCCCTACTTCGTCACCGTCCCCTTCTCCACTCTGACCCCGAGACGCATGAAGTGTTCTGTAACCCTCCTCTTGTTGCTTACAGACGTGACAAGAACCTAATGGATCTACTGGTCCGGAGTCACCTCCAGCCTGACGTTCCTAATCATTTTGGCACCATCAGATGTAAATGCAGCAAATGCTACACTTGTGCCTATGTCACCCAGATCCGGTCTGTCACATTCCCTAAAGCCACCTTCACCATTAAGGAGAGCTTGACATGTGTGTCCCGCAATGTCGTCTACGCCATCATATGCAAGCGTTGCGCCATTACATATATAGGTGAAACTGGTTCTGCGAGCATCTGTAAAGCATACAAAACCATTCGGGTTTGCCTGTTGACGTCCACTTTAATGGCACGGGCCATCGGGGCGCCCAGGACATTCAGGTTACTGCCATTAAGTCGTGCTTCTCTGATGACCGGGCCTATCTGGCGCTTGAGAACCGCTACATTTATCAATATGGCACTCTGAAACCCGACGGCATTAATGATTGCCTGTTTCTTGTATGACTTTACTCTTTCCATAGTTTCTGTTTGTTTCGTGCCACATGTTTGTTGATGAATTTTGTCTTTCCATAGTTTGTGTTTGTTTCGTTTCACATGTTTGTTGTTCTTTTTGTATATTCCCTGTCCGGTGTCATTTCACCTCTTCCGGTCAATCCAGACTACCCATATCAATGTGATCGTCGATGTTATTACTGTTCGCTTTCTGTTATATGTTTTAATTTTGTTTGAATTGTCTGTCTTGATAAAGGCCTTTTGGTCGAAACGTTGATTTGTGTATGTCATTGTGTGTGTTATCTAGTGTTAACAAAACTTTGTTACCCTTTTCATGAACAAATTAACCTGGCCATGAAGCAAATAAAGCACTGTAAATCACAAGAAGTAACAATAATCATGCGGACCTAAATGTAAAAGTGGGTATGGGAAAAAGAGATAATGTGATTGGTAATTATGGACTGGGTGAGAGAAACGAAAGAGGAGATAGACTGGTAGACTCGGCTCAAACTAATAACATGATAATAGGTAACATACGGTTTAAGCAACATCACAGACTTCGGACTTGGAAGAGCCCAGGAGATAACACTCGTAACCAAATAGATTACATTATGATAGGAAGTAGATTTAGAAACAGTCTGATCTCAGTCAAGACAAGACCAGGGGCTGACTGTAATAGCGACCATGTACCGGTAATAGGTAAACTGAGAATAATTTTAAAGTAAATAAATATATGTACTAGACATATGAGATTTTATTTAACGAAAATCCAAGCAGACAAAGAGCTAAAAGAAAAAAAAATAACATCGCAATACAAAATAGATATAACGCCATCGAGAAAATCCAGTGTATTGACGAACAGTGATCTATGTTAAAGGAATCACTACAATAAACTTCTTCGGAGCTAATACCACAGATCAAGCACACAAAAAAGCGAAGAAAAAAATGGATGACTGGTGAAATACTAGAGTTGATGGAAAAATGAAGACAACATAAACAAGATAAAAGAAAAATATACAAAAATTCAGAAAGAAATAGAGAACAAATGTATGGAGGCAAAGGAAAAGTGGTTAAATCTAAGCTGTCAAGAAATAGAGAAAAAATGTCTAGAGGCAAAGGAAAAGTGGTTAAATCTAAGCTGTCAGGAAATAGAGAACAAATACCTAGAGGCAAAGGAAAAGTGGTTAAATCTAAGCTGTCAAGAAATAGAGAACAAATGCCTAGAGGCAAACGAAAAGTGGTTAAATCAAAACGTTAGCCAGAAGTAGAAAAGTCAATTAATAGTGCAGTTATTCTTGGATCGCCACCTACGGAACCCAATGAGAGTCAGGGGCGTGGTCAAAAGGACTTGGAATTTGTTTAAACAAATGAAAATATATTGTGGCAGTAGTCAAGTAGTTAATGAGAATTTTTCTTAAAGACAAGACATCTTGTGGGAACCAATCATCGTTGAGTATCAAGGCAGGCATTTGTCTACTAAATTTCGCCATAGTTAGAGGGGACTGCATCGGCCTATCAACTGAGACCTGATCATTACAGGATTGTGCTCATTGAGGTTTTATTATTGCTGAATCTTTACTGCTGCGTGTGAGCTTGTCAAACACCACCTGAATTGGTTATTATCGTTGGAGCTTTACAGCTGTGGCTGAACCAGTCACCTGCGCAGCTTGTCATCATTGACATTTCCTGTGGAAAGATATCAGGAGAAGCGTTCCTGTAGAAAATTTCACGTCACCAACTACGATTTAGAAAACCTGTCGGGAATTATCAATGACAACAACTTTCATCATATGTAAACTGAAACTTTCTTATTCGAGAAATAAAAACAATTGACAGTCACGTACGAAACGTTCATAAAGGAAGAGACTATTCTTGAAATCATTGACATTAGAATAGTTTAGAGACCATTTTAAAAAAATAGGAAGTTAGATACCAGGAGTAAAGTGTGATCACTCCTCCTGTTTTTCTAAATCAGACAATGCAATGTATTTTGTCAACAACTGTGAGTACTAATTGTTAGTGGTGTCTTAATGTCTGATGTTGTCACGTTGAACAAATTATTAATATACAAACGTGTCATGTTTGAGAGAAAGAATAAATAACAAAAACGGTATTCAATGTTCAGTTCAGTTGTTAGGGATTGTCCTCAGCATCTCTACTTTCCTAGGACACGTCGCGGAAGTACTTTTATACGAGTCGGTGATCACGAGTGGACTGAATTAAAGAGACTGTGTAAGTCACTAAATATTTCTGTGAAATTCAGAGAGAACCAAATGAGATACCAAGTGTGAGATGAAAACAGTAGAAAATAAATATTGATCGAAATGTCAGAAAGTCTCGAAATTTTACACAAAGATGACATGATAAATGTGTTTATACATCATATAACTTTATTAATTATGACATTATAAATGTATTTACACGTCAAAAAACATCAGTCCAGTATGATAAGATACATGTGTTTACACATCAGAAACGTCTGCTCAGTATGCAGGGATATATGTGTTTACACATTAGAAATATCTACTTAATCTATAACAACAAATTTGTACGTCCTTGTATTTAAATGTTTTGTTAATAGCAATATAAATGACACAATTAACAATGCTGTTAATAGAATTCATTTCACGTCCAATGTACACAAATATTACCACCAAATATGGTTCGTAAGATTCTTTCATCGTACACACCAAAGTGAACACAAACGAACTTCCGTTAAAAATAATGTACGCGATACACACACTAAGCAATGTTTTCGTCGATTGTGATATGATTTTCTTAGAAGATGGTTTAGTTTTAGAACTGACCCTAGAAGATATTAGTTGTTTGTGCTTGTTGGTAATCATGCGAACTTTTATTCCAATCACAATAGAACCAACAAACACAAGAATAGTTGGTATATAAATAGCGCATATGTCTGTTATCTCAACAATAATGCCAAACACTCCGTTACTTTTGTCCTCATAATATCGATGTGTTTGTGATATAACACCAATTAAAACACCGTTAACGATAACGTGTTGAAGCTCCTCACAAATAAAATCTTGATAAATGAAAGATAATGTAAAGACAATAAAAAAACTGCATATCACGAATGTTGTTCTCATAGGCGTAACAATTTTATGAACTGTGAATGGAAGAAATACTGTTAATAAACGTTCTATTGTTATCAGGGAAGTAATCATTGTTGAACACATTAACCCAATAGTCTCAGCAGCAAAAAGCAGTTCGTGCATTAAATACATTATATAGTTAACAATTTCAGAGTAGGTAAAACCAGGGTAACCGCTGATATACACAATAGTAATTGGAAAATTGTTGACACCTGTCTGAAAACAAACACCAGAAAGGGACAAAGCCAGGAGTAGTATGTTTGAACATTTCCTCAATCCTTGTCGAGTCAGTGCCACAATGCTGATCAAGTGACCGACTATTCCTACAAAACTTGTACAGGGATACAGCAGGACCTGGTGTACCCACACTATCTTGTCTGCGATCTCTTTACTAATCATAAATTGATTATTATTGCTAATTATGCTTGTGTTTGTCTCCATTCTTCTCAATTTGTCTACTAATATATCTGATTTATATAAGTAAATGTTTCAAATTCATAGACAGGTTTAGGATTCAGAGACAAGTTTCGAAATCAGAGACAAGTTTTGGAGACTATGAAATTCAGATATAGTTCATATCTGTGACATAATTCAATTTCTGGAAGTTAAACTATTTGTATCTACAGAATGCATGTACAAAAATAAATAGTCGAATGTTTATGTGTGTATGTATTTCTATAATGTTTTTGACAATTTGATTGTTTAAATGAAATATATAAAACACTGTACCAGCTTCAAAGACAATAAAATATTCAAGTGACAGTTCTTTAAATGTAATTCAATGATATCAACAAATTATCTATCTATGATAAACAAATTCTACTTGGCCATATGGATGTTAATTATAGTTTAACATTTATATGTAAACAAAATTTCAGAACTCACCTTACAGATAAAAGACAAACATAATGATAACAATTTGCTGTTTACACAGACAATCAAAGAATAAGAGATTATCTACATTTTATTTGATGTCAGAATGTTACAACCAACAAGAAAAGAACAAAAGATAAATATTCGTATCAACATAAACATGAAAAAAACAACAACATTATTTCTATCTACAGAAACATCTTTGCATTCATAAAACTGCTAATTCACTGCAAGATAATTTACATCGACTTCCCAGTAATTTGGAGACACTAACCTTTGCATTAAAGGTATTGAAAATTCTTGATTGCTCTGGATTTCTATTTTCTGTTGTAATCCATTTTTGAGAATATGTTTATTTGAATTATAGTGAGTTGATAGTTTATGAATAATCATTTCTCTTTCAAGAACATGTCATCAGTTTATTTTTGTTAAAGAAAGTGTTGCCCTTCAGAGCACGAAAAGGTTCAATAATCAATATCTACTTTGATTTACTTTGATAAAGATACAAGAACAACGACAAACAAACATAAAGTATACATGAGATTAAAGGTCAAGTTTATTAAAATACTTTCGAAAATTTACTAAAAGAAATATCAATATCTTGTAAAGATGGCAGAAATATTGTTAATAGTTAAAACAATCTGTCAGTTACATCTCACAGTTGAAGATCGCTAGACAATGTAATCTCACAGTTGAAGTTCGATAGACAATGTAATCTCACAGTTGAAGTTTCCAAGACAATGCAATCTCACAGTTGAAGTTGGCTAGACAATGTAATCTCACAGTTGAAGTTCGCTAGACAATGTAATCTCACAGTTGAAGTTCGATAGACAATGTAATCTCACAGTTGAAGTTTCCAAGACAATGCAATCTCACAGTTGAAGTTGGCTAGACAATGTAATCTCACACTTGAAGTTCGATAGACAATGTAATCTCACAGTTGAAGTTTCCAAGACAATGCAATCTCACAGATGAAGTTCGCTAGAAAATGTAATCTCACAGTTGAAGTTCGCTAGAAAATGTAATCTCACAGTTGAAGTTCGCTAGAAAATGTAATCTCACAGTTGAAGTTCGCTAGACAATGTAATCTCACAGTTGAAGTTCGCTAGAAAATGTAATCTCACAGATGAAGTTCGCTAGAAAATGTAATCTCACAGTTTAAGTTCGCTAGACAATGTAATCTCACAGATGAAGTTCGCAGTGCGCTAGACAATATAATCTCACAGTTGAAGTTCGCTAGACAATGTAATCTCACAGTTGAAGTTCGCTAGACAATGTAATCTCACAGTTGAAGTTCGTTTCACAATGTATTCTCACAGTTTAAGTTCGCTAGGCAATGTAATCTCACAGTTGAAGTTTCCAAGACAATGCAATCTCACAGTTGAAGTTCGCTAGACAATGTAATCTCACAGATGAAGTTCGTTTCACAATGTATTCTCACAGTTTAAGTTCGCTAGACAATGTAATCTCACAGTTGAAGTTCGCTAGAAAATGTAATCTCACAGTTGAAGTTCGCTAGACAATGTAATCTCACAGATGAAGTTCGCTAGAAAATGTAATCTCACAGTTGAAGTTCGCTAGACAATGTAATCTCACAGATGAAGTTCGCAGTGCGCTAGACAATATAATCTCACAGTTGAAGTTCGCTAGACAATGTAATCTCACAGTTGAAGTTCGCTAGACAATGTAATCTCACAGATGAAGTTCGTTTCACAATGTATTCTCACAGTTTAAGTTCGCTAGACAATGTAATCTCACAGTTGAAGTTGGCTAGACAATGTAATCTCACAGTTGAAGTTCGCTAGACAATGTAATCTCACAGTTGAAGTTTGCTAGACAATGTAATCTCACAGTTGAAGCTCGCTAGACAATGTAATCTCACAGTTGAAGTTCGCTAGACAATGTAATCTCACAGTTGAAGTTTGCTAGACAATGTAATCTCACAGTTAAAGTTTGCTAGACAATGTAATTTCACAGTTGAAGCTCGCAGTACGCTAGACAATGTAATCTCACAGTTGAAGTTCGCTAGACAATGTAATCTCACAGATGAAGTACGCTAGACATTGTAAAATCACAGTTGAAGTTCGCAGTGCGCTAGAAAATGTAATCTCACAGTTGAAGTTCGCAGTGCGCTAGACAATGTAATCTCACAGTTGAAGTTCGCAGTTCGCTAGACAATGTAATTTCACAGTTGAAGTTCGCTAGACAATGTAAAATCACAGTTGAAGTTCGCAGTGCGATAGACAATGTAATCTCACAGTTGAAGTTCGCAGTGCGCTAGACAATGTAATCTCACAGTTGAAGTTCGCAGTTCGCTAGACAATGTAATCTCACAGTTGAAGTTCGCTAGACAATGTAATCTCACAGTTGAAGTTCGCTAGACAATGTAATCTCACAGTTGAAGTTTGCTAGACAATGTAATCTCACAGTTGAAGCTCGCTAGACAATGTAATCTCACAGTTGAAGTTCGCTAGACAATGTAATCTCACAGTTGAAGTTTGCTAGACAATGTAATCTCACAGTTGAAGTTTGCTAGACAATGTAATCTCACAGCTGAAGCTCGCTAGACAATGTAATGTCACAGTTGAAGTTCGCAGTGCGCTATACAATGTAATCTCACAGTTGAAGTTCGCAATGCGCTAGACAATGTAATCTCACAGTTAAAGTTTGCTAGACAATGTAATTTCACAGTTGAAGCTCGCAGTACGCTAGACAATGTAATCTCACAGTTGAAGTTCGCTAGACAATGTAATCTCACAGTTGAAGTACGCTAGACATTGTAAAATCACAGTTGAAGTTCGCAGTGCGATAGAAAATGTAATCTCACAGTTGAAGTTCGCAGTGCGCTAGACAATGTAATCTCACAGTTGAAGTTCGCAGTTCGCTAGACAATGTAATCTCACAGTTGAAGTTCGCTAGACAATGTAAAATCACAGTTGAAGTTCGCAGTGCGATAGACAATGTAATCTCACAGTTGAAGTTCGCAGTGCGCTAGACAATGTAATCTCACAGTTGAAGTTCGCAGTTCGCTAGACAATGTAATCTCACAGTTGAAGTTCGCAGTGCGCTAGACAATGTAATCTCACAGTTGAAGTTCGCTTTACAATGTAATTTCACAGTTGAAGCTCGCAGTGCGCTAGACAATGTAATCTCACAGTTGAAGTTCGCAGTGCGCTAGACAATGTAATCTCACAGTTGAAGTTCGCTTTACAATGTAATTTCACAGTTGAAGCTCGCAGTGCGCTAGAAAATGTAATCTCACAGTTGAAGTTCGCAGTGCGCTAGACAATATAATCTCACAGTTGAAGTTCGCTTTACAATGTAATTTCACAGTTGAAGCTCGCAGTGCGCTAGACAATGTAATCTCACAGTTGAAGTTCGCAGTGCGCTAGACAATGTAATCTCACAGATGAAGTTCGCTAGACAATGTAATCTCACAGTTGAAGTTCGCTAGACAATGTAATCTCACAGTTGAATTTCGCTAGACAATGTAATCTCACAGTTGAAGTTCGCTAGACAATGTAATCTCACAGTTGAAGTTCGCTAGACAATGTAATCTCACAGATGAAACTCGCTAGACAATGTAATCTCACAGTTGAAGTTCGCTAGACAATGTCATCTCACAGTTGAAGTTCGCTAGACAATGTAATCTCACAGTTGAAGTTCGCTAGAGAATGTAATCTCACAGCTGAAGCTCGCTAGACAATGTAATCTCACAGTTGAAGTTCGCTTAACAATGGAATCTCACAGTTGAAGTTCGCTGGACAATGTAATCTCATAGTTGAATTTCTCTAGACAATGTAATCTCACAGTTGAAGTTCGCTAGAAATGTAATCTCACAGTTTGAAGTTCGCAGTGCGCTAGACAATGTAATCTCACAGTTGAAGTTCGCAGTGCGTTAGAAAATGTAATCTCACAGTTGAAGTTCGCTGTGCGCTAGACAATGTATTCTCACAGTTGAAGTTCGCAGTGCGCTAGACAATGTAATCTCACAGTTGACTTTCGCTAAACAATGTAATCTCACAGTTTAAGTTCGCTAGACAATGCTATCTCACAATTGAAGTTTGCTAGACAATGTAATCTCACAATTGAAGTTCGTTAGACAATGTAATCTCACAGTGGAAGTTCCCTAGACAATGTAATCTCACAGTTGAAGTTCGCTAGACGATGTAATCTCACAGTTGAAGTTCCCTTGACAATGTGATGTCACATTTGAAGTTCGCAATGCGCTAGACAATGTATTCTCACAGTTTAACTTCGCCAGACAATGTAATCTCACAGTTGAAGTTCGCTAGACAATGTAATCTCACAATTGTAGTTCCCTAGACAATGTAATCTCACATTTCAATTTCGCTAGACAATGTAATCTCACAGATGAAGTTCGCAGTGCGCTAGACAATGTAATCTCACAGTTGAAGTTCGCAGTGCGCTAGACAATGTAATCTCACAGTTGAAGTTCGCTAGACAATGTAATCTCACAGTTGAAGTTCGCTAGACAATGTAATCTCATAGTTGAAGTTCGCTAGACAATGTAATCTCACAGTTGAAGTTCGCTAGACAATGTAATCTCACAATTGAAGTGCGCTAGACAATGTAATCTTACAGTTGAAGTTCGCTAGACAATGTAATCTGACAGTTAAAGTTCGCTAGACAAGGTAATCTAACAGATGAAGTTCGCAGTGCGCTAGACAATGTAATCTCACATTTGAAGTTCCCTAGACAATGCAATCTCACAGTTGAAGTTGGCTAGACAATTTTATCTCACAGTTGAAGTTCGCTAGACAATGTAATCTCACAGTTGAATTTCACTAAACAATATAATCTCACAGTTGAAGTTCGCTAGACAATGTAATCTCACAGCTGAAGCTCGCTAGACAATGTAATCTCACAGCTGAAGTTCGCTAGACAATGTAATCTCACAGTTGAAGTACCCTAGACAATGTAATCTCACAGTTGAATTTCGCTAGACAATGTAATCTCACAGTTGAAGTTCGCTAGACAATGTAATCTCACAGTTGAAGTACCCTAGACAATGTAATCTCACAGTTGAATTTCGCTAGACAATGTAATCTCACAGTTGAAGTTCGCAGTGCGCTAGACAATGTAATCTCACAGTTGAAGTTCCCTAGACAATGCAATCTCACAGTTGAAGTTGGCTAAACAATGTAATCTCACAGTTGAAGTTCGCTAGACAATGTAATCTCACAGTTGAAGTTCGCTAGACAATGTAATCTCACCGATGAAGTTCGCAGTGCGCTAGACAATATAATCTCACAGTTGAAGTTCGCTAGACAATGTAATCTCACATTTCAATTTCGCTAGACAATGTAATCTCACAGTTGAAGTTCGCTAGACAATGTAATCTCACAGTTGAAGGTTGTTAGACAATGTAATCTCACAATTGAAGTTCGCTAGACAATGTAATCTCACAGTTGAAGTTCCCTAGACAATGTTATCTCATAGTTGAATTTCGCTAGACAATGTAATCTCACAGTTGAAGTTTGATAGACAATGTGATCTCACAGTTGATGTTCGCTAGACAACGTAATCTCACAGTTGAAGTTCGCAGTGCGCTAGACAATGTAATCTCACAGTTGATGTTCGCTGTGCGCTAGACAATGTATTCTCACAGTTGAAGCTCGCAGTGCGCTAGACAATGTAATCTCACAGTTGAAGTGCGCTAGACAATGTAATCTCACAGTTGAAGTTCGCTAGACAATGTAATCTCACAGTTGAAGTTTGCTAGACAATGTAATTTCACAATTGAAGTTCGTTAGACAATGTAATCTCACAGTTGAAGTTCCCTAGACAATGTAATCTCACAGTTGAAATTCGCTAGACGATGTAATCTCACAGTTGAAGTTCGCTTGACAATGTGATCTCACAGTTGAAGTTCGCAGTGCGCTAGACAATGTAATCTCACAGTTGAAGTTCGCTAGACAATGTAATCTCACAGTTGAAGTTCGCTAGACAATGTAATCTCACAGTTGAAGTTCGCAGTGCGCTAGACAATGTAATCTCACAGTTGAAGTTCGCTAGACAATGTAATCTCACAGTTGAAGTTCGCTAGACAATGTAATCTCACAGTTGAAGTTCGCTAGACAATGTAATCTCACAGTTGAAGTTCGCTAGACAATGTAATCTCACAGTTGAAGTTCGCTAGACAATGTAATCTCACAGTTGAAGTTCGCTAGACAATGTAATCTCACAGTTGAAGTTCGCTAGACAATGTAATCTCACAGTTGAAGTTCGCTAGACAATGTAATCTCACAGTTGAAGTTCGCAGTGCGCTAGACAATGTAATCTCACAGTTGAAGTTCCCTGGACAATGTAATCTCACAGTTGAAGTTCCCTGGACAATGTAATCTCACAGTTGAAGTTCCCTGGACAATGTAATCTCACAGTTGAAGTTCGCTAAACAATATAATAGATTTCTTTTTGTATATCACATTGTCAAACGTATCACAGTAAATACTGGCTAGGGAAGAATTCAAGTCTAAAATACACGGCCAAATACAAGCATTAAAGTGGATACCAGATGACCGATACCAGATGACCGATACCAGATGACCGATACCAGATAACGGATACCAGATGAACGATACCAGATGACGACAGAAAGGAAGAGCTAGAGAAACGATTTGCAGAACGATCAAAGAATGTATGACTATAAAACGTACAAACACAACAGTATCATTTTGATCCAACTGGAGAGGACTGATTTCTGTTCTATGTATCATATTCAACTCTGAATGAACATACACTATAACAGTGATAGTCTCTCGGGATACCTCTTAGATAAGATTATCATTTTCATCTTCAATGATACTCTAGTCTGTCTGTCTGTCTATGTTCCTTCAGCTTCGAATATGGTGCTCCACCAGAGACGGATGTGTCATGCCATTGACGCAAATAAAACGGCGACAAAACACATTTCCATTCTCTGTAGTACATCCTGCTGCAAAATTAGGATGATAGTCCTGCTACAAGGGAGATCCAGCAGGAGTTTGAGAGTGAACGCTGAAGAAGAAGATGAATACGGTGCATAGTGCATAAACTATAACTCTCCAGTTCGAGCGACGTGATGATACTGTGTTCAATTCCTGTATGCTGTTGAGAGATATATACTCACTCCCTCTTTGATGATTGTTCTGCGAAGATTCTCTCTTGGTCTTCCTGTTTTTCTTTTGCCAACTGGTGCCCATTTTAATGCTTATAGTTACAGTCTGTTTTCATTGATTTTAAGTAGATGTTCGATGAAGTACATAGTTTTCTTCTTATTTTTGTAGCACCATACTGCTGTGTGGTGTCTTCTCTTATTCTTGTAGCACCATACTGCTGTTTGGTGTCTTCTCTTATTGTTGTAGCACCATACTGCTGTTTGGTGTCTTCTCTTATTGTTGTAGCACCATACTGCTGTTTGGTGTCTTCTCTTATTCTTGTAGCACCATACTGCTGTTTGGTGTCTTCTCTTATTCTTGTAGCACCATACTGCTGTTTGGTGTCTTCTCTTATTGTTGTAGCACCATACTGCTGTTTGGTGTCTTCTCTTATTCTTGTAGCACATTACTGCTGTTTGGTGTCTTCTCTTATTCTTGTAGCACCATACTGCTGTTTGGTGTCTTCTCTTATTCTTGTAGCACCATACTGCTGTTTGGTGTCTTCTCTTATTCTTGTAGCACCATACTGCTGTGTGGTGTCTTCTCTTATTCTTGTAGCACCATACTGCTGTTTGGTGTCTTCTCTTATTGTTGTAGCACCATACTGCTGTTTGGTGTCTTCTCTTATTCTTGTAGCACCATACTGCTGTTTGGTGTCTTCTCTTATTCTTGTAGCACCATACTGCTGTTTGGTGTCTTCTCTTATTCTTGTAGCACCATACTGCTGTTTGGTGTCTTC
This sequence comes from Meghimatium bilineatum, assembly GCA_034231615.1. Lineage (NCBI taxonomy): Eukaryota > Metazoa > Mollusca > Gastropoda > Stylommatophora > Philomycidae > Meghimatium > Meghimatium bilineatum. The sequence continues at coordinate 60,167,202 of CM067311.1, read as the reverse complement.
TCTTATTGTTTTAGCACCATACTGCATCTTACTTTCTTGTGCGATTTGAATTCTTCCCAACCAATGTTTAAAAGTTTTCTAAGATACGTATATTCAAATGAATTTAAGTTTTTTTCCCCAGTGTTTTTGCTATCTTCCAACTTTCACAACCATAAAGACATTACATTAGAGTTGAATAGTCCTAGTGTAAACCATGTGTTGAGAAAATAAGGGATTTTAATGTCTGAGGGATTTTGTTTACCGCATGCGGTTCCGTCTGTGGGTCTCATCAGTGACCCACTAGACAAACCATCCATATAACAGAAAACCTTAGTAGATAACATGCCGTTATATTGAGGCTCTCTTACCGAAGCTTTGTAGCATGTCATCTATAGATCCCTTCTGAGTAGAAGACTCCTTCAATAAGCATTGCACTAAGCCGAAAGTTGAAGTCTCCTGGGTACGAAAGCTCATAAAAACCACTCCACTGCACATAGGAAATAAGAGCTAATCGCTCGCAATTCCTGTTAATTAGTTATGCTATTCCTCTAGGACCAAAGGCAGTACATAGGGCGGATGTCATAAATTTCTATGTCTCGCGTTTCATTGCAATTTGATTTAGGTCTTCATTGTTTCTGATACCGATTGTGAAGCGTTCTCTTGTAATAGTTCTACGTAGTATTTCTCTTGGTCTTCCTCGTTTTATCTTGCCCCTTGGTGACCACATGAAAGCTTGACAGGGGAGTCTTTTGGTATCATTTGCAACGCGTGTCCGATGTAATTCCAGCGACGCCTTCTAATATAGGTGGATACATATTGTTGTTGTGCTTCTTGTCTGACAAAACAAGAATATGTATCCAACTATATTAGAAGGTGTAGCAATTCCTGGGTTCACCACACAAAAAAATTGTCAGAAATAAAGGGAATGTCCCATGCACAGTTTAGAACCGCTGAAGATGACATCTTCAGATATTTTAAGACGCAGTTGATATATTGTAGCTAAATTGCGTGAATATGATGTATGAGTGAACTAATTTACACCATGAACATCACTGGGAAGACATCACGGAAAGAATGCTTTGGTTATGAAATTCATTCAAACGTGATTGAAACATCCCAAGAGATAAGCCGAGGAAAAGAGTTACAGAACACTGTTAGCCGAGACAGATGGTTGGGTTGAGAAAGTCAGAAGAACCACAATTACATCGATTTTTGTAAATGTGAATTGTTAGAGATTATTGTGAAATAGGCAGCTGGAATCACTGTGGAATTAGTGGTATATTTCAATGTAATTCACACAGAGTGAGATTAATGATAAATGATTGCGCAGTCATATGGTGATAATTGATTGCGCAGTCAGATGGTGACCTGGATTTTGCCGATGATCTTGCACTATTGAGTGAAAACCATCAAGATGCACAAACAAATACTGATAGATTAAAACTCATCGCAGGACAATTAGGTCTCCAAATCAATTCATCAAAAACGAAAATTATGGACTTCACCAATTCACCTAACGAAATTACTTTAAATGGACAACAACTTGAAAAAGTACACAAATTCTCCTAACTAGGAAGCAAATTATCACTAGACGGTGATGTCATGACAGAAATTACAACTCGCATTGCTCTAGCATCAAATGCATTTAGCAGACTGTCTAATATCTGGAAATCAAAGTCAATTAGCACACGCACAAAAATGCGCTTATTTAATTCCTGCGTTATTTCAGTGCTATCATATGGATGTGAGAGCTGGAAAAGCTCTGTATCTTCAGAAAATAAATTAATGCGTTTCGAGAACAAATGTCTTCGTAGGATAACTAACACCCATTGGAGTGAATTCAAATCGAATGATAAAATCAGAGAAGAGACACATAAAAATTTCATCACAGATTTTCAGAAAACGCCGTTGGTCTTACATCGGGCATGTCCTACGCGCAGACACCAACAGAATACACCACCAATCTTTTGAATGGATACCTACAGGCAAAAGAGCAAGGGATAGACCAAAAGAAACACTCAGTAGAACAATACTTAGAGAAAGTAAAACAACCAATATTCATACTATTCAAGAACTGCACAGAATAGCTTTGAACAGACAGAATTGGAGAGATCTGACCTATGCGCTAACTTCAGCGTAAAAGGAAAACGATGATGATGATGATGATGATGAGTCAGATGGTGATAATTGAAGCTAGCTGAATCATGTAGATACAGTGTATAGAGAACCAGAGAGAACTAGAGTTGTTACAATTAACCAACCTTCGATGGAGGACTTTGCTTGGCTTGTATTCATGGAGAACACTGATATGAGAATGTATGAACCATGCTGTTATTGTCCAAGTTTGTTTATTTGAAGATATAAGAATACATGAACCTTTCCGTTATTGTGTAGATGTCCAAGCTTGTTTAATTGAAGTTTCTGTAATCATAATTGAGAAGGTTACGAGATGATAGTTCAGGAGTTTCTGATAGAGAAGAGATCATTTTGATAAATACAATCTTTGACTAATGAAGAGTTTCAGATTGTGTTGAAACTGTGCCTTGCAGGAAGACACAGCTGTGAGAGACTATTTCGATAAATATTGATATATATGTGGACTCCTTTAGATTAGACATTGAGAATAAATCCCAGAAGATAATGAAGAATTATAGACTGATGAGTCGAAACTAGATGTCTTATATCTACAACAATAGATGTGTTATTGCAGAGCTATCATGAAGAATATGTATGACAAATAGATGTTATTAGTATATAGTTAACAATAATTGTGAATCAAGTAATTAAAAAAAGATGTATAGTTAACATTTTGAGTGTTTCCAGCAACCTTGAAATTGTTTTAGCAATAAACAACGATGGAGCTCCAACATGAGAAAGATCAACAAAGTTTGAAGTTGTATATAGGGATTAATTTCTCACCCTTGTATAACAAGTTATATAGAGGAGTAATTTTCGTACCCTTGTTCGAAACCGGACCTCCTGGATGCACCCTCGATAAAAAACTTGCACCCTAATAGATTATATAATTGTAAGAAGAAAGGACCGCCAAGATGTTCGAGTTACAAAATTCATGTGCGGTGCAGACTGCTGGACTGACCATCGTCTTATTGTATCAAAACTAAAAATTCGTATCCAGCCTGCCAGACGCCCCAGCGAAGCAAAGCAAAGAAACGTATAGACGTCAAAAAGCTACCAAATGTAAACATGCAACATCCTCTACTCTGGATGAATGTCTGAAATCTGCATTACTTTAGCAAGATGTAGATACGAACTGGACATATCTGAGGAAGCAAATTTACGCCACTGCTACTGAGGAATTATGTCATTCTATCAAGAAACAAAATGACTGGTCTGATGAGAATAATAATAAAATCAAAGAAATGTTGGTCGAAAAACACCACCTTTTTAAAGCATTCTTAAATGATCCAGAATCAATGTCTAAAAAAGACGCATTCAATTGCAAACGGAAAATAATTCGAAATAAACTACGCCATATGAGGGAAACATGGTTGAGTAAGAAAACAGATGAGATACAAAGATTTGCAGACACAACGAATTGAGAAACTTCTATGATTCACTGAAAACGTTGTATAGTCCAACCTCATCAGGAGCTTGTCCACTTCTAAATGCAAATGAAACACAACTAATCACAGAAAAAGATAAAATTCTGCAAAGCTGGGTAGAATACTTTGAGCACATTTTGAATAACCCATCATCAATAAATGGAGAGGCTATCAACAGACTAGCGCAGGTTCATCTCAATGAACTGCTAGGTGACATCCCTACTTTGGAGGAAACTGGTAAAGCAGTTCATCAGCTTTCTAGTGGAAAAGTACCTGGCTCCGACTCAATACCAATCGAAATATAAAAACAATTCCTTAAAATTTCAAGGATGTAACAATTATACACCTGTGTAAACGTCAAGGGAACCACCAGTCCTGTAACAACCATCGTGGTATCTCTCTAGTGTTCATTGCTGGAAAGATATTTGCTAGAATCCTTTTGAACCGTCTTACATCTCATATTAATGAAGGAATATTATCCGAAAGCCAATGTGGTTTCAGAAAAGAACGTGGAACAACTGATATAGTCTTTGCTGGAAGACAGATACAAGAAAAATGTCAGGAGCAACACTGTGACCTGAACACATCATTCATAGACTTTACAAAAGCATTTGACACAGTAAGTAGAGAGGGTGTGGAAGATTCTGGCATAATATGGATGCCCACAGAAATTTATCTCAATGGTGCAGCAATTGCATGATGGAATGCAAGCTAGAGTTCAGGATGATGGAGAGTTATCTTAAACGTTTACTGTCTCAAATGGAGTAAAACAAGGATGTGCATTAGCACCTACCCTATTTGGCATCATGCTATCTGCTGTGTTGGATGATGCTTTCAGAGATCTAGACCTATCGCATAGATAGAAAATTGTTCAACCTTCGGCGGCTACGATAGATCTGGTATCCCCAGCAATGACACAATCCTGATGCAGACACAGATTCGTTGGGCAGGTCATTTAGTGCGTATGCCAGACCATCGTCTGCCAAAGATACTTCTCTATGGTGAGCTGGAGAAGGGCACACGATCTCAAGGTGACCAAAAGAAGCGCTACAAGGACTCGTTAAAGAACTCACTGAAAGCCTTTGAAATCAACCACTATACGTGGGAAGACGTTGCACAAAATAGATCTACATGGCGCTCTACAGTCAAAAAGAGCGCATCATATTGTGAAAAGAGGAGAAATGCAGCAGCTAAACAGCGGAGTGCAGCTAGAAAGTCACGGATAGACCAAGATCCGTCTACAGTCGTTATTCCATGTCCGAACTGTCCAAGGAAATTTACAGCTCGAATAGGGCTCATTAGTCATATACAAACTCATAATCAAGGACATAACTAAAATTGAATTTTCAAAAGTGGATGTAACAAATGGTCATCATCACTTGTGATGGACAAACAACAACAACTTCTATAACGGGAAGTAAGTCATATTGTGATGGACGAACAACATCTATAGCGGGCTGTCACATTCCTTAAAGCCTCCTACACTGTTGAGGAGAGCTTCACATGTGTGTCCATAACCTCATCTATGCCATCATATACAAGCGTTGCGCCATGTATATATATATATGTGAGACTGGAAGGAGGCTCGCAGGCCGATTCTGTGTATATCATAAAAACTATTTGGGTTTACCTGTAGACGTCCACTTCAATGTCACGGGTTATTGGGTCGCACAGGATATTCAGGTTACGGATATTAAATCGTACTTATTTGACGACCAGACCCGCCTTGCGCTTGAGAACCGCAATATTTATCAATATGGCATTCTTAAACCCGGCGTCATCAAAGAGTGCCTGTCTCATGTATGATTCTAGTTGTTTCATAGTTTCTATTTGTTTCGTGATTCATGTATGTAGTTATTTCTATATATTCCTTATCCGTTGTCATTTTACTTCTGGTTAATCTACATTATACATGCTAATCTGAACGTCAATTCTGCTGTATGTTTTAATTTCTTTTAGTTTTTGTCTTGATAAAGGCTTTTTGGTCAAATCGTCCATTTGTGTGTGTTATTACGTGTGTTTTTAATGATTAGCAAAACTTAATTACCCAATTCGTGGATTTACCTGTTGGGTGGTTAGTTTTCCCAGCATATACATATTACAAGAACGTAGATGTCTCACGCTAGATTATAAGAAAATAGAAATGTCTCACGCTAGAGTAATAAGAATGTAGTGATATCTCAACTTCAGTTATAGAAAAGTAGAAAGTCTCACACTAGAAATATAAAACAGTAGGATTGTCTCACACTAGACATATAAGAAAGTAGGATTATCTCAACTTGAGTTATAGCAAAGTAGGAATGTCTCACGCTAAAAAGAAAGTAGGAATGTCTCACGATAAAAAGAAAGTAGGAATGTCTCACGATAAAAAGAAAGTAGGAATGTCTCACGATAAAAAGAAAGTAGGAATGTCTCACGATAAAAAGAAAGTAGGAATGTCTCACGCTAGATATATAAGACAGACTATTATTTTTTCATATTCATTTATTTCAATTTCCTTAAGCGCTGATGTTAGCGCATAGGGCATAGGTAAGATCTCTACAATTATGTCGGATCAAATTTTTTCTGTGCGGTTCTTGAATAGTATGAATATTGATTATTTTACTTTTAAGTATTATTCTTCTGAGTGTTTCTTTTAGTCTCCACCTAGTTCTTTTGCCTGTAGGTATCCATTCAAGAGATTAGTGATGTTATCTGTTGATGTCTGAGTGTACGACATGCCCGATGTAGGACAAACGACGTTTTCTGATAACATATGTGATGAAGTTATGAAAACCATTATGAAAGATATAATTTTCATAACATGAATGGACAATATAGTGAGGCAATTATTTTGTGGAAGCCCCCGACCATCTCATCTGTACTTCTCATTCGAGCAGTTTCCTATGTTGAGAAGTCTATACAGGCTGGTCGGCCGACTTCATAAATTCAGTTGTCAACAGGAGATCTTCATAGTTGCCCCACAGCTTCTCTTCCAGATATCTATCTTGAAGTTATGTTGTAGTCCTCACAGTTGCCTCACAGCTTCACCTCCAGATATGTGTCTTGAAGCTATGTTGTAGTCCTCAAGGCGTCAAAGAGTGAACGTATCTGCAGAATGTGTTCTGTAGTCTAGGTTCCCTTTTGGCGTGGACAGTGGTCAGTTTGGAGAACCTTATTTTTGGGAGACACTTTGTAGTCTACAATGTCTTGCGTGGACGTAAAGCTAATAGTTTGCTGTTGAAGATAGGAAACTATGGAAAGTTGCTGCCTGTGCTGTGACATGTTCAGCTTGAAGATAGGAAACTATGGAAAGTTGCTGCCTGTGCTGTGACATGTTCAGCTTGAAGATAGGAAACTATGGAAAGTTGCTGCCTGTGCTGTGACATGTTCAGCTTGAAGATAGGAAACTATGGAAAGTTGCTGCCTGTGCTGTGACATGTTCAGCTTGAAGATAGGAAACTATGGAAAGTTGCTGCCTGTGCTGTGACATGTTCAGCTTGAGGATAGGAAACTATGGAAAGTTGCTGCCTGTGCTGTGACATGTTCAGCTTGAAGATAGGAAACTATGGAAAGTTGCTGCCTGTGCTGTGACATGTTCAGCTTGAAGATAGGAAACTATGGAAAGTTGCTGCCTGTGCTGTGACATGTTCAGCTTGAAGATAGGAAACTATGGAAAGTTGCTGCCTGTGCTGTGACTACATATATCTTTGTGACATGTTCAGCTTGAAGATAGGAAACTATGGAAAGTTGCTGCCTGTGCTGTGACTACATATATCTTTGTGACATGTTCAGCTTGAAGATAGGAAACTATGGAAAGTTGCTGCCTGTGCTGTGACTACATATATCTTTGTACTTACTTTAGACAACAGTTTTGCTTCAATCTGTGATATTCTGTGATAGAGCTGTTCCGTTTTTTTGCACCCGAATTTTCTAGTCTGTAAGCTGCTCTATTTCTCGCAATTTCACAATGTGCAGGGATCCACACCTGAAGCACTTTGTTGTTAGTAGACATTTGATGTAAAATTGTTACAGTTATTTCTGTTTGCAAATTCGTAGGTTCATTTTCGGTTGTCTGAAGAAGTATGGTGACTTGTTACTGCCGAGTTAAATAGCGGTAGGCATCTTTTGTTTTTTTATGTTGCAATTCTGATGTTTTGCATAGCTATTTTCTCTTATTGATATGAAACTTCGTAACGAAACACGCTCCAAAATCTGTGCGACATAGACATGACGAAACAACATGATATCATCCATATGGCAGACGGGCATTGATCCCAAAAGTTCAATAAGGATAACTATATATATATATATGGGAATATATATGGGAATATATATGGGAACTATAGTATGGGCGTAGGAAATGATCGACCGAATATTTATAAAGGTGGAAGGTGAGAACATATTTTATCCTGCCCGTGGAGGAGGACCTACGCGCTTTGTTGAGGGTGTCCTAGTGGGAAGTGTTGCATAATCGAAACAGGACAGACATGAGGTCCTTGTCACGGTATAAGCGACAGTGGAAGGAAGAAATCTATCATCTCATAGCGTCCTTGAATGTTCCTCTTCCACACTACACAGTCGTTTCCAGCGGAGACATTGCGAGGATGGCAAGGAATAGCGACGAAAAGAGGGATGAAGGGAGGTGTACATGAGAAAACTTTGGAGACAAGTATATTTGTTGTATACCATTTGCTAATACAGGAGAGTTGGATGGTGATGGATATGTCAAGGACGTCCACATGGATGTAGATATATCGGATATGAACTTGATGGCCGGGTAAAAGATGTTCATGAATTGTATGAAGCGTGAGGGATCCGCCTCAGACATGTCCGTGATGGGAATACGATCATGATATACCCATGGAACATCAATGGGAAAGGTCCACTAACGGATTACCATACTCTGTGCTAAAAAAAATACACACATCTTTAAAAACAAACAAGTTATTATAGTTTCCAAATACCGTCCATAAAAAATTCATATACTGGCAAAAAAAGAATTAAGTGCAGACGAAAATTATTCAATTTTAATGTACGTTTTAATGCTGGTTTTTTTTTTGAATCCGATTTGAATGCAAGTCATGTTCCCAGAAAGTCATGTTCCCAGAAAATCATGTTCCCAGAAAGTCATGTTCCCAGAAAGTCATGTTCCCAGAAAACCATGTTTCCAGAAAGTCATATTCCCAGAAAGTCATGTTCCCAGAGTCTCAGTTTTTGTTTCTGGGAGAACTTATTACAAAGGTAATAGATATTATCAATGGAGTCGAATTAGCGAACGGAGCCCACTTATGGCAGCCATTCTGTAACGAGGAATACAGCATAAATATTTAAAAAAAAACAACAGATTTCTAAAAAGTGTGAAATGTAGGCCCAGCGGCTAGGATTGTACAGATCAAAATTTCATTAACGCATGCAATATGATAGTACAACAAATAATACACACCACATTTTTACAATTAATGAGAATTCCGCCAAAGTTTCAACATTACCAGTACATTGTGTTTCCTACATTATTTGTGCTACATTCAACATTATCCGTACATTGTGTTTCCTACATTATTTGTGCTACATTCAACATTATCCGTACAGTGTGTTTTCTCCATTATTTGTGCTACATTCAACATTATCCGTACAGTGTGTTTCCTCCATTATTTGTGCTACATTCAACATTATCCGTACAGTGTGTTTCCTCCATTATTTGTGCTACATTCAACATTATCCGTACAGTGTGTTTCCTCCATTATTTGTGCTACATTCAACATTACCCGTACAGTGTGTTTCCTCAATTATTTGTGCTACATTCAACATTATCCGTACAGTGTGTTTCCTCCATTATTTGTGCTACATTCAACATTATCCGTACAGTGTGTTTTCTCCATTATTTGTGCTACATTCAACATTACCCGTACAGTGTGTTTCCTCAATTATTTGTGCTACATTCAACATTATCCGTACAGTGTGTTTCCTCCATTATTTGTGCTACATTCAACATTATCCGTACAGTGTGTTTTCTCCATTATTTGTGCTACATTCAACATTATCCGTACAGTGTGTTTCCTCCATTATTTGTGCTACATTCAACATTACCCGTACAGTGTGTTTCCTCCATTATTTGTGCTACATTCAACATTACCCATACAGTGTGTTTCCTCCATTATTTGTGCTACATTAAACATTACCCGTACAGTGTGTTTCCTCCATTATTTGTGCTACATTCAACATTACCCGTACAGTGTGTTTTCTCCATTATTTGTGCTACATTCAACATTACCCGTACAGTGTGTTTCCTCCATTATTTGTGCTACATTCAACATTATCCGTACAGTGTCTTTCCTACATTATTTGTGCTACATTCAACATTACCCGTACAGTGTGTTTCCTATATTATTTGTGCTACATTCAACATTATCCGTACATTGTGTTTCCTCCATTATTTGTGCTACATTCAACATTATCCGTACAGTGTGTTTCCTCCATTATTTGTGCTACATTCAACATTATCCGTACAGTGTGTTTCCTCCATTATTTGTGCTACATTCAACATTACCCGTACAGTGTGTTTTCTCCATTATTTGTGCTACATTCAACATTATCCGTACAGTGTGTTTCCTCCATTATTTGTGCTACATTCAACATTACCCGTACAGTGTGTTTTCTCCATTATTTGTGCTACATTCAACATTACCCGTACAGTGTGTTTCCTCCATTATTTATGCTACATTCAACATTATCCGTACAGTGTGTTTCCTCCATTATTTGTGCTACATTCAACATTATCCGTACAGTTTGTTTCCTCCATTATTTGTGCTACATTCAACATTATCCGTACATTGTGTTTCCTCCATTATTTGTGCTTCATTCAACATTATCCGTACAGTGTGTTTCCTCCATTATTTGTGCTACATTCAACATTACCCGTACAGTGTGTTTCCTCCTTTATTTGTGCTACATTCAACATTACCCGTACAGTGTGTTTCCTCCATTATTTGTGCTACATACAACATTACCCGTACAGTGTGTTTTCTCCTTTATTTGTGCTACATTCAACATTATCCGTACAGTGTGTTTTCTCAATTATTTGTGCTACATTCAACAATATCAGTACAGTGTGTTTTCTCCATTTTTTGTGTTAAATTATTTATTCTACATTCAACTTTATCAGTACATTGTGTTTCCTCCATTATTTGTGCTACATTCAACATTACCCGTATAGTGTGTTTTCTCCATTATTTGTGCTACATTCAACATTACCAGTACAGTGTGTTTTCTCCATTATTTGTGCTACATTCAACATTATCCGTACAGTGTGTTTCCTCCATTATTTGTGTTAAAATATTTATGCTACATTCAACTTTATCAGTACATTGTGTTTCCTCCATTATTTGTGCTACATTCAACATTACCAGTACAGTGTGTTTTCTCCATTATTTGTGCTACATTCAACATTACCAGTACAGTGTGTTTTCTCCATTATTTGTGTTAAATTATTTAAGCTACATTCAACTTTATCAGTACATTGTGTTTCCTCCATTATTTGTGCTACATTCAACATTATCCGTACAGTGTGTTTCCTCCATTATTTGTGCTACATTCAACATTACCCGTACAGTGTGTTTCCTCCATTATTTGTGCTACATTCAACATTACCCATACAGTGTGTTTTCTCCATTATTTGTGCTACATTCAACATTATCCGTACAGTGTGTTTTCTCCATTATTTGTGCTACATTCAACAATATCAGTACAGTGTGTTTTCTCCATTATTTGTGTTAAATTATTTATGCTACATTCAACTTTATCAGTACATTGTGTTTCCTCCATTATTTGTGCTACATTCAACATTACCCGTACAGTGTGTTTTCTCCATTATTTGTGCTACATTCAACAATATCAGTACAGTGTTTTCTCCATTATTTGTGCTACATTCAACATTACCAGTACAGTGTGTTTTCTCCATTATTTGTGCTACATTCAACATTACCAGTACAGTGTGTTTTCTCCATTATTTGTGTTAAATTATTTAAGCTACATTCAACTGTATCAGTACATTGTGTTTCCTTCATTATTTGTGCTACATTCAACATTACCCGTACAGTGTGTTTTCTCCATTATTTGTGCTACATTCAACATTATCCGTACAGTGTGTTTTCTCCATTATTTGTGCTACATTTATCATTGTATCCGTACAGTGCGTTTTCTCCATTATTTGTGCTACATTCAAGGCACTTCTGTCTCATGGTAATCATGTGCTGGCGAATGAAACACTGAATCACTTTTTTTCCACTGATGCTGAAGTACCAGAAGCAATTCATGCAGAATTGCAGAAGTTGGCTGATGTTGATTAGCTCGTTGCCCAAGCTCGTTCCAGAAATGTTCTAAGTGATTCATATCATGACTTTTTGCAGACCAAACGATTCTATTGTCCACGGTTTGCTGCATGACAGCATTTTCTGCATACAAACGGTCTGGTATTGCATTATCATCTTGAAAGACTGCATTGATATATATATATATATATATATATATATATATATATATATATATATATATATATATATATATATATATATATATATATAGAGAGAGAGAGAGAGAGAGAGAGGCGGGGAGTTCGTTGAAGTTTGTTTGTTTGTTTTGCGTTCGTTCCATTGTAACCAGCACGGATATCCTTGTGATTTCCGCCGGGAGCGTGATTACGTTGTGCCACCGTTATGCGCCTCGTAGTCCTAGCACATCCGATTTCGGCATGTTTTGACAATTCGGGTGGGCTACCCTAACATGTGACAGCCTCAATATCTGTCTCCAGGCATGTGTGTATGTGGTGACTCTTCGCCCAGACGGTTTTTGCTCTCGGCTGTCTTGCACGAGGTGTTCCACTGTCTATGAACTTGCCTCGTGTAATTGGACGTACTGTGCCTGTGCCCATCGGGTACTGAACCGTTTTTCATCCATGAGCCTGGTTCCTTAAGGGGAAGAACTCATCGGAAGAGTTGGACCCTGGCTCTTTCGCCCTCTTAGCCGAGGTGTCATTCACCGACATCGTGTACCCCTTGTCCAAGTTCGAGACTCACATCATGCGTTTGAGAGTAAGGCGTTCTCGAGCTGAGCGACCTTGTCCCAATAGCGCCTGATCCCATCAGGTACTGAACCCTTTCTCTCTGTAAGTGTATTTCCGGTGTAGGAAAACCTGACAGTAGAGTTGTGCCCGGACTGCAATCGTTGTCCCTTTTTTGCCTAAGCTCATCGGGTACGGGACCCTTTCTCTTCGCGAGCATATTTCCGGTTTAGGAAGGCTCGACATTAGAGTTGGGTTACGACTTCTTTCTTTTCCGAACGCCCATGATTGGGTCTGGGTCTCTGTCTGTAAAGAGCACAGGTAACTAGAAGCTCGTCTCGAGCTGACGGAGCTTGTAGTTCCCCTTTCTATAAATAACCAAATGGTCAGAAGGTATCCGACAAAGTGGATGTTGCCGCAGTAACGTAATGAACAAATAGTAAAGCAAAATGAGTTAAACAGGTTACTAAAACACTTACCTTGCCTATTAATAAAAATATATTTAAAAAGAAAAAAAATATATATAAAAAAACATACAATAAAACTAAACAGGACAATTCTCCACATATCGGCTCAAATTGAACCTTTTTCAAGAGACAAACAACAGAAAACGACAAAATAAAAAAATAAATAAATGACTATATTTCATCAAGCCCCGTCTCCATAGCGCAGGGATGGCAACGCCAAATACGGATGAACGTGGAGAATTGTCCTGTTTAGTTTTATTGTATGTTTTTTTATATATATTTTATTTCTTTTTAAATATATTTTTATTAATAGGCAAGGTAAGTGTTTTAGTAACCTGTTTAACTCATTTTGCTTTACTATTAGTTCCCCTTTCCTAGGAAATTTTCACTTTATATTTGCAGTTCGCGCTGCCCTCTAGCGCTGTTCTGCCCTTTCATTGTTTCATTGTACTCGGTATGAAATCTATTTGTCTCTCGCCATGCATCTACCTTTACGTGCATTTTACATTGCCCCCCCTCCAATGTTCGGACTGGACTGACTAGCTTCACTGTATGTCGACAGTGTCGCTATATGTGGTGATGCTGGTGGTGTCGGAGATATTGTCTGTCTCTTATGCAGTCAAATCTCTTTCCATCTGCTACCTCCACATTCTCGGACACGATCCCCAAATGATTTGGCCAGAATCAGCTCGAGCTGCTGTATTTCTGTTTCCAGGGTGCACCTCGAGGAGGTACATTTGAGATCTTGGTTGTTCGTTAAAGTAAAATCTCACACATCATCACAGATCCACCACCATATTGGTTAAGGTGGCGTGCCGAGGGCGTCATACAAAGCGTATGTATGTTGTAAGATGTGACAGTTGGTGCGGAATGGTTAAGAATGCATGTGGATTGACAAACCACATTCCGAGTGATAATAACTTTCAAAAGACATTGCAAAGAGTGTTACCCTATAGCAAGAAAAAATTCTAAGGAATATATCATATTTATATTCTCCGATGGTTTTGTTGTTAGACACGTGTTTAGTGCGCTGTTATTTACATCTCGATCTGTAGAGAAGACAATCCAAGAGGGGAGTGGCGATTTTGTCGTGACTAGAAGACTACAAACAGCATGACTATGGAGATAATGGAAGTGGCCAACGCGTTACACTAGATGAGTACACAGACGGCAATACATGTCTGCATCCTTGATGACCCGATGAACATGATCAGAAACATACACATGAATTGTATTCGAGAACAGTGACTTGAGTTAGTCGCGATTTCAATGTTTAAATGTGTCACTGAATTTCGTGCCTGATCAATTGGATGTTCAAGCCAGCGAAACAGATGATCAGCTAGCTAGCTGTGCTAATGTGTAAGGATGGCGTAGAGCAATTCATAGTACGGACATAATTTGCGCTCTATACACAAAACAACACGGGCAAATGAAAGTATTGATTCCTTTTTATTGGTAATAAAAGGGTATTTTGGTATTGTTACCCGACTCATGGTTTGGGAAGGCAAACACTGCAAGGAAGGGAACTGGCCACATCATCTAATAGTTGCCGAGGATTATTAAATGAGAAGTTATCTTCACTCCTGACGGCAGGTTCCTGCCACGGGACCTACCTACTCTACTGAATTTTATGTGAGAAACCATTGACGATAAAAGCACTAGAATTGAATTAACAAATCGAGATAGATCTAACCCAGATTTAAATGAAGCAAAGAGTTTTATAGATAGCATATTTCTGGCAGATAAACTGAATTTCATCGATTTGGTGAGTAACGGAATGCTCAGGGAAGCATATTGGTGTTGCTGCTATTCTAGTCATTTCCTCATCTGTTAAAGCAACACTATGTAACTCACCGAGAGGATTTAGGAATAGATGACGCATGGAATACCACTAGTGAAGGAGTTGAAACTTGAATTCGCACTGCGTATACACTAATCTGTAAAGCTAGTGTGAACGAAGCTAAACTACATGACTTTACCATAGCAGCAAGCAGTGATGTTGTTTCAATAAGTTCCCTGATTAATGTATGATTGCTTTATCGACACTTGGATGTTAATTATTCCATTAAGAAATGTGATATTTTACTTGAGTATTGTCCAGCTCAATGACGAAGTGGTACAGAACCCATCTGTGACGGTCAAGGTACCGAGTTAGATCCCCTCCATAGGCAGTTGTGCATCCGGACCGTTCAGAAAGCACTGGCACACTACTGAACGTATTTATATTGCCTATCAAATCGCTACAGCCAAAAAATGCTGGGTTGATGGCTACGTCATGAATATGATATGCTACCAATTTTCAACAAATTGTGCAGAACAAGTAGAAGAAGTTAGTAATCCAGTGAACAATTATTGTCTTGAGAAATTATCAAAACAAAAGTATAAAGTTGAATTATTTGTTCTTCGCGATGCCCTTGGGGAATTGGCAGAATTTTGCAAGATTCTACAGAAGAGTTCGTTGACCAAAATTGAGGCTGTTTAATACACAAAAGCCAAAAACCAAGAAAATTAGATCTCAATATCTCGAAGACATTGCTCATTTCAGTAAAAGTGTACAAAATTAGATCTCAATATTAAGAAGTCATTACTCATTCAGTAAAAGTGTACAAAATTAGATCTCTATATCTCGAAGTCATTACTCATTTCAGTTAAAGTGTACAAAATTAGATCTCAATATCTTGGAGACAAGATAATGCATGAAAGAATTAAGAACAAGATAGACACAGAGGTCGGTGAAGAACAATTCGATTTTAGGAAAAAACAATGGACACAGAGAAGCTATACTCAGTATCCTACTAGTGATAGATAAATATATAGAAGTCCAAACAAATATATATATTTGTTTCATAGACTACAGCAAGGCCTTTGACAGAGTCTAACATTAAAAATTAATAAAATGTCTTCAAGAAATAGGCATAGATGGAAAAGACATCAGACTAATTCGAAATTTATATTGGGAACAAACTGCATCAATAAGGTGTGACAACAGCTTCTACTATTTTTAAAAATATAGAAGAAATGCCAGGACTCAAGATCAATGGGAAAATAATAAACAACATTAGATATGCAGATGACACTGTTCTTTTAGCAGAAAGTTAACATGAACTACAAAGACTAATAGATCAAGTCAATAAATCAAGTAATGAATATGGACTGGATATAAATATAAAAAAACCCACAAAAACCATGATAATCAGCAAAGACACAGAAGAACAGGTGCTAAACATAAACATACATGGAGAGAAACTACAACAAGTAAAACAGTATCAATATCTTGGACACATAGTCACAAATGATGGCAGATGTAAAACAGAAATTAAAAGGATAATAGGAATGGCTAAAAGTACCTTCAATGACATGAGGAATATTGTAACATCTAAACAAATTACAAACAAGTTAAAAATAAGAATTATAAAATGCTACATCTATTCTATATTAATGTATGGCTCAGAAACATGGACACTAAATACACAATTAGAAGACATAATTGATGCCTTTGAGATGTGGGTATATCGAAGAATAGGGAGAACATCATGGAAAGAGAAAAAAACAAACAAAGAGGTGCTAAAGACACTTAATATGAAGAAAGATCTACTAAGAGAAATAAAGATCAGGCAAATAAAATATTTTTGACACATTAAAAGACATGACACCTTATTGAAGACCTTACTTGAGGGTAAAGTCAACGGGAGGCGAGCAAGAGGTAGCCAGCGATACAAGTGAGAGAGTAACATCACACGATGGACAGGTTACAGTCTAGCAGAATGTACCACCAAGACAAGAGACAGGGGATGCTGAAGATCCGTTGCAGCCAACCTTCGTTGCGGAGACGGCACTTAATGATGATGATGATCTTAGAAACATTGCTAATTTCAGTAAAAGTGTACAAAATTTACTTTTTTAGTACACTGTTGTAAATACTAAATATGTTCTCAGCTCCATCCAAAAAATGTATCATCAATTGGACACAAGGTTTCGATAAAAGTAATTAAACGATTGGTTTGTGTGTTTAACAAAAACTGTTTGTCAAATTTCTCAAATTTCAGGATATCATTTATAAGACAACAAGAGCAATTCAGTGAATTAAATAATCTCATTAATTTATATGCAACTTTCCTAGCCTCAATTGCTGATTGTGTGAAAGTTTTTAGCTTAAAAAATACAATCACGATAACAGTTATACTCAGCTGTAAATGAGTACCTGACGCATAAGTTAGTGGAGGTAAAGACATCAAGGAAGGGAACTGGCCACCCCACCTAATAGTTGTTGCAGCTTAGCACATGAAGAGTTATCTTCCTCTTGGACAACAGATGACACGGGACCTACCTTTATTATAACAGTTTAAAAATAGACTTGATACAGATCAAATGGAGAATTGATGAGAATCTTCGTCTTCTTCAGCGTTCGTTCTCAAACTCCCACTGGATCTCCCTTGTAGCGGGACCATTTTCCTACTAGATTTCTAGCAGGATGTAGTCCAGAGAATGGAAATGCGTTGTGTCGCAGTTTAATTTGCTCCAATGACCCAACACATCCGTCTTCGGTGGATATGAGAATCACACTTCAGATGCATTCTGAAATTAATATTGACAAAGTATATGATTTCTAGAACACAAGAGAAAGGTAGAAGGGGAATGTGAAAATATAATTTTTTAAATTCTGCCCATAAGAAGCAGTGTTAAAATGTATCCACTCACACATATGTACATTTTTAGTTCTGCCCATAAGAAGCAGTGTTAAAATGTATCCACCCACACATATGTACATTTTTAGCTCTGCCAATAATAAGCAGTGTTAAAATGTATCCACTCACACATATGTACATTTTTAGCTCTGCCAATAATAAGCAGTGTTAAAATGTATCCACTCACACATATGTACATTTTTAGCTCTGCCAATAATAAGCAGTGTTTGTGTGACTTGAATTCTTCCCAGCGTACGTTATACGTAAACATATTTACTGCGATACATCTGACAAAGACAGAAATCGATTACAATATCTAGCTGCCTACGAGAATAAAATGTAAAATGTAGCTGGGAGATTGTTTCATTATTAACAATAACAGCTGCCATCTTGACAAAACATTGATGTTTACTGGAGTAAATTTTATAAAGTATTTCATAATAAATTTGAGCTTTGTTCTCCTTCAAATAATGAGTAAATATTTTTATTGTCCTTGTTCTTGTATCTTTAACCAAGGATCATCAAAGCAGACATTCATTATTGCAAGTTTATGTTTACTGAAGGCCAACATCGTCTTTTCATTTTTTTAAACAAAAATAACTGATGACTGTTTACTGAAAGATAAATTTATATTCATAAACTATAAACTCAATATAATTGAAATAAACATATCCTCACAGACGAGGTACAACAGGAAATAGAAATCCAGAACAATCAAGAAATTTAGAAACCTTTAATGAAACGATTATTGTCTACAAATTACTGGGAAGTCGATGTAAATTGATTTGCTGTGAAATAGCAGTTTTATTAAGTCAACGATATTATTGTAGATAGAAATGATATATTTATCATGTGCACGTAGATAGATAAGAATATTTATCGTTTGTTCTTTTCTTGCTGGATGTACCTTCTGAAATAAAAATAATGTAGATAATCTCTTATTCTTTGATTGTCTGTGTAAACAGCAAATTGTTATCATTATGTTTGTCTTTTATCTATAAGGTGAGTTCTGAAATTTTGTTTCTTTTAAAAATATTAAACTATAATTAATATCCACATGGCCCAGTAGAATTTGTTTATCAAAGATTGATAATTTGTTGATATCATTGAATTACATTTAAAGAACTTTCACTTGAACATTTTATTGTCTTTGATGTTGGTACAGTGTTTTAGATATTTCATTTAAACAATAAAATTGTCAAAAACATTATAGAAATGTATTTGTTTTCCATACACACATAAACATTTGACTATTTATTTGTGTACATGCATTCTGCAGATACAAATAATAGTTTAACTTAAATGCATGGAATTATGTCACAGATATAAACTATATCTGAATTTTATAGTCTCCGAAACTTGTCTCTGAATTAAAAAACTTCTCTATTAGATAAATTGAGAAGAATGGAGACAAACAGGACCTTACCTAGTTCTATGATTAGTAGTGACATAACACAAAAGGTAATGTGGTTACATCAGTGCGTGATATATCCCTGTACAAGTATTGTGGGAATAACCGGGTGTTTGATCAGCATTGTAGCACTGACTAGACAAGGATTTAAGAAATGTTCAAACATACTGCTCCTTTCTTTGTCCCTTTCTGATATTTGTTGTCTGACAGGTGTCAACAATATTCCACTTACCATTAGGTTACTCAATGATTATCCTGGTTTTGCCTACTCTGAAATTGTTAACTATATAATGTATATATTGTACGAACTACTCGAAGGTGCCGAAATTGTAGGGTACAATTGTTCAACATTTATTACTTCCCTGATAACAATAGAACGTTTATTAACAGTGTTTCTTCCATTCACAGTTCATAAGATTGTTACACCTATGAGAACAACATTCGTGATATGTATTTTTTTAATAATAACTACAGCATCTTTCATTTATCAATACCTTGTGTGCATACAGTTTCGACATGTCATAGTCAAAGGCGTTTTAATTGGTATTCTGTCAAATACACGACGATATTATGAGGACAAAAGGAGCGGAGTGTATGACAGTATTGGAAAATTCACCGTCTCTTGCTTTATTTATATACCAGCTATTATTGTGTTTGTTGGTTCTATTGTGATTGGAATAAAAGTTCGCATGATTACCAACAAGCGCATGCAACTAATATCTGCTGGGGTCAGTCCTAAAACCAAACCATCTAAGAAAATCATATCGCATTTGACGAAAACATTGTTTAGTGTGTGTATCGCGCACATTCTATTTACCGGATTTGGAGTTGTGATCATTGCCACGGTTTTTCAATCACATTACGCGAATAATAATATGTTGGTAATATCTGCGTATATTACCCGTGAAATGAATTGTATAAATGGAATTATTAATTGCGTTATTTATATAGCTAGTAACAAAACTTTCAAATACAAGGAAGTATGCATGTGCTGTTTTAGATGTATCAGATGTTTCTGATGTGTAAACACAATTCTAATGTCACAGTGATTTGACAACTCTGATGTGTAAACACATGTATCATGTCACACAGTTGAGGCGATTCGCATGTGTAAACACATGTATCATGTCGTACCGAAAACACAGTTCGTATATGTAAACACACATATCATGTCACATTTATTACACACATCGCACACAACGTTTCTGACGGTAAGCACATTTAGCACACGAATTGATTACACTGGTCAACTTCAAATTTGCTGTCTATGTTTAAAAAAAAAATTTTAGGATAATTTTACTGTGCTGAATCCAAAAATCACATTGGTTATGCTCAATCAGGTCTGGTTTTTTTTATCTAGTACCACATGATGTTTTTTTTATAGGTGGGTCATATACCATATCAAATAAAACAGTAAAATTACAATTGATTTCCACACATTTGATCAAATTTGATCACACATTGCTTCTGTAGTCCTTGCTCACTCGATTACCCTGAAGGATTCTTCTTCTTCTTTCGTTCACTTGAAACATGTCTATATCTGTAATTCTGTTTCCTGAATAAAACTCCCTTTTTTGGTGTATTTCATACAGTGGTCCATAGAGCTTTGATTCCAGTGTTGTTTCCTCTGGCCAATATGTCTGCGTCGGCATTTCATGCTCAGAACACTCATGAAGTATATGTTTGGCACTATGTGATACCTGTCCACATGTACAGATGACCGTGTTGTCAATCTTGAACTTTGTATACATATGACTGCGGAGTCGGTTGCGTCCTGTTCAGAGGCGTAGAATTATAACTTGTGATCTGTTAATAATTTGATAGTCATCTTGTGTTGTTGTTTGTGGTTTTTTTAATTTGCTTAATCATCTGTTTAAAAAAAATGTTAGGTGATTGGTATATCTGGTTGGTCTTCGGCAGCACCTTTCTTAGTTGGTCTGCTTTATCATTTCCTGGTATTCCACAGTGAGAGGGTATCCACTGCATGGTTACCCTATACTGGTAAGACAATTCACTACGTAGTTTTTGCAAGTCTGTTAGTTTTCCAACACTGACGGATAATTATGTTGCAGAGAAGTATGTGCTGGAGAAAGTTTTTAATTATCAGCACGAATAGTACATTTGTGTTGACTTGAAGATGGTGAATTTCCTATTGGGACAACAGTCTGGCTTTACAAAGTACACCTGCTTTCTGTGCATGTGGGTTAGTAAGAACAGGTCTAAGCACCATACCAACAAGGACTGGCCTGCACGAGAACAATTAGTGCCGGGTAGATCAAAGAACATCGTCAACAATCCCCTTGTAGACAGAAACACCTTCTTCAACAGACGATCTCGTAACCGGACAACATTCATGACGTTTTTTTGATTATTCTCATGATTCTCGTAGGTTAGTATTTATATACTGCATATATGTCATTCCAAAAATAGCCAAAGTAGACCCGAAAAATTCACGGAAATCGGAAAATAAGTCATGTTTATATACTGCATATATCTTATGCCGAAAATAGCCAAAGTAGACAAAAAAATTCACGGAAATCGGAAAAGTCTGTCTGTCTGTCCGTCCGTCCGCCCGCACGCACGCCTGCCCGCCCGTCCGTCCGCCCGCCCGCCCGCCTGTCCGCCTGCCTGCCTGTCTGTCTGCCTGCCTGCATTTTACCTTCCTACCTACTTACCTACCTACCCATCCACCCACCCACCATGTTTACATTTTTGTTCTTAAAAATACGTGTCATCTGTCATAGAATCTGGTATATTTTGTTGCATCTATTTTTGTATCTCTTTACTGTTTTACCTCGATATAATGCTTCCTAAGTAAGTGAACTCCTTTACCTGTTTAATGTGTTTATTATCGATGGAGATAGTGATATTTCTTTGTTTCTTGGCTATTGCCATTATTTCGAGCTTTTCAATATTAATCTTCATGTTGAATTCTTGACATGTTGTGTGGAGTCTGTTCATATGTTCGTGCAATTGTTCTTCTAATGTCACTATTAGTACTTGGTCGTCTGAAAAAAGTTGTATTTGTTCGTTTTGTCGTTCATGTTATCTTCTTCGTTAGTACTTGTTAGTTTACAGATGTGGTCAATATATGTTATAAAAAAGTAGAGGAGATATGACACACCTCTGGCGAACTCCTGATAAGTTTTGGAACTTATTGGACACTGCAATTGTTCTTACTTAACGTTGGCTATTCGTATAAATGCTCTTGCATAAATTGATTAAATGCTCTGGTACTCCGTATATTGATTGTGTTTTCCAAAGTTGTTGTCTGTCTACTCTGTCGAAGGCCTATTTGTAGTAGATGAATGCAATGTATAATTCTGTGTTATTTTCTGTAGTTTTTCTGTTTGTTATCCAAGTGTAAAGATAGCATCCATACATTTTTACGGAATCCCAATTGGGTATTTTATTGAAGTTGTGGTTTGTAATATTTTGTTAAACATTTTTTCCTGTGTGGCTTAGTACAGATATCCCTCTGTATTTTGTTCAATCTCTCTTACTGCCTTTTCCCCTCCATATGGGACTGATTGTTGCGTTTCTCCAGTCTTCTGGTGTTTTTTGTTTCTTCCATATGGGAATGATTGTTGCGTTTCTCCAGTCTTCTGATGTTTCTTGTTTCTTCCATAAGACATTAAATAATCTGTATAGCCATTTTTTTTCCACTCTCTGCGGCTTTGATAAGTTTTATGACGTCCCTATGCCGGTTTATTTCTATTAGCAAAATGACTGCCGTCAGTCACAATGCTAAACTTACCTTCGAAAAATATCTTACATTTATTAAAATTCTAGATCTTACATTTATTTTAATATCTCTAATTTGGTGCAGACAGAGATGTATAGAGTATAACATGGGGTTGGTAGGGGGGGGGGGCTTAAAAACGTCGAGGTTAGGACTGGAACTTTATTAGAGGAAGCGATGGCCATATTTTGAATGGAACAAATCATAAGCTCGCAAAAATTAATCCTACTTTATTTTTCGAAAAAGAGTTAGGGGACATAAGCAGACTAAGCATAAACATTACATTTATTATGTCCCTTTGGTAGTGCGCGGTAGATAAATATTGCTTGGGGCGAGGACAGTGTATTTTAGTTTCTGAGCATGGAGGGGGGTGGAGGGGGTATATTTACAATTTAGGGGGGGGGGTATTTACTGTTGGAGTTTGGTAATTTTTGGTAGTTTTGGGCGATATTTAGTTTTTAAGAAAAGGGGGGGGCAGTTTAACGATTGGGGGTTAGGGTTTGGGACAGTGTTACCGCTGTTTGGGACAGTGTTACCGCTGTTTGGGACAGTGTTACCGCTGTTTGGGACAGTGTTACCGCTGTTTGGGACAGTGTTACCGCTGTTTGGAAGCTGCATATATTCATAAGCATAATCTTAGGGAAGTGCAAACACCTTCCGACCTTTTTCATGTATTCGCTGGCGGTGTCGCCTTTCGTTGTATTTCACCTGAATCCGTCCATCATTATTTTATAATAGATCATTGGATGACCCTGACTTCCCAAGTTTACTTGTTGTAACTTGACCTCCCAAGTTTACTTGTTGTAACTTGACCTCCCAAGTTTACTTGTTGTAACTTGACCTCCCAAGTTCACTTGTTGTAACTTGACCTCCCAAGTTTACTTGTTGTAACTTGACCTCCCAAGTTTACTTGTTGTAACTTGACCTCCCAAGTTTACTTGTTGTAACTTGACCTCCCAAGTTTACTTGTTGTAACTTGACCTCCCAAATTTACTTGTTGTAACTTGACCTCCCAAGTTTACTTGTTGTAACTTGACCTCCCAAGTTTACTTGTTGTAACTTGACTTCCCAAGTTTACTTGTTGTAACATTCCTCGAGTTTGTAACAAACGTACAACATCTTTTTCTGTAACAGAGATCTACGATTACTTTATTGATTTTGTTACAGCGGCGACCTGTCTGATAAGTCTGCTAGTCACGTGAGATTTATGTGACGACACGAAAGATGCGCAAGCTGTAACAGAGATTAAACAGGTTGGTTGTTAATGAGTTTTACTTCTCCTTTGGAGAAGCTTGCGACTTACAACCAGCTGACAACGCAATCGAGTTAGATTATATCAAGATGCACTATCATAAAATATTATAGGCAGCAAAGATGCCCACATTTTTAGTTCAGATATTAAACCGCTCTGTGTATGACATTAAAAGATTGGCTGTTGACTCGTGGTGTGACCACTTTTCCCCCTACATTACATGATTAGATCTAATCCTTATACTAAAGACCACGATTATCCCTTTTCCTCCCATGAACCTTCGTGGCATTAAATTGTGATATGACATAATTTAACATCCGCTTAAATTAGCCATTTTGTTAGTGACGTAATGTAAGTGTCGACACAAGAACTGCGCTAAATATAACAAACTTGGAATGAAAATGTGCACAATATTCATACTTCGTTCACATTTCGAAAAAAAGATGGGCTTGTGATATGTGATCGTATCAAACATGTCACATTTCTGATGTCTAAACACATTTAACATGTCACATTGACCATATTACAACCGGGAACTAGAGTTCTAATTCATTGTGCAATGAATAAAGCAATTGTTATCTTTCCATGCAAGTTATAGAAGATGACTAAGGCAATAGGTGGACATAGGCTGACAATCTGTAACCTATGAAAAAATCAAC
This sequence comes from Meghimatium bilineatum, assembly GCA_034231615.1. Taxonomy (NCBI): domain Eukaryota; kingdom Metazoa; phylum Mollusca; class Gastropoda; order Stylommatophora; family Philomycidae; genus Meghimatium; species Meghimatium bilineatum. The sequence continues at coordinate 60,142,407 of CM067311.1, read as the reverse complement.
ATTGACACATCCTCTCTCTATTTTTTTACTTTTGACTTCTCTCAAGTAAGCTCCATGGGTGAAGAAGAGATGCTGACCAGTCGACATTGCACATATTCTTCTTTTGTGTTTTATAGGTGACGAGAAATCCTAAATGTGCCACTTTTGTGGCAGGCTCATAGGTGACGAGAAATCCTAAATGTGCCACTTTTGTGGCAGGCTAATAGGTGACGAGAAATCCAAAATGTACCTTCACTGTGACTGGGTCAACATATCAAAAAGAAAAATGATGAGATAGTTGCCTGATATATGTATGCTACGCCTATGTGAGATAGTTGCCTGATATGTGTATACTATGCCTGTGTGAGATAGTTGCCTGATATATGTATGCTACGACTGTCGCAGGACGTGGTAATCGTGGGATACTGGCGAGGTGCAATTCCTTCCTTCAGGAACTAACCATGCATCAATAATCTCACACTTAGTCTTCTATGTGTTCTAGACCTCATACGAGCACCCGGTGACTCCTTGGTTACAGAAGAACCTATGCTTTTGTCCGAAGGGCTATGGACTGGTAAGAGTTACCTGTTCACAGATGAAGGGATTATCATTATCATTATGATGTCACATTGAATAGACGTTTCTAATTGGTAAACAAACTTATCATGTCACTTTGATTAGACCTTTCAGATGTGTAAATGCATGTATCATTGCACATTGACTAGACGTTTCTGATGTGTAAACAAATGTATCATGTCACATTTAATAAACGTTTTAGATGTGTAATCAAATTTATCATGTAACATTGATTAGACGTTTCAAGTGTGTAATCGCATGTATCATGTCATATTGATTAAAATCGTCGAATGTGTACACAAATCTATCATTTCACATTCATTAAAGTCATCAGATGTGTAAACGCATGTATCATGTCACATTGATTAGACGTTTCAGATGTGTAAACAAATGTATCATGTCACATTGATTAGACGTTGCAGATGTGTAAACAAATTTATCATGTAATATTCTTAAATCAGGTCAGATCGGATATAACTGAGCTACTGTATGACAGTAGTCGACACAGCCGGTCTCTGTTCTCGCCGTTGGTCGGGCTGCGTCTATCTGACAATCTACATTGTGTCAACGGCTTCGGGCGAAGGATTGGACAGATACTTGCCTTATCATAGAAAGAGAAAATGCAAAGTAAAACAAAATCGTGTGACGTGACATTCGATGCCTGTATCTCTGGTTAGCAACTAGTCTAGTTTGGGAACACCGAATCGGACAGATTGAACACCGAATCGGACAGATTGAACACCGAATCGGACAGATTGAACACCGAATCGGACAGATTGAACACCGAATCGGACAGATTGAACACCGAATCGGACAGATTGAACACCGAATCGGACAGATTGAACACCGAATCGGACAGATTGAACACCGAATCGGACAGATTGAACACCGAATCGGACAGATTGAACACAGTTATGCGAATCCAGTATATCCTGCAGCGGACCTTTCTCCACATGTGTTGGTTATACCTTTCATTTGGAGTTATCAAGACAAGTAGAGAGAGAGAGAAAGAGAGAGAGAGAGAGAGAGAAAGGGATCATGTTACATGGTCAACACATGTTCTCTATTCTCCATCCCAAGCATCATGCTACAGTAATGTATACTCCATCCCTGGTCTTAATGGGTCTTGGAATGGGTCTCTTAGTGGGTCTCGGAATGATATCGGCAGATAGCAGTTACGGGTTATAAGTCAAATCACTTGGCATGGACAAATAAATCATAGGCTATCTTTGGCGGAGGGTGACACTTTTGGTGCAATTGATCAACCAACGACTACGTCACGCTGGGCAGACTCCAGACAGTAAGTTATTGTTCCATCATAGGTTGTATACTTCAATGGGTGCTTGGAGCTAGTACAAAATCGGAAAAAATTAGGTTGTAAATAAAATGTACTAGGCCTAAAAAATTGAAAATTGATAGTGGCTTTAACTTAGAATCTAGAATGTCCATACCATGTGTCCATGACATTCCACGGACATTAATGACATTGACAATGGGAGAAAAAAAAGGCTGTTATCGATGCTGGGATCAACCATCTTAGCACAGAAATTGCTGGCCTACGGGAGACACGTCTTGTTTAGGATGGATCACTTAGACAAAGGAACTATACCATCTTCTAAAAGGGTAGGTGAAAATATGCCATCCGTCAGGACGGGGTTGACTTTGTTATCAAGAGCTCAATGTTGGGTGCTATTGGGGCACACGAGGTAGATATGACAGAATATTAACATTGATATTGTTAACTTCCAGTGAACTTGTCAAACTTATCACTGTCTATGTTAACATTAATATTGTAAGCTTTAAGTGGACTTGTAAGACTTATCAGTGTCTATGTTAACATAGACACCCGTAGGCCAGCAATTTCTGTGCTAAGATGGTTGATCCCAGCATCGATAACAGTATTTTTTCTCCCGCTGTCAATGTCATTGATGTCCGTGGTATGTCCTGGACACATGGCATGGACATTCTAGATTCTAAGTTCAAGCCACTATCAATTTTCATTTTTATGGCCTGGTACATTTTATTTACAGCCTATTTTTTCGATTTTGTCCTGTTTCCAAGCACCAATTGAAGCATACAGCCTATGATGGAACAACATCTTACTGTCTGCAGTCTGCCCAGCTTATCATTTCACACCAGAGGTGACAAACACGCCTCTATACTTTACCACCTGTTTTCTCGTTAAATAGCCAAGTCGAACAATACATTTTATCTGGAATGTCAATACCTGGCCGAATGTGTCTCTTTCCATTGTCGAAGACGAACAATACCCATTTTCAGGTCCCTTCTACATAGGTCGACGTAATCTTTGTTATGTCACGTCTGCTTTGCTAGCTTCGTGGAGACTGTCGTTCTTAGGTAGTTAGTTAGTTAGTCGTTGGATTATCGTCACTGCGCTCTAGACAAGTCTAAGGTGCTCAGATCCCTCCTTGAGTGTATCCGCTATTACACGTTGACTGACGGTCCCAGTACGTCGTTGATTGATCATCATTCTTTCTCGCACACGAAACCGCTCCTTTTTAGTGACATCACATTTCAAACTAAACTCCCTTAGTCTAATCGTGGAACAAGAGCCATCGTCACTTAAACAGTTATGTGTTCCTGCGTTTTCTCGTAGGCGTTAAAAATATCTTCCCGATCCATTGCTCCACCAACAGCCGTAGTAGCCGCGTGTGCGGTCAACCTATATGCTCTCGCATTAACCCGTACTCCCACATGTTCCGTTGCAAAAATAAAAGTCACTTTACGTACACGGGAATTCTTCACTGCATCCAGCCACAGTTTCCGAATGTACCCATCTGAACTTTCACAATCATGCTCATCGAGTCACTGAGTATACAGAAATGTGTCGCAGTCTGCGAGCACACCCATTTCAAAGCTTTGGTTACTGTCAATATTTCCATTTTCATGCTGTGTGTCGTCTAAGAGAATGCACCACTTTCCTCTCTGGTGGTTTCCCCGCACCTTTGAGCCGAGAATGCCTTGGCCTTCACGGCATTCTCTCAACCGTGAAGGCCCAGGCATTCTCTCAACCGACCCATCTGTATTAATAATCATATCACCTTCCCTGGATTTCTCAATGATCAGAGCGAGCATCACCAGCTCAACCACTGTTGATCATCATTTCCTGCATTCTCTATTGAGTGTTATTATTAGTTTGAAGGCTGTTGGACAATCTAAGGGCGTCCGGCTCCATTCCGCACAAGGTAGCCCATCCTCCAATCTGCACACACACTGTATAATATTCTCTCTGCACCCCATCCACGAAATTCCTCTCTTAAGGGGACTACCTTTCACTTTGAGAATGCCAGGGTGTAGCGAGTGCTCTCTATGAGCGGTGAGTTGTAGGTAGTCCCGCGCTTTGCACATTTGTATTCTTTGGTCTGCAGTTGGGCAATCAAGTAAGTATAGCCCGTGTCAAAATATCTCTCGTACACCCCAAATAAATTGTATTGCCTCATTATGGATTCTATCCAGTCTTTCTGTTTGAGTCTCACTCCGTGTCAGAATTGCCAGTGCGTACCCTAGCACTGCCACCAGCATATATCAAAAATAGCAGCCTCTGTTCATATTGATCAGCAACCATAACTTTCATCGCCGCAAGACCTTTATAAGCCTCTATAAAGATGTGGTCAACATGATCTTTGAAACTTTGGTCCAACATAACTCCCAAGTGCTTCATTTTGCAGGTTCTCTCGAGGACATCTCTCAAAGTAATGGATAGCGTGGAAGTGTATACTATGATATTATTTAGGGAACACCATGTTATCGATGCTTTTGATGGATTAACAACAGCTCCAGAATTACTGCAGCATTCCCCTATGCGAACAAGCTCCCTCTGAAAATTCCTGGCGCTCGTTTATTTATATCTGCCCTGCCTTTTTTTGCTTTAGCTATCAAGCTGATGGGGGGGGGGGGGGGGTTCTTTAATCTTAGTAGATTGAGAGCCAAGACCAAAACTAAGACGAACATTGTTCGCGACCTCTCGTTCGCTGACGATTGTGCACTAAACGATACCATTCTGAAAGACATGCAGGATAGCAGGGGCATCTTTTCATTGGCCTGTGATGCGTTCAATGTCACTATCAGCACAGCGAAGACATTAGTAATGTATCAACCAGCGCCAGGTGTCCCCTACACATGTCACCGTATATGTAACTCGTGTTTATATCGTTCTATCCAACCAGATTTGTATCGTGAATTTTCCAAATTTCTATTTTCTATTTTTTCTCTTTACTATCATATAATGTTGACTGGTACTTGAAGAGACTTTATATGCTACAACGTAAGAGGCATATAGTTCCACACAACTCTCAAACTCTCCATAATCATGTATGCAAACCTGGTCGTGATCAATCAGAACTGTATTTAATTTTCAACAACCAAAATAGTTCAAACACTGTTAGTTACTAATAAAACAACACTAATCGAGCCTAGTAGTAATTCTGGCCCTCGCTAAATATTAAGCCCGTGTAATGCCGGTCAGACAATCTACAGCACCACTGTCCGCTGACAATAAGCACAAAGTAATATGCTGGTCGTACAGGCCACAGCACTGTCGTCTATCTGGTAAATGAACAATAATAACGCCAACGTAACCTGGGTCAGCTTGTTAATCGCTGACAGTAAGCGCACCGTGTAATGCCAGTCGTACAGGCCACTGCACTGTCGTCTATCTTGTAATTGAACAATAATAATATTAAAATCCACTTAATAACAGTCACACAGGCCACTGCCTGTCTTCTATTGTAACTGAACAATATTTCAAAATCCACTTAATAACAGTCACACAGGCCACTGCTTGTCTTCTATTGTAACTGAACAATATTTCAAAATCCACTTAATCCCAGACATACATGCCACTGCCTATCTCATATTCTCACTGAACTATCGAAATCCACTTAATCACAGACATACAGGCTACTGCCTGTCTTCTATTGTAACTCAACAATCTCTCGAAATCCACTTCATCACAGACATACAGGCTACTGTCTGTCTCCTATTCTCACTGAACTATCTATTCGGTCTCATCACTCAACTTCCAATCCTTCCATGAGCTCAGCTCTCCCAAAACAACCAACGTTCGTCTGCCTAAATCGCTCAAAAAAACACACCTATCAGGACTATAACACTACCGCTTAACTAGTAACCGAACATTATATAACAAGTGCTTAATAGATTCGGTCCAAGGGAGGGTTGTAGGTAGGGGGGGGGGGCAGGGCGTCCTTGTGCAAACATTGCAGATCAGACAACAGGAGAATAACGAATTATTTAGCCTGGAGTCTGATACTGTCACACATAGAACCAGTAATCACAGTAAATGGACACACACTCAATACTGCCAATACGTTTGCATATCTCAACAGCACCATATCCCAAACTGCTACAATCGACGAGGATGTTACCAGTGCTGCATTCGGGGGTCTTCGTGTCAACGTCTGGATCAGGAGTGGTCTCACACTGACAACTACGTTGGACGTGTACCGTGCAGTGGTTCTACCAACACTGCTTTATGCTGCATCATCCTGGACTATATATGCGAAACACGCTCGACAGGATAACTCTTTCCACCTTCGGTGCCTAAGAAACCTCATGGGAGTACGTTGACATAATCGTGTGCCAGCCACGGAAATCCTTCAAAAATCTCGAATGCAAAGCATCCATGCCCTGCAGATTAGGTCCCAACTTCGATGGACTGGTTATATCGTCCGAATGCCAGATAATCGTCTTTCAAAGAGATTATTCTATGGGGAACTGTGGGATGGTAAACGTTCAAGCTGTGGGCAGAAAACGCGGTTCAAGGATCACATAAATAACTCAATCACTGCAGCATCGATCCTAGCTCCTGGGAGACTACAGACCATGATCGCTCAGCTTGGTACACCCAGATAACTGATGGCATCATTAAATTGGAAAAAGAAAGAACACTGCGGGCAAATTATAAGCGACGAAAGCGGAAGGACAAATCCGAAAACTCACCTACTCCAAACCCTCTACACTCCTGCAAGTACTGCAATAGAACTTTCCTGGCACGAATCGGACTCATCGGGCATCTACGAACTCACAAAACAAATTAGACAATCACAAATTTTTCGTTGTTTTTCTACTTTTTCATCACATTTATTGTTTTTCATGCCATGCTCATCTTCGCTTGCGAAGGAGGAACATCATCATCTTCCCTGCTTATATACCAAGATATTATCAGCATAAGACATAGTTGTACCCGGTCCAGCAATCTGACAGCTTGTAATTTGAACTGTATACACATTAAATAATGCTGGATACAGAGGTGACCCTTGTGGCAGTCCCGGGTTTATGACTGTTGGTGCCGAATACCTACTCCCACATTTAAGAACAGCCTGTAAATGGAAAAGTGCCGAGACAATTCACCTGACAATAAAAGGACTAACTTGGAGATACAGCATTATGGTCACCACGAAATCCAAGGGTACTGTTATAAGCATCATCCAGGTCTATTACATCAGCGCACGTCTCCATTCGTTTGTCAAAACTTTCGAACACTTCTTGCGTGAATACGGCGGCGTTGTGCAAAGACTGCTTACCTGGACGATAGCCTCCAAACGTTGAGGGTAGTCTGTTATTCCTCTCTACATGTAAGGACAATTTCCACACCACAATCTTTTCTAATAACTTGCCGATCGTATTCTGCATAGTTATGAGCCTGAAACACTGCATCTTTGCATGAATCTTGCCAAGCTTCGGTACTGGGATCAAGTAACTATGCAGACCACAAATAACAGGGTTTAACAGTTTAAAGATATCACCAAGTCTGCAAAGGAAAAAAAATGAGAAGACTTTTGTTATGAGATTGCAAACGAAAAATCACTAAAACTGTTCTAGCGCCTGCATAAATCAATGACGATCCAAGGAAGCGTATAACAATCTCGTTTCCAAAGCAGAGACTTAGTATGGCAGAAGACAGATGAGAATAAGGGTACAGCACTGCTGGCTCATTATAGGGCACAAATTTGTCAGAGGAACTTGGGGAATTACAATGAAATCATGAAAACAGTCACAGACATATGCAATAAGCAAGTTATTGAAAGCGATAATGCAATTACTCTTGAAGATATTACAGCCACAATGAAAGTCCAAGAAACCCAGCGCAAGGACCTGATGGCATTAGGCATGACGATCTCAGAGACAGGTCAGTCGAGGACCTTAAGGAGCTGGAAATGTTGTTCAACAAAAGCATAGCGATTGGAATGTAGAAGAAGACTGGTTGTCTTACTTAAATACGGCTTAATGTTCCCCGAAGACAGGTTTGTGATAATTTAGTTGCTAAACTCTACTCGTTCACTTCGTTCTGTGATAATTTAGTTGCTAAACTGTACTCGTTCACTTCGTTCTGTGATAATTTAGTTGCTAAACTCTACTCGTTCACTTCGTTCTGTGATAATTTAGTTGCTAAACTCTACTCGTTCACTTCGTTCTGTGATAATTTAGTTGCTAAACTCTACTCGTTCACTTCGTTCTGTGATAATTTAGTTGCTAAACTCAACTCGTTCACTTCGTTCTGTGATAATTTAGTTGCTAAACTGTACTCGTTCACTTCGTTCTGTGATAATTTAGTTGCTAAACTGTACTCGTTCACTTCGTTCTGTGATAATTTAGTTGCTAAACTCTACTCGTTCACTTCGTTCTGTGATAATTTAGTTGCTAAACTCAACTCGTTCACTTCGTTCTGTGATAATTTAGTTGCTAAACTGTACTCGTTCACTTCGTTCTGTGATAATTTAGTTGCTAAACTGTACTCGTTCACTTCGTTCTGTGATAATTTAGTTGCTAAACTGTACTCGTTCACTTCGTTCTGTGATAATTTAGTTGCTAAACTGTACTCGTTCACTTCGTTCTGTGATAATTTAGTTGCTAAACTCAACTCGTTCACTTCGTTCTGTGATAATTTAGTTGCTAAACTGTACTCGTTCACTTCGTTCTGTGATAATTTAGTTGCTAAACTGTACTCGTTCACTTCGTTCTGTCAGACATTCTGTCTGGATCTGACTAAGCAGCCGACCTACTGCTCTATTGTTGCGGCCTGCCACACCTCACTCTATTATATACTTAGTATCCGATTATTGATAGATGAATATATAGTATGAACAAAAAGTATCTACATTTGCTTCATAGACTACAGCAAGACCTTTAACCGAATCAAACATGAAGTATTAATGTAATGTCTTCAAGAAATAGGCACAGAAATGACATCAGACTGATTAGAATTATATATTGGGAACAAGTTGCATCAAAAAGGTCTACAAAGTAAATGTACACAACAAAGACTAATAGACCAAATAGATAATCAAGTATTAGGTATGTTGATTATCCTCTACGCACACCTGAAATGTCCATAGTTGCTCAGATGTTCGATTCAGTAAATATCTCAGAGCGTAATGGCTCATGGTTCCGGTTCTATGTTGGTTCACTGCTATTTTGTTAAATCATTGTTAACTGCTCTCTACTGACCACGCCTATCCTGACTCCCAATTTGCGCATTCTCGATATTAATTCATGCTGACTTATCTCAAAATCATCTGACTGTGCAGACTCACGAAGAGCAATGAGTATGCCTGCTCGGTACGTAAGGTAGATATATTAAAAAGTTGAAGCGGAAATGCCATCCGATCATCATTTCAGTGTGGCTTCTAAAACGAAAATATGTAATGGTTTCAAGAGGGACTTTGTGGTCAGCATTCCATTGAAATATGCATGCCTAGTTTTAACGGCAACACGCATATATATTTTTGAATATCGTGTTATGCAGAATACACACCATTATGCAACATTTGATTACATGCAGAAGATGACGGAGATGGGAAAACTAGTGGAAGGAGGAACGTCTGGAAGATATAATAACTTAAACATCTTGTCAAGCATAGACGTCACCTGGATGCAGTCACCAAATTGAATAAAATCAGAATTCTTGTACTCTATTGAGGAGCAGTGTGGTCTAGTAACTAGTTGATAGTGAGCTTGCTACTATCACCGAGTTATAGCATGCCAGTTTCAATACCATGTCCGCATAAAAGTAAATTTGGGTCGTGATTTGTCGGTCGCATCGACACGACCGTTCCTCCAGTCGACCTAGCTATAAATGGGTACCCGACTCATGGGTTGGAAAGGCAAACACTACAAGAAAGGGAACTGGTCACCTCATCTAATAGTTGCACCGGATTAGTACATGAGGAGTTATCTTGACTCCCGACGGCAGGTTGCTGCCACGAGACCTACCTACTCTACTGAAATCGATATGAGAAACCACTGACGATAAAAACACTAGAATTGAATTAAAACAAATCGAGATAGGTCAAACCCAGATTGGAATGAAGCAGAGAGTTTCATAGTAACATGTTTCTGACAGTTGAACTGAATCTCACGGATTGTGTGAGTAGAAGATCTTCATGACTACGTGAGAAATATTGCAAAATTCCTACAAGTTGGAGAAGAAAACAACTATGACATCCAAATTTATAGATTGAGTAAACGCTTTTGTTCAAAGTAATATTGTTAATGAAATCCAAGAATCATAATTTCATACTCTTATAGTTGATGGCAGCACTGACATGTCAGTGATAAAGCTGCTTATAGTTGATGACTGTACTGACATGACACTGACACAGCAGCTTATAGTTGATGGAAGTACTGACATGACAGTGACAAAGCAGATTATAGTTGATGTCAGTACTGACATGACACTGACAAAGCAGTTTATTATGTACATAAGTTTTAGAAAATTTGTTGATGATGCACATACAACTGTTGTTACTGGTATTGTGAAATTAATTGCTTGCTTTCTTATGACCAAAATATTATGGACACGTATCGCATGGTGAGTTTTACATCAGACGGTGCGCCTGTCACGTTTGGAAAGCATATTGGTGTTGCTGCTATTCTACGGAGGTCATTTCCTCATCTGTTAGAGCAACACTATGTAACTCACCGAGAAGATTAAAGAATAGATGACGCATGGAATACCACTAGTGAAGGAGTTGAAATTAAAATTCGCACTGCGTATACACTAATCTGTAAAACTAGTGTGAGATAAGCTAAACTACAGGATTTTACCATAGCAGAAGACAGTGATGTTGTTTCGATAAAATCCCTGTTTAAAGTGTGCTTACTTTCTCGACACTTGGATGCTAATGATTTTATTAAGAATTAAGATATTTTACTTGCATATTGTGCAGAACAAGTAGAAGATAATCACCCAGTGGACAATATACTCTTGAGAAATTATCAAAACTAGAGTATGAGGTTGAATTATATGTGCTTTGTGATTTTCTTGAGGGAAATGGCAGAACCGTTCAAGATTATACAGAAGAGTTCTTTGACCACAGTGGAGGCTTTTCAATACACAAAAACCAAAACCAAGAAAGTTAGATCTCAATATCTCGGAGACACTGCTTGTTTCAGTGAAAGTGTACAAAATTAGATCTTAATATCTCGGAGACATTGCTTGTTTCAGTGAAAGCGTATAAAATTAGATCTCAATATCTCGGAGATACTGCTTGTTTATGTGAAAATTAACTTTCTTTGCACATTGTTGTTAATACTAAAGGCATTCTCATCTCCATCAATACACTTTGTGATCAACAAGGTTTCGATACAAGTAATTAAACCATTTGTGTGTGTTTGACAGATTTTGTGTCAAGTTTCTCAAATTTGGAAGAGTTTTACTTTGATTTTGCAGAGATTTCAAGATTATCTAAATATTATAGTTTAATTGTCAATTAAAATGAACAGTCGAGTTGTAAGCAGCTACACAAAGACTTTAAGTGTATCATTGTAGAGAAGATAATAGCTGAGACAAATTTTCCAGATATCATTAACAAGACAACAAGAACAATTCAGTGAACTAAATAATCTCCTTAATATCTATGCAACTTTCCAATCCTCAATTGCTGATTATGAACAAGTTTTTAGCTTAACGAATGCAATCACGTTAACAGAAGACTTTAATACGTTAGTCTTGATACAGCTCAAATGGAAAATTGATGAGAATCTTCTTCTTCTTCAGCGTTCATTCTCAAACTCCCGATGGATCTCCCTTGTAACAGGACAGTGGTCCTACTAGATTTCCAGCAGGGTGTAGTCCAGAGAATGGAAATGCGTTGTGTCGCTGCTTTATTTGCTCAAATGACCCAACAAATCCGTCTTCGGCGGGGATGCGAATAAAACTTTAGATGTATTCTGAAATTAATATTGACAAGTGTATACATTATGGAGAAAAAAAGAGAAAGGTAGAAAGGAAAAGTAAATATATATCACTGGTTTACCAAAAAAATGAAGTTAAAAGATTATAATTTTTAATCTGAATTAGTAGCATTTTGTAACCACTGAAGCCAAAAATGACATCCATTTTTCTCAATCAGGTTGGTTTTTTTTTCTAAATTGATTTAACAAAATAATATTCTCTGACTATAGCCTTTTATTTATATCTACATTTTCGTGATATTAGTAGTTGATTTATGTGTTACATTTCACATATAAAAAGTATTTAACAGAATGCATTTATTAAATGTTAAAAACATGGAATTATATAAATGAAGAGAAGACATTGGACAAGATAAGGACATGTGGGAATAGTATCCTGTTTCTGTCTACCAGAGGATTGTTGACGAAGGTCTTTGATCTACCCGGCACCAATTCTTCTCGTGCAGGCCAGTCCTTCTTGGTATAGTGCTGAGACCTGTACCTAATATCCCACATGACAGAAAGCAGGGGTTCTTTGTAAAGCCAGACTGTTACCCAATAGGAAATTCACCAACTTCAAGTCAACACAAATATACCACTCATGCTGATAATAAGAAACTTTATCCAGCACACACTTCACCGCTTCATACTTCTCCTTCAGTGTAATCGAGTGAGCAAGGGGTACAGAAGCAAACTGATTGCCATTGTGAAACAGAACATATTTTAGTGATCTTTTGTTTTGCAGCTGTCAATGAACAGTCTGCAATCTCTGGGTTCATAATGTTGCACTGCAAGCTTCTGCAGAAAGTGAACAATATCTGTACAGTACACCAAGTCCTTCTCTCCAAAGAAAAACTGGAGAAACTTATGATGTCTGTTGTGATAAAAGTTATGCGTGTATTGTCAGACAAGAGGTTCTTTTCTTTTAATCTGGATATCAACAGCTCAGCTGAGGACTTCGAAAAATTGAGATCATGAACAAGATCATTAAGCTCATTTTGGTAAAACAGGAAGTGGAGAATCATCGCTAAAAGTCTCTTCTTCTTCATTTTCCTCTTGAACTTCTAGAACACAAGAGAATCTTCATCAATGATGTCAGGGAGTTCTGCATAGACAGGTACTGGACATTCATCAGAGTGAGCTACAGGACGACGTGCTGATTCAAGATCAGGATACTTGAGGACATTTCTATTCTTTCTATTGATCCCAGTCACATCAATAGCGCAGATATAGCAGTCAGAGACATTGTTTGTTGGTCTCTACCTCCAAACCATGGGTATTCCAAAAGTCCAGACTGCTCTACTTGCCTTCAATCCACTGACGCAGGTATTCCGTGCATTATTTGCACACCACGGGAGGAGCCCAAGCTTTATCCTGGTCACCAAGTTTTATACCAAAATACGCATGGTCAGCTTACTTTATTAAAGTTGTGACTGGATTCCTATTAGGAACGAGGGTGTATTCACCGCAGATGTAGCAGAAGATGTTAGGCTTATTTCTGCAAGATCTTCTAAATGAAGCCATTTGAATCATTTGAAACCTTAAAAAATGCAACAACAAAATTAGCAATACTAGTAAGTTTAAACATTTGAAATTTTAATATTTTGTATATTCCAAGAAAGATTAAGAGATTTTGCAACATATGGCGTGAAAATATCCATACACGTGACAATAAAAAAACTTGCTTTCTATATCATTTGTCCTTTTCAATAGAAAAAAACACACTTTTGATCAAATATGTGGAATCAATTGTCGTTTTACTGATTGATTTGACATGGAATATGACCCACCTATAAAAAACATCATGTGGTGTTAGATTAAGAAAACCTAACCTAATTGAGCAAAACCAATGTGATTTTTGTATTCAGCACAATAAAATTATCCTAAAACTGTAAATAGAAAAACAATAGACAGCAAATTTGATGTTGACCAGTGTAATTTTTATTTCTGCCTAGAAGAGGCAGTGTTAAAATGTATCCACTCACACATATGTACATTTTTAGTTCTGCCAAAATGAAACAGTTTTTGTGTGACTTGAATTCTTACCAGCGTACGTTATACGTAAACATATTTACTCTAATACACCTGACAAAGACAGAAATAGATTACAATATCTAGCTGCCTACAAGCTTCAAATGTAAGATGTAGCTGGGAGATTGTTTCATTATTAACAATAACAGCTGCCATCTTGACAAAACATTGATGTTTACTGGAGTATATTGCCTAAAGTAATTCATAATAAAAGCTTGAGCTTTGATTTCCTTTAATTTAAATAATGTGTAAATTATTATTTTACTGTCATTGTCCTTGTATCTTTAACTAACGTCCATCAAAGCAGACTTTGATTATTGCAACGTTTTTGTTTACTGAATGGCAACGTCATCACATCTTTATTTGCAACACAAGATAATTATATTGAAAGATAAATTTGTATTTATAAACTATAAATTTAATATAATTGAAAACTAAACAACATATCGTCACAGACGAATTGCAACAGGAAATAGAAATCCAGAACAATCAAGAAATCTAAAAACCTTTCAGCGGCGATTAAATGAACATGTTTGAACGACGAATTATTTGAACGTCCATATAAATTGACTTGCCGTGAATTAGCAATTTCATAAATGCAAAGACATTCGTGTAGATAGAAATAATGGCGTTTTTTCATGTGTATGTTTATAAGAAAATGTATAGATTTTTTCTTGTTGGACGTATGCTTCTGAAGAAATAATAATAATTCAGATAACCTCTTATTCTTTGAATTTTCAAAAGACATTATAGAAATGTATTTGTCTTCCCTACAGACATAAACATTTGACTATTTTTGTACATGCATTCTGCAGATACAAATAATAGTTTAATTTCAGTGCATTGATAATGTCACAAATATGAACTATATCTGAATTTCATAGTCTCCGACACTTCTCTCTGAATCCGAAACTTGTCTTTGAGTCTGAAACATTTACTTATATAAATCAGATTTATTATTAGATAAATTAAGAAGAATGGAAAGAAACAGGTCTTTAACTGGTTATATGATTAGTAATGATATAACAGGAAAGGTAATGTGGTTACATCAGTGCGTGATATATCCCTGTACAAGTATTGTGGGAATAACTGGTTGTTTGATCAGTATTGTAGCACTGACTAGACAAGGATTTAAGAAATGTTCAAACATACTGCTCCTTTCTTTGTCCCTTTCTGATATTTGTTGTCTGACAGGTGTCAACAATATTCCACTTACTATTCAGTTAGGAAGCGGTTATCCAGGTTTTGCCTACTCTGAAATTGTTAACTATATAATGTATACAATGTTCAAACTACTTACAAGTGCTGAAGCTATTGGGCACACTTGTTCAACATTTATTACTTCCCTAATAACAATATAACGTTTATTAAAAGTGTTTCTTCCATTCACAGTTTATAAAGTTGTTACGCCTATGAGAATAACATTCGTGATATGCAGTTTTTTTATTATAATTATATTATCTGTCGTTTATCAAGTCCAGGTGTGCATACAGTTTCGACATGTCATATTCAAAGGCGTTGTAATGGGTATTATGTCACGTACACTTCGGTATTACGAGGACAAAAGGAGCGGAGTGTATGACATTATTGTTGAGTTAAGAAACATATGCACTATTTATATACCAACTATTATTGTGTTTGTTGGTTCTATTGTGATTGGAATAAAAGTTCGTATGATTACCAACAAGCACAAACAGCTAATATCCGGTGGTGCAAGTTCTAAAACTAAACCATCTTCTAACAAAATCATATCACAATCGACGAAAACATTGTTTAGTGTATGCATCGCGTACATTATTTTTACCGGAAGTTCGATTGTATTGAGTGTCTTGTGTCCAGTAATAAAATTTACCGAACCAAATTTGGTCGTAATATTTGTGTACATTGGACGTGAAATGAATTATCTTAGCGGAATTATTAATTGTGTCATTTATATAGCTATTAACAAAACTTTTAAATACTCGGAGGTACAGATTTGCTGTTTTAGATTGAGCAGATGTTTCTGATGTATAGACACATTTCTAATGTCATAATGATTAGACAGCTCTGAAATGTAAACACATTTCTAATGTAACAATGATTATCACAATGATTAAAAAATAGTTCGTATATGTAAACACACATATCCCACATTCATTACACACATAACACACAGTGTTTCTGACTGTAAGCACATTTAGCACACGACTTGATTATACTTTTCTGATATATAAATACATGTACATGTATCATGGCACATTGATTATACGTTCCTGATATATAAATACCTGTATAACGGCAGGTTGATTATACGTGTCTGTTGTGTAAACACACTTAGGTACGATCACATATCTTGGACTACCGCTGTACCAGAGTGTCCTGGTACTTGGTTCTGCTTTTAGAAAGGCATAGAGAGTTTGTGAGGAGATAGATATGGTGCGCAGAAAAAGATGACGTCAGAAACGACGTCATAATGAGACGGCAAGAAAGGAGGGCAAGATGGCAGCCGAGAAACAAGAAAGGCCGTTATATTGACGCACGATGAGAATGGCAAAGCTAGGTCACCCTTTGATCCTCTTCGTTATGTGAGGAAACCACAGGTCATCCTACGATTACTTAGTTTGATTTTTGCAATTGATGTGTTTGATTGCATCTCATCAGTCATGGCATGATCATAAGTGCATCATGAACAATGATATCAATGCATGTGGCTATGGCACAGGCATTGGAGTTCTAGCATTTCTCATCTGTCTGGAGTTTCTAATTATTGATGCAATATTGTTTGAGAAATTGAGCGGCTGCAATATTTTATGATTAAATATGGTGTGAATTGTTACACGACGTTACGGTATCATTTACAAGACTGTTATCATTACCAAGTGTTTATTATTACTATTCCACCGCCACCAACTTCTTCAATATAAGACCTCTTAATTGGACCCAATTAATGACGTAATTGATTATTCTCGTGCTTCTCGTTGATTAGTATTTAGATACGTGGAGTCGCATGCTAAAAATAAGCAACGTCGACCAATAAATCCGCACAATTGGGAACTAGGCCGTGTTTACGGTTTAGTTGACATGTCTTCTATAAAGCCGATCGGTCAGGCTAGCGCGCTCACTGTTTTTAATGTCTGCATCAATCATACATTTTTAGTATATATCATTTCGTACACAATCTCTAGACACGGCAAAAGGAAGGCGTATTCATAAACGAAGGTTTGGATGACAGAAGCAGAAGATACTCTACTCAGAGTTTGTGCGCTGGAAGAAGTGGAAAGAGAATGTGAGTGGGGGACATTTGGCACAGATAGAAAATTATTGAAACCAGTTGTGGTACAGATAGGAAGAGAGTGCCGCGGCTGGGCTGTCAACAGAACAGATGGAATGATGCAATAATTCATACTGCAACACTCGAACCCACACAATACAATAATTTATACAGACGGCTCAGTGACACAAGAAACAAGCAGGTACGGTTGGAGTTTCATGGGCTACCAAAATGGCAAGAAAGTAACTTACAAGTCAGCTGCGTACCCCACTACACCATCGAGTATGAGAATGGAAATTTAAGCGGTGACAGAAGCTCTCATTTAACTGGCGACGCAACCACAAATAGACTCAGTGATTCTATCGGACTCTCAAAGTATGCTGTTCAAGATAGAAAAGTGTATGATCAGTCCTGTATTGTTCACTCTTCTCAATAACTCCCAGAGTATTACGTGCATCTACTGTCCAGGTCATAATGGGGTCAGCGGAAACGAAAGAGCTGATGTTTTTCAAGTTGAAGAGCAACTTTTAGATGACTGGCGGAACGGCAAGCAGAGCATATATGGGAATTTATAGATATCTTACATTTATTTTTATAACTAATGTAGTGGAGACAGGGATGTATAGAGTTTAACAGGGGGGGGGGGCGGGGATTAAAAACGTCGGGGTTAAGGTTAGGACTAGAGCTTTATTACGGAAACCGGTGACCACATTTTACCGCATTTTGAATGGAACAAACCATAAGCTCACAAAAAATTTAATCTACTTTATTTCAGGAAACGGATTATAGGCAAATAAGCAGTCTAAGCATAAACATTTATTTGATCGTTGATCTAGATCAACGCAAAGAAATCATGTGTACCCTGACATCCGTAACAGATATCAGAGACAAAGAAGACCAGCGATCAGATGTTGAAGAAGTGCAACTAGCTATAATACTTCAGATGGTACTTGAGGTCCGAATGGAATCAGGTACAGCTTTTTCAAGGACATTGGGGAGAATATGCTAGCTAAGATGACAGACGATTATAATGCGAATCTGAAAACAGGAGAAGTACCAGAGGAGTGTCTACACAGCTGTCTTATACCCGTTCCAAAACCAGGTAAAGATTCTTCGGACATAAAAGGTTATAGAATCATCACACTATAGAATATGTACCGTAGATTCTGGAAAGAATTGTTGCTAGACGCATAACCAGGGAACAAGATATCAAAGACGTTCTCCCAAATAGACCAGGTGCATACAGACCCAGAAGAGACACAGCCACAAATGCAGCACTTCTTGCATATGAAGGGTGTGAAGGTTTTCAGAATAAAGAGGAATCTGCAATTACAGTGATAGACCTAGAAGATGCATACAATAGAGTTAGTTATACCCATCGTGTCTACATGCTAAGGGAACACGATATCCATTCCTGGATCATACGCTGGATAACAAATGTGCTAATCTGTAGAAAAGTTGCTCTGAGGTTCGGATCCTGGACGTCTGAGATCAGAATAATATCACCTGATCTGCCTAGAGGGTCTCCTCTGTCCCCAGTGTTGTTTATACTGTGTATACGAAGAGAAATCCTCGAATGAAAACCTCAAGCAATTGTAGAGTTCTAACATACGCTGATGATATCCTTCTATACAACATGGGCAGGTACAGAACAGACATCGCTGACAGTATACAGTGTGGACTAGATCAATTGTCTATATGGTGCAGAACATACAACGCTGTGATAAATCCCTCGAAAGCTAAGGTCGTATGGTACTCTTTAAATAATAATCTTGTCAGGGACACAGTGTCAGCTGTCAGTTGCATGGGCTCGTTCATTGAAAGAGAACAGGACCTTAAATATATTGGGATAACCTTTGATAGAAGTCTCTCGCTCAACAAATACATCACAAATATGATTCTAAAAGAGGAATAAGTTTATCAAGATTATGGAAACCTTCGACATGTAGCAATGGGTACTGTTTCTGTTTCTGCAAGTGATGGCTATCTGTCATAGATTATGACCTCGGCCTACTAACACTGTCACAGACACAAGTCGATAGTTTGGAAAAAGTGCAAAATGAGGCAATGAGAGCGGTACCGAGGTGTACTAGAGGTACAGCCATCTCTGCTATGAGATTTCTGCGTGATCTCCCCAGCATTAGAGTACGACATCAGGTAGCACTGGTTAGGTCATACCTTGAAGTGACAGAATACAACCACAACCCACTACACCAACATCTAGATGAGTCAAAGTGAAAACGAATCAAGCGTGGCAGATCATGGATGGCAGAGGCTGAAGACACTGCAAAGAATGTGTGATTTCGAAGAAATAGGAAAGGTTAATGAATGGTTGGAGGTAGACACTGAGAAGAAATAACCGAATAAAGTAATAATACAACTAGATAAAGCATGTCGAAAATGGGCGCATGCTTGTCAGGGCCCAGGATACAGTGCATGAACTCTTCCAGCTACATTCAAAACCACAAGACATAATTATATACACAGAATGCTCAGATAGCAGAAACACAAATAAAAGCGGTTAGGGTTATATTACCTACAGAAACGGCGTGAAGTTGGTTGAGAAATCTTCAACATATACCACTGTCGCATCAAACATGAGGATAGAGATAAAGTAGCAGTTACAGCAACACTTAACTGGTTAATAACTGATACATCAACACACGCGGTAATACTCACAGACTCTGAATCATGCTGAGCAAGATATAAATGTTCATGCTAAGAAAAGAATGGTGGGACTTATTGAACAACTCAATTGTCCAGAGCATTACATTGATATACTGCCCTGGTCATGCTGGGGTCAGAGGAAACGAGAGAACCGATTTATTGTCAAGCAATGCGGTGATAGACGGCACAATGCTGAGAAGTGATAAAGCAGAATTGATCAACGCAGTAATAAGTTCATTTTTAATATGAATATGATGTCAATGAAGCTGGGAACGTACACATATAGAGAACAGAGAGCGGAGCACTTATGGGAATGCCCCACGTGCTGTGAAGCTAGTTTCTAATCAAGAAACAAGAACATTACATTTATTATGTCCCTTTGTTAGTGCGCTTTAGAAAAATATTGATTGGTGTGGAGACAATTGTATTTTAGTTTTTGGATAAACGGGTGGGAGGTATTTACAGTAAGGGGGGGGGGGTTTACTGTTGAGGTTATAGTTGGTGTTAGATGTTTATTTCTTGGGAGGGGAGTTTTTTAAAGGGGGGGGGGGCGATTTCATGGTTGGGGTTAGGGTTTGGGACAGTGTTACCAATGTTTGGAAGGGACAAATTTTCACAAGCAGAATCTTGAGGAACTGCAAACAAGTTCCGACCTTTTTCATGCATTCGCTGGCGATGTGGCATTTCGTTGTATTTCCACTGAATCCGTCCATAATTACTGTAAAATAAAAATCATTGGATGACTGACCTCACATCTTTACTTGTTGTAACAGTCCTCAAGTTTTTAACAAACGTATAACATCTTTTTCTGTAACCGAAATCTGCGATTGCGGCGACCTGTCTGATAAGTCTGCTAGTCACGTGAGATTTATGTGACGACAAGAAAGATGTGCAAGCTATAACAGAGATTAAACCGGTTGGTTGTTAATGAGTTTACATTTCCTTTGTAGAGGCGCGCTCCTTTCAACTATCGGTCAACAAAGACCAATTAGGTTATAGTAGGACCCATTGTCATAAAATATTAGAGGTAACAAAGACCCCACGTTTTTAATTCAGAGATTAAGCCGTTGTGCGTATAATATTAAAAGTTGGGCTGTGGACTCGTGGTGTGGCCACTTTTCCACTAGGTGACGAGAAATTCTAAATGTACCTTCATTGCGAATGAGTCAACATATTAAAAAAATGACATAGTTGCCTGATATGTGTTTGCTTCACCTGTGTGAGATAGATGCCTGATGTGTTTGCTTCACCTGTGTGAGATAGTTGCCTGATATGTGTTTGCTTCACCTGTGTGAGATAGTTGCCTGATATGTGTTTGCTGTGCCTGTATGAGATAGTTGCCACAGGCTTTCTTTGACAGACGGTGACACTTTTGGTGTCATTAATCAACTATTACCTGCTCCTGCAAGCTTGGCAGCCTCCAGACAGTAATTTGTTGCTTCCTCATAGACTGTATGCTTCAATGGGTGCTTGGAGCTAGAACAAAATCGAAAAAAATAAATAGGCTGTAAATAAAATGTACCAGCACTGTCGTGCTGTGGCTGTCGCTTAGAACCTAGAATGTCCGAACCATGTGCCCAGGACATTCCACGAACATCAATGACATTGACAACGGGAGAAAAAAGGCTGTTATCGATGCTGGGATCAACCTCCTTGGCATTGCTGGCCTGCAGGAGACACTTCTTCTTTAGAATGGGTCACTTAGAGAAAGGAGCTATAACTGTCTTCTAAAATGGCAGATGAGAAGATGACATTCGTCAGCACGGGGTGGGCTTTGCTGTAAAATGTTCAATGTTGGGTGCTACTGGGGGGCACACTTGGTGGATATGAAATAATATTAATATTGATATTGTTAGCTTCAAGTGCATTTGTAAGACTTATCACCGTCTATACACCACCACACATGAAGATGTGAAGGATGCCTTCTATGAGAAGATGGAAAATGACATGAAATAGATTCCAAATTCAGATTTCTTGTATGTGCTAGTTGATCTTAACGGGAGGGTGGGACCAGACTCAAAACCATGGTCAGTCTGTCTTAGGAAACACTGTTTTAGGTGCATGAACGGACAGAGATTGTTGAAATTGTCAACATTAATTACCATAAATTGTAACGAAAGATTTTCACAAAGTGTCATGGACATATCCAAGATCTGGCTACTGATACCAGCTTATTTATCACCAGGAGGCGACATGTGAACCACACACACCAACACGTAACTATCATAGTGCTGTCTGTCCAATTATTAGTTGCTGCACCAGTCAAACTGACACCAAGGAATGTATTAACAACCTAACACAGACCCACCCCCAGGATTAATGTAACCAATACAAAGATCCAAACAATAGCTCTGAGTTCTAACAACAACTTGAAGATGTTCTCACTGACCGATTCTGTGAACATATATCAAGCATCAAAAATCAGACTGGTACTCCTGTTGTTGACCACTTCAATGACATGGGTCATCGGGGTGCCTTTAATATTCAGGTGACAGTTGTGTGTCTCAGACTACCGGGCCCTTACGCGCTTGAGAATCTCTCTCTCTCTCTCTCTATATATATATATATATATATATATATAATGTGTGATCTCTTGTGATCTGTAAATAATGTCTTTTTGTCATTATTTGAAGAAACCTATAATCACTCTTGAAGGAGCCCAAATAAATTGTGAAGAAAACTCAACATACCTTGGTGTTCAGCTGGACAGGAGGCTATCCTTCAACAAATTTACTAACAATATCACAGAAAAGGCATCTAGGAGGTTGAACATGCTAAAGTGACTTCCAAGTACATCCTGGAGAGCCGACAAGACAACACTTAGACATGTATACAAAATTTACGTCAGATTCATATTAGATTATAATCTCCCGTTGCATGACATATTAAAGATCTTGCACACACTTGATAGTGTACACAGCCAGGCTCTTCACTTTGTTTGTGGAGGCATGATATCAACACCAACAGTGGCCTGTGAAATAAATACACAAATAGAACCACTGAACATTAGAAGAGAAAAGGCAACTATAGAAGCTATTTAAAGATACAAACGACTCCCAGAAAACCATCCTAACAAAGAAGTAGTCAACAAATAGATACGCAGAACAGCATTATTTTTTTTAATAATCCCCAGTACATCTAGCAGAAGAACTGAACAAGAAACATTTCCTTCCTGAAGATAGAAAGGAATCTGAAAGAGTATCAGATATCCCACCAAATGCATACTTCCCCCAATAAACACTACAGTAATTTATAAGCCTGTAACCAAGGCAAAAACCAAAACACATTCAAGTCCATTGCACTAGAGACTATCAACTCCTACCGCAAGGACTGAATCCAAGCACACACAGATGGGCCAGCATTGAAAGCCACCATCAGTCTCCCTCATAGTCCTGCCTGACAACACATCAATAGAGTTATCCGCTCCTTGTTGATAGTCCTGCAGCAACTATGACGCAGGGGTGGCAACAATGTCAGAAAAACTCGCATACATCACCACTACATACAAAAAATGATGTAACTCGTCCAAAGAACCTAGTATTAATCACAGATTCAATGTCTGCGCTACAAGCCCTTGTAAACTGGAGTCCAACAGCATAAAAAAAACCATAAGCAACATATTTAAAGCTATAGACATACATCCTACGGCATCAATACTACACTACAGTGGATGCCAGGCCACACAGGTATCAGCGGGAATGATGGTGCTGATAAACTGACATAAAAGTGAGTAAGTATGCCCCAATCAGAAATTTCAACAAACCTTAGAACAGCTAAACATACTATGCGCAACAACTGTAAACAACAATTAATGAACTGCTGGGCCACTGGCTCAAAATTAAGAGTGCTATATGCAGACATGTCCCAACCAAATCCACACGAGAGCATAAGTAGACTCTATAGCAAAGATGAAACCATAATATTTATTTTGTGAACAACAGATGTACAAATATGAACAAATACCTACAATGTATTACCGCTGACCATACACCAAACTACAACAGACAAGAAGAGGAAACAGTAAAACACCATCTTATTCAATGCACTGCACTACAAGACCTACGAAAACCAATGTTGCCACCAAACCCCTCCACCACTAACACCCTTTATACAGACACAACACAGCTGAAGAAGACATGCAACTACCACCAACTGGCACAGGGAAGAGAGAATGACAGCTCGCAACTCCTGGTATAGCACGAAAAAGTAAGTATGGACTGACTAAATTAAAGATAACATTGAATACATCGTTGGAAAATGCAAGCCCCATCGCCCACGATATAGAGGGATTCAGAGAGTTTATTTGGGAAGACAGCAGTCTGGAAAGAATACGTCACATGACACTAGTAAGTAAGTAAGTAAACTGTAATAATTTTACGAGATGCTAATTATGTTAAACTTTAATGTACGAGATATCGATATACTCAAGGGGTGCACAGAGTACCGCACTGCTCTCGGCGGACCCAGGGTTAGCAGATAGCCAAGATCCCAAAAGTACCTCTTCGTGGTGCACCCTGAAAACAGAAATACAGCTGCTCGTGCTGATTCTGGCTAAACATTTTGGAGATCGTGTCTGTGAATATGTAGGCAGCAGATGGAAAGAGAATTGACTGCGGAAGAGACAGTGAATATTTCCGACAAAACTGCGTCAACACATGCAGTGGCGCATGCGTCAGTCCGTCCGAGCATTGGAGGGCTGCCAACGCAATTGCTACGAAAAGGTAGATTCATGGCGAGAGAAGAAAAGATAGCATACTGGGTACAATGAGAGGGCAGAACAGCTCCAGAGGGTAGCACATTTCCAGAGGCCAGCACTGCTCCAGAGGGTAGCGACACGTTCAAACATGAAGGGAAAACGTTTTAAGGAAATCGGAACTACAAGTTCTGTCAGCGAGAGACAAGCTTTTGTTACATATGCTACTTAAGGAAATCGGAACTACAAGTTCTGTCAGCTAGAGACAAGCTTTTGTTACAGGTGGTACTTAAGGACAGAGACCCAATAGTGGGTTTCAATATTGACAACGTTGTTATTATTTGAATCTTCGTTCACGCCCGTTAGACCTATATGGTGGTACTAAAACCGTAGCACACAAAACATCATTTTACCCAGCTTAAACCGTAGTACACAAAACGTCACGTTACCCAGCTTAAACCGTAGCACACAAAACGTCACGTTACCCAGCGTAAACTGTAGCACACAAAACGTAACGTTACCCAACTTAAACTATAGCACACAAAACGTCACATTACCCAGCTTAAACCGTAGTACACAAAACGTGACGTTACCAGTTTAATTCACAGGGAAAGTTGTTTGTGTTATTTGACAGCCAACATAAACTAACTAATAAATAACAATAATCGCATGTTTGTTCATTGATGCATATACTTTAATCAGACTTTTGGAACAGCGGACTGCTGGCCAAAAACGAATCGTATGATAGTGACATTATTTTTGCCGGGAACACCAACAACGTCCGTGACTTCCTCATTGCTGTTTTCATTATCTTCTTGTCCTCTCAAAGGATGTTCTGTAATAATCTGTGAACAAAACGTCAGACATATTGTTTAACTGTACAACAATTCTATAACTAATCTTGTTAAATATATACACAATAATTTGTTTTATTTTGATAATGTAAATACAAATCTTGACGTACAATATGTAACATACAATATGTAACATACAATATGTAGCATACAATATGTTACAGACATAGAAGGTCAATATTCTTGTTAGTTTTTTTCAACAGTCGTCATTTGTCGTACTTTTTAGGTTTTGTATATTTTCAGAAAATATCTTGCAATTCTTCAAAATAGCTCATGATGTGACGCGCCGTATGACAGAATTGAATGTGGATCACGGCAACACTCTATCTGTAGCATTGTGTATTAATTCTATTGTTGACACTTTACAGTGTATCAATTCTATTCTTGACACTATAATGTAAACGGCAATCAGCAGGCTACCAACATTCAGAAAATTAACATGCTGCAGGTTAACGACAATCAGCAGGCTAACAACATTCTGAATGTTAACATTATTTAGCAATTTAAAAACGTTCAGAAAGTGCCTACAATTTAACAATGTATTAACATTTAACAAGCTAACACTATTATGTATGTTAAAGAATATTTAACAAGCTAACACTATTATGTATGTTAAAGAATATTTAACAAGCTAACACTATTCAGTATTTTAGCGGCATTAAGCAAGATAGCACTACTCAATATTTTTAAGATATTTAGCATGTTAAAAAAGTTAAAATAATGTAATAATTTTACAAACTGTAACAAGTTAACAAAATAAATAAATTTAACAGCATACATCTTTTTGCACCATTCAGCATGTACATACACCATCTTAACATTATTCAGCTTGTTAACAACATCCTTTAGCAAGTGAAAAGTGTGTACAACGTTAACAAACTACAACAATCTAACAACATACATTTAGAATGTTAACAACTACATGTTGCAATGAATGTTAACATAATTAATTAAGCAGCTGGACAAGAACATCAATAATAATTTTCTTTTTACTAGTACACGGATAAGAACACGAATAAAAGGTGTATGCTTACCAGCACAATGATCAGAACACATATAAGTGGTGTCTACTTACCAGCACAATGATCAGAACACATATAAGTGGTGTCTACTTACCAGCACAATGATCAGAACACATATAAGTGGTGTCTACTTACCAGCACAATGATCAGAACACATATAAGTGATGTTTAATTTACAAGTCCCCAGGTGAATGATGGCTGATAATGTTCACACTTGTCGCAAAGCGTAGGGGTGGGAGCTTAAGATGGTGTTCCACAGCCAGATGTGTGGACGTGGTTGCATTTAGTCCATGTCTGTTCAAGGCTATCTTGAAGTTTTCTATGATGTTTTCTTGGTCTCCTTTTGGCCTTATGCTCGGATATTCTTTTGTTATACGCTCTTATTGGTATTTGGTTTGGGTTCATTCTCATAATGTTACCGAACCATTTTACTTGCTTTCTTTCGATATGTGCAATACATGATATTATATCAAGTCTTTTCCTAATTTCTTCATTTCTTATTTTATCTAGTTTAGTGAACATTGCAGCTTTTCTCAATCACTTCATTTCACTTGCAACAATTTTCCTTTACAATGATAAGAGCACATATACGTGGTGTATACTTACCAGTGCAAGGATAAGAGCACATATACGTGGTATATACTTACCAGTGCAAGGATAAGAACACATATACGTGTTGTATACTTACCAGTGCAAGGATAAGAACACATATACGTGGTATATACTTACCAGTGCAAGGATAAGAACACATATACGTGGTGTATACTTACCAGTGCAAGGATAAGAACACATAATAGTGCAGATCTCTTCATGATGACAAATATTATCGGTCACGTGACAAAGGGTAATGTCTCAAGTTGAATAACTTTCTCTTACTGAAGCAATGGCATTTATACTCATGCAAGTTGTCTAACAATCAATCACTACTACCCAGCTGTTCTTGATCTGCGACCTGGGAAGCCCTAACTGCCTAAGATGCCACTCACATTACGAAATGTGCAGTCGAAGCAGCAGATATCAGCTCGAATATTCATTTCTCAACATCTCAATATTGGGAAAAACCATGGACGACTTAAAAATGTACATATTTATTGATTCCACTCCCTTGTTAGTGACAAGAATAGCAGTAAAAAATGGCAACATTATTTACTGCCGACAGGCTTATTACAAGTCTTTCGGTTAGAATTTCTGGTGTTGTCATTAGTTAGATAAAGTGAGTGAGATATACATTGTTGTTATTGTTTGTTCATCAAAAGTGATGACAACATTTGTTACATCTGCTTTTGAAATTCAGTTGAGAATTAAGTTCTTGACTATGAGTTCGTAGATTACTAGTGAACCATATTTTTGTCTGCACATGTTCTCGGACAGTTCGGGCTTGCGATGACCACTGCAGATGGGTTTTGATCTACTTGTGACTTTCTAGCTACTCTCCGCTGTTGAACTGATGCATCTTCGTTATTTTCACAATAGTCTTCGCCTTTTTTTTTTACTATAAATTGCCATGTCGTTCTATTTTATGCAATTTCTTCCCATGTATATATATATATTCTTCTTCATCGTTCTTCAGTCAGATATCAGGTTACAGCGCCAATAACTTCAATGAATTGTGTGATTCGCTTCATGAGATCCATGAAACCAGGACCGGATTTACGTATAAGCTAAACAAGCTATAATACTCATTTCCATTTTTCCGTTGGATACGTTTGTTTGTTGTGATAATTTTTCCATTCGTCGTCTTTTGATGTTTTGTATGTATCTTGATAAGACTTTCTGGTTGAAACGTTGAATATGACTTGTGTATTATAATGTGTATGTTTTCTTGTGTGCACATCATTACCCATTAGATTTAGTTATAGTCTGTCGTGTCTGATTGAAGCGATTATATAAACCTGTGTTTTACGTAAGTACAATTGTTGTTACGTTCCACGCAGTTACCTTTTATTGGTTGTCGTATTTCTTTGGTAGTGCTGCTGAGGCGTAGTAAGTAGTTCATAAGTTCATTCATGCTAGTGTTCTTTGGATCTTTCACTGCCTGCAATACTGCAGCAGTTAGAAAGACTGCATGTCTGTTGCGACTCGGCAAGAAATGTATGAACAATTTGGCGGCCTCTATTATTGCTTCCATTTCTGTTTTGAAATTTGTGGAATGTTTGCCTGTGGGTATGGATTTTTCTATTTCTTTTCCATCTGGTGTTACTATATATATTCCTGATCCTCCATCTAATACTGCCTCTTTCGCTGATCCATCTGTATATACATGTGTCTATATATCTTTTGGGTATGCTTTCTGTATGTGATTCTTAGTTGTCTCCTTTAGTACTTGTATAGTAGTTTCTGTTTTTGAAATAATGCTTGGTATATTGTCCATAATTCTTGGGAAGTTGTTCCTGTCCCATGTTGGGTATGTGTTAAAGGTGTTTAGTGGTTTTAGGTTTTGTAGATCTGTATCTGTGAGTGATTTCTGGAGCTGTTTAGCGGAGTGTAGAAAGCTACCTCTTTTGAGTCGCTCTCTTGTAGGTCTGCTTAGTCTTTGGTTCATTTGATGACTCTCCAAACATTTGAACTTTGCATACTGTGTGAGGATTTTTTTCATTTTTTCTTTCTTCCATTGATGGCAAACCTGTGCATGTTTCCATTTCTGTGATTGGGGTGGTATTCATATCTCCTTTTTATAATTATGAGATTGTGGTCTTGTATCTCAGATTTTTTTTAGTGTTACTCTTGGCTTCATTATCCCAAGTTGACATTCCATATTCCAAAGCTGGTCTGTGTATGCTTTGTATCATCTGTATGCTCTACTTATAACCATATGCAGCTCAATCTGTTCCAGCCAATTTTGCTAGGAGTGATGTCATCATTATACCTTTCGTGTGGCACATGTCTATGTGCTGTTTCCATTTAAGTCTTTTGTCAAAAGTGACTACAAGGTATGTATGTGTCTCATCATTTGGCAATGTTTGACCATTTATGATTAGTAGGATTTTCTTTGGTTTGGTGAACATGCTGAAGATGGTATATGTATTTTTTTTTAATTTATAGACATGGCCCATTGGTCTGTTCACTTAGCCAAGTTGTCCACAGTTTCCTGTAACCTTATTTTTGTTGTGTCTACGCTCTCTTCACTGCACCATAACGCCAGATCGTCTGCATATATTGCAAGGTTTACTTTACGCTGGCACAGAAAGATATTTGTCAGAAGCTAATGAGATGACAATAGCTACTTGCTGACACAGAAAGATATTTGTCAGGAAGCTAATGGGATGACAAGAGCTACTTGCTGACACTGAAAGATATTTGTCAAGAAGCTAATGGGATGACAAGAGCTACTTGCTGACACAGAAAGATATTTGTCAGGAAGCTAATGGGATGACAAGAGCTACTTGCTGACACTGAAAGATATTTGTCAAGAAGCTAATGGGATGACAAGAGCTACTTGCTGACACTGAAAGATATTTGTCAAGAAGCTAATGGGATGACAAGAGCTACTTGCTGACACAGAAAGATATTTGTCAGGAAGCTAATTGGATGACAAGAGCTACGTGCTGACCCATAGAGGGGGTGTTTAATCATCATAATCATCAGTATCATTATCATCATACTTATCTCCCCCTTCTTGCATTAACTGTTTAATATCTAATAGTGATGCATTGGTTGTAGTTTTGTGTTCATGTCTCTCCAACTGCACTCTCTACCACAGATGGTAGACAAACATGAATATATTTAGATTGTGTTGCATGCAAATATTAACTTAATGACAATACATGCTGTATGTCATCTTCCTGTTTGCATTCATCATTCGCTTGCTCATTTATCTGTTAATACAATACATCACACAACAGATGTTGTACAATATTATTCTATCTATGTCAATGCGTGCATATTGTGATTGCTGTTTTAGAATTTCTTTGATATTAATCACACGAAATGTTTCAGTTGATGTAGTGACTTGTTGGACCATAAACTCAAGTGTTATCTGTACTTTTTTATTGTTTCCATATACACTTTTGTTTTCGGGGTTCCGATCTTATATCAATCTCTCTCTCAATTATTCATACTGGATACATTTCTGGAGGATATGTCTTGTGTTATATTCATATGTTCGTCATGTTGACATTGATGCAACAAACAGTTGTCTAATGTTCATGTGTTTATTCTGTGTGTTATGTCATGTCATCAGGCGAAGTATGGTGACCTGTCACAGCTCATTTATTTCTTTGTCTGTGAGACTGTTGAGACTTATGATCTATTTATTTGTAGTGAATGAATAGTTTGCTTCCTTGCTATACTATGTATGGTATGTATAGGAAAAAAAACTGAACCAGACCTGTCTCGACCATATATTCACTCTTAGAACTATAATGGTAGAATTTCTAGAATTTAGATCTAATCTCATAATAAACTTCGTTGATTTTTAAAAAAGCCTTCGACAGCATCCATCGACCATCGCTTTGGGAAATTTTAAAAATATACGGATTCCAAAACAAATACATAAATGTGATAAAATTATTCTATACCAACTCAAAATGCTGTGTTCGAACAGAAAAAGGCAATTCAGAATGTTTCCCTGTGATTACTGGTGTTAAACAAAGCTACCCTATGTCACCATTACTATTCAATATCGCAATTGATTGGGCTATGAGAAAAAGCACATCCACCACACATTTTGGAATCAAATTGATAAATAAAACAACATTAGAAGACCTGAAATTTTGCCGATGATCTAGCACTATTGAGTTAAAACCATCAAGATATAGATTAAAACTCATCGCAGGACAAATAGGTCTCCAAATCAATTCATCAAAAGCGAAAATTATGGACTTCACCAATTCACCTAACGAAATTACTTTAAATGGACAACAACTTGAAAAAGTACACAAATTCTCCTATCTAGGAAGCAAATTAACACTCGACGGTGATGTCATGCCAGAAATTACAACTCGCATTGATCTAGCATCATGTTCATTTAACAGACTGTCTAAAATCTGGAAGTCAAATGCAATCAGCACACGCAGGAAAATGCGCTTATTTAATTCCTGCGTTATTCCGGTGCTATCATATATGGATGTGAGAGCTGGAAAAGCTCTTTATCTTCAGAAAAGAAATTACAGAGTTTGAAGAACAAATGTCTTCGTAGGATAACTAACATTCATTGGAGTGAATTCAAATCGAATGATAAAATGTGAGAAGAGACACATCAAAATATCATGACAGATTTTATCAGAAAACGCCGTTGATCCTACATCGGGCATGTCCTACACGCAGACACCAACAGAATACACCACCAATCTCTTGAATGGGTACCTACAGGGTACCTTAAGAGTAAGGGGTAGACCAAATGAAACACTCAGAAGAACAATACTTAGAGAAAGTAAAACAATCAATATTCATACTATTCAAGAACTGTACAGAATAGCTTTGAACAGACAGAATTGGACAGATCTGACCTCTGCCCTATGCGCTAACTTCAGCGCAAAAGAAAATGAATTGAAACAAAAATTGAATATATATATATATATATATATATATATATATATATATATATATATATATATATATATATATATATATATATATATATATATATATATATATATATATATATATATATATATATATATATATATTTGCATTAATATTGTATATAGTGTATCTAGTGTCTCTGTGTCTGTGATGATAACATTGTTGTTTTAGTGTTTCAATTGTTTTATATATTCTTGAGAAAGACCTAACTATTGGAAAAGCTGAAAATGTCTTGTGTATTGTAATTTGTATGTTTTTGTGTTTACACCTCATAACCCCTTAGTCTTAGTGATAATTACTCTGAATCCGTGTTGTGTTCACGTGAAACACTAAAAAAACATGTGTTCTACGTATGTATTATTGTTGTTCCGTTTCACTGCAGTATTACCTTATATGAATGGGAAATAGACATCGATGTTACAATGCTGCATCACCAACACATCATTAAAGTGAAATAAACAGAATATTAATGGTATTATCTTGTAATATATAAATATTGTTTGTGTAGATGTTTCCAGTGACATGCTCGTGCAATTTTGTTTGAAACATTGTGACATTTTAATACTAGTTTAAAGATGTCTTCCACAGCAGGAATCTTTTATCCATTTCGTTTATTGTTATCTATTTTTTAACAGTGGACCTATTGGACGCCCTCGTAAAAGGTGGATAGATAGTGTATTAGAGAGTCTAGGAAATTTAACAGTGGAAGATGCAAATAGAAGGGCAATGGACCGTACACTCACTCTCCCCTCAACACCGAAAGGTGCATGAGGACAGAAAGAAGAAGAAGAAGAAGATCCATTTTTTGATCAGTGAATGTCAAACGTATTGAAAGGTATGAAAGAATGTAGTTCCAATATATTGTATTTATGCCTGTGCATGCGGTTACGTCTGTGGGTCTCACCAATGACTCACTATACAAACCATGCAACAGAATACCTTAGTAGATGACATGCCGTTATATTGAGGTTATCTTCTTATAGAAGCTTCATGGCACGTCATCTATACAATCCCGTAGTCGTAACCTTCCATAACAGTTACCATGTTTTTCCTACAGGCATACGTTTTGGTCGAACTAGGACGGGCACGCTGTGGGTGTGCGGAACAACAAAGAAACCTGTCACAAGGGCCAGAGTTGTGCACTGATGTCGACGTCTGTTTTTATGAGGCAATAGACTCGAAATACGATCGAGTCGGAGGACTGCTGGAACAGATGGCGGAGCACTTATGGTAATGCCCCACTTGCTGTGAGACCAGTTTCTAATCAAGAGACTCAAGTCTTTATGTCATCCTTCTTGCTGATCTTATTTTCTTTTAGAAAATACACCAGTATCAGATATCATTAAATATGAGAACCAACATCAGATATCATTAAATATGAGAACCAACATCAGATATCATTAAATATGAGAACCTACATCAGATATAATTAAATATGAGAACCTACACAAGATATCATTAAATATGAGAACCTACATCAGATATCATTAAATATGAGAACCTACACAAGATATCATTAAATATGAGAACCTACACAAGATATCATTAAATATGAGAACCTACACAAGATATCATTAAATATGAGAAACTACATCAGATATCATTAAATATGAGAACCTACATAAGATATCATTAAATATGAGAACCTACACAAGATATCATTAAATATGAGAACCTACACAAGATATCATTAAATATGAGAACCTACACAAGATATCATTAAATATGAGAACCTACATCAGATATCATTAAATATGAGAAACTACATCAGCTATCATTAAATATGAGAACCTACATAAGATATCATTAAATATGAGAACCTACATAAGATATCATTAAATATGAGAACCTACACAAGATATCATTAAATATGAGAACCTACACCAATATCATTAAATATGAGAACCTACACCAGATATCATTAAATATGAGATTATACACCAGATATCATTAAATATGAGATTATACACCAGATATCATTAAATATGAGAACCTACACAAGATATCATTAAATATGAGAACCTACACATGATATCATGAAATATGAGAACCTACACATGATATCATGAAATATGAGAACCTACACATGATATCATGAAATATGAGAACCTACACATGATATCATGAAATATGAGAACCTACACATGATATCATGAAATATGAGAACCTACACATGATATCATGAAATATGAGAACCTACACATGATATCATGAAATATGAGAACCTACACAAGATATCATGAAATATGAGAACCTACACAAGATATCATGAAATATGAGAACCTACACATGAGATCAAAAGTGGAATTTTGAGAAACTGGCAATAATTTTCACGAATAGTTTGTTGAATGGTGATATTATTAAGGAGTTGGTATTCATGTTCAAGAATAGTTTGTTGAATGGTGATATTATTAAGGAGTTGGTATTCATGTTCAAGAATAGTTTGTTGAATGGTGATATTATTAAGGAGTTGGTATTCATGTTCAAGAATAGTTTGTTGAATGGTGATATTATTAAGGAGTTGGTATTCATGTTCAAGAATAGTTTGTTGAATGGTGATATTATTAAGGAGTTGGTATTCATGTTCAAGAATAGTTTGTTGAATGGTGATATTATTAAGGAGTTGGTATTCATGTTCAAGAATAGTTTGTTGAATGGTGATATTATTAAGGAGTTGGTATTCATGTTCAAGAATAGTTTGTTGAATGGTGATATTATTAAGGAGTTGGTATTCATGTTCAAGAATAGTTTGTTGAATGGTGATATTATTAAGGAGTTGGTATTCATGTTCAAGAATAGTTTGTTGAATGGTGATATTATTAAGGAGTTGGTATTCATGTTCAAGAATAGTTTGTTGAATGGTGATATTATTAAGGAGTTGGTATTCATGTTCAAGAATAGTTTGTTGAATGGTGATATTATTAAGGAGTTGGTATTCATGTTCAAGAATAGTTTGTTAAACGGAAATATTGAAACAGAAAAGTAGCAAGGCTACTTGATCCCGTTGCACATGTCTATTTAGAATCACACCAAGATGCATGGAGGTTAGTTGATAGTCATGCAGAATAAATTTGTAAATTAGCGGACAAAATTGTTGTATTGAAATTGTCTAATCCTCTAGAGAGAAACAAGTTGTTACCGTCAACATCAGACTGTACCGTCCTTACACACAGACTGTACCAGCCTTACACACAAACTTGGTGTAGCCAAGTTATCATAAACGCTCAGACCGTACCATCTTTACACGCGGACTGTACCGTCCTTACACACAGACCTGATTGAACCACGTTGTGCAGCTGCAATAGATTTTTCATCTTCTGCGTTCGCTCTCTGTTAATCAGCACCAAATAGTGTTATCTCCTCCAGGGAGCGAAGTAACCAGCAACAAATAGTGTGTTCTCCTCTAGGGAGCAAAGTAACCAGCAACAAATAGTGTGGTATCCCTCAGGGAGCGAAGTAATCATCAACAAATAGTGTGATCTCCGCTAGGGAGCGAAGTAACCAGCAACAAATAGTGTGTTCTCCTCCAGGGAGAAGACTTAATGGCCGTCACACGGTCTGCGAACCTCCTTCCAGTCTCACCAAAAAAAGCATCATTATAACCGGGTGGTGGAGGGGTGGGGGAGTAAAATTTTTAAAAAGTAAGACTTTCTGGCAAATGGTAACAGTAATCGACAGTAAGATCGTGAATAGAGTATATAATCTTTCAATAGGATACCTTAGGTGAATTGTAAGTTCATTTGAAGGAATGAGAGAAAGTATAACACAATAAAGCTATTCAACAAAAAGGATAGTATGAGAGGGAACTTTAATGAAGGGATCTTTGAATGAAGGCCTCCCAATCAACAATGGGATCTAATGAATGATTATCCAAGAGTGTATCTCTATAATGAGTCATCAGTACCAGAGTGAAGGGATAGTGTTGTTTGCCAACAATAAGTAACATTGACATTCTTTAATATAGGGATCGTGAAAACAGGGAATAGTAAGTAAATATATATTACATAAGATTACATATCTTATACATAAGATATATATAATGTATTTGTCCATACATCTTCAGGGAGAAATGAGGGACTGAGTAATTAACTCCTTCTCTCATCCCTCTTTCTTCTATTATATTCTTACTTATTGTGGAGAACCAAGGGTAAAGAGATGTAACCCTACTCTTGACTCTCCACTTTATATGATTTTTTGTTACTTCCCCTTCCTTAATCCACTCTGCTTCCTTCTGATAACCTTTTTGTTTTCCCTCACTTAGTGAGAAAATACATCTCTTAACTTTATCTATAGTAATTTCCAGTCCTTTTGTTCCCTATAGGGTTTTAGTTCTCTTACATGGCTGGTGATTGTAAAGATTACAATTGTATCCTCTTTAACCCTATCGTTAGTGGTTCCATAATTGTTGTTTTAGTGTACTTCGCATCATAATTTAGCTCTTTGTGACTTGACCTCAACTGATATACTCAACAAGAGAGACAGAAAAACATTCAATGGACAACTATCTATGCAATTACTGAACAACAATTGACTTGTTTAATACAAGTTGTGGTCATATTAATACATTATTTTCAGTTCACCATTCTTTGAAAAATTTATAGTGTCATCAATTCAAAACACAATCTGTCATACCAATTTCGTTCCATACACAGTTTCTGTCCTGGCAGAGATTATACAAGTTAATTATTTTCAGAACGAACCTAGCCTCTGGCTATTTTTTCATCTACAAAATTTAATACAAAGAGAAAAAAAAGAAGCTAAAATTAATTATTAAGTTCTGCGTTCCTTAATTTCTCATCCCAGTCTGTCCTTTGCAAGGTATTAATTTGTTGGATAAACTCAAGAAGGAGATTTAATTTGATTACAGGAGTTCTAGTTCAGTTGTTGTTTCTTGTAGTTGTTGACAAGTTACTCGAAATTTCGGTTGGTTGGAATTCATGTAAGTTTGAATCAGTTTCAGAAAGATCAGATTCTGATTGGTTGGTGTTTTCCTTGAACAATAAAATACCTGTCTTATTTCTTCAAATCTAGTTCTAAATTTTGTTAATTGAACAATAGGAACCGAGGGAGTGCTATCAATCAGCCACCCGCACTACGGTCCTATTTTCGTTGATATAGCCACTAATTCTAATTCCTACGCCACAACTTGTCAATTGTTGTGATTGACGTTGATGAAGGATACAGCTGAACTTGTCAGGAAGTTTCTTACTCATCTCAATTGTAAAAATAATCCTCAGTCAGCGCATATAACTCACAATCTTACACATTTGTCACTCTCGTTTTGAAGTCTACTCCGATTGAAGTTCTAGACTCTGGTGATGAACGATTCAAACCTGTTCAGTGACAAAACAATCAGTCTTTCGACTTTCTCCAAAGCATGGTTCAACACTGAATGGTTGATGACTAGAAATTCGTTGTTTCCCAAGTAACTTAGTTACTGTCCTCTGTAGTTTGAAGTTTTTAGTGGCAACTGCAAGCGACTATGACAAGTTCATTAGTCATTTTTGTCAGCATTTGAGCAGTTGCTGATATAGCCAATTTATGGTGTTTTAGCGATAATTGTCGATCGCTCTGATATTGCTGTCAAGCTTTGATGTGGTCACCAAAGGGAAAGAGAAAACGAGGAAGACAAAAGAAACTTTACGTAGAACTATTATAAGAGAACGTTTCACTATCGGTATCAGAAACAATGAAGATCTAAAGCAAATTGCAATGAAACGAGAGACATGGAAATCTTTGACATCAGCCGTATGTACCTTCTTTGGCCCTAGAGGAATAACTAATTAACTAACTGACACTAAGAGCATGGAATGTACGCACACTCCTCGACAATGACTCTAACACAAATAGATCGGATCGCCGAAGAGCCGTGATTGAGAGAGAGTGAACAAGGTATCATATTGACATAGCAGCTCTGAGTGAAAAGTGCCTTGCTGCGAGTCGATCAGCTCTGCGAAAGCGTTGCAGGCTTTACATTCTTTTGGAGCGGAATAGAAATTGAGGAAAGACACGAAGCAGGAGTAGGCTTCGTTATTAAAACAACACTAGTTGGCAAATTGGCAGGCATACTAAAGGCAATAAATGATCGCCTCATGACGGTAAAAGCCACCCCTGCTCTAGCAGGAAATGCGAAACGATTATCAGTGTGTATGCACCAACACTGACAAATCCAGAAGAAGTTAAAGATAAGTTCTATGATTCATACACCTATCACTGAAGTTCCAAAAGCGGATAAGGTCACATTACTAGGAGATTTCAATACAAGGTGGGTACAGATGATATCTTATAGGAACGGTGTATTAGGAAAATATGGAGTGGGTCAATGCAACAGCAATGGACATTCTACAAGAATGTGGCAGACATGACCTCCTCATTAGCAATACCCTATTTCAACTCCAATCCGAAACCAGACCTCATGGATGTACTCTCGATCAAAACTCTGGTGTCTTATAGATTATACAATTGTAAGAAGAAAGGACGTCAAGATGTTCTATCTATGTATCTATACGCTGTGTCCCTTGTTTGCCTTGCGGCGCCAGGTGTAGAAGAGCTCTCTGGAGATGTCCTTCTTGTGTGCTGTTTGTAAGCTTGTTACTGTGACTTCTTTGTTTTCTGTGATCCATCTTTTACATGATCTGCCTCTGGCTTTATAACCGTGATGTCTATGTGTCATAGCCATCTGTGGCATGCTGTTTGATGGTAGCCTGGAAGCGTATGAAAACCACATGATCTGTTGTCTTTTGATGTGTTCCGATACTGGTATTGTTTTGGTTATCTGTCTGATGGTAGTCTGGAAGCGTGTGAAAACCACTTGATCTGTTGTCTTTGGACGTGTTCCGATACTGGTATTGTTTTGGTTATCTGTCTGATGGTAGTCTGGAAGCGTGTGAAAACCACTTGATCTGTTGACTTTTGATGTGTTCCGTAACTAGTATTGTTTTAGTTATCTGTGTGATGGTAGTCTGGAAGCGTGTGAAAACCACTTTGCTGTCTTTGGACGTGTTCCGATACTGGTATTGTTTTAATTATCTGTCTGATGGTATCGTTTGATACTTCCGGTCAAAATGGCGTAATAACAACTTGTGTTTTTGTATGACATCGTCAACATCACTTGAAAGATGGATTATTTCATTATTTCGTCTAGGGTGTGGTGTTAGTTAATTTGACAAGGGGTCCAGTCATCAAGATCTTCGACGGTGCGACGGCGTACGTGCATCAGAGCTGAAATTTTCATAAGTGTAGCCGTTATTTCACGTGATTACAAGGCTTAGTACACAGAAAATGACTGGCAATCGTAAACGTTCTAAACGGTGCGAGACCAAACGACACGGCCGTCGCGTTGGAGCGAGGCACAACAGGTCAAAAGTCGTTTGTCTGTCTTTAAAATTGTTACTTATGTTGTTCTACAATATCGTTAGTGGTGATAGAAGACGTCCAGAACTGGATAAATTAATCTACAGCGCATATATTGTGGCTCTACAATAATCACGTTCTGGAATGGGAAACCGTCTCCAATTCACTGGCTTTCATAGTTTCTACAATAGACAACACTTTGGGCAATTAATTCTTGTACGAGAAGGCATTGACGTGGTCGAGACATATATGCCTAAATGGGATAATGATGACATTCAGCTGCAAGCTGTCAGGGTACAAAACGTACATTACCCTTTCGTGCTAGTCAACGTGTATTCGTGCAATGCCACCCTGAACGTGCAGGACTGGAAATCTCTAGGTGAGACAGTAAATGAAGAAAGAGAAGTCATTTTCTGCGGGGATTTTAATGCAAATGGTAGATCTTGGGGCAATACTGCCTCTAATCAATAAGGAAGAGATCTCGATTAGGCTCTGA
Source organism: Meghimatium bilineatum (assembly GCA_034231615.1). Classification (NCBI taxonomy): domain Eukaryota; kingdom Metazoa; phylum Mollusca; class Gastropoda; order Stylommatophora; family Philomycidae; genus Meghimatium; species Meghimatium bilineatum. The sequence continues at coordinate 60,102,749 of CM067311.1, read as the reverse complement.
TTGATATGAATTTAGTATGTATAAACGACGGCGCATGACAAGGTTGGCTACTAGTGACATCGACGACGACAGTGCAATTGATATGGACTTAGTGACAGCTGATATTGCACCCAAATGTATATGGGATGTGCTGGGGTATCATGGCAGCGATCATTTGTGATGTGTCTTGTTAGTGGACAAAGAAAAAAGTAAACAACAGAGAGGTAAAGTTAAGTCCTTCTAGTGTGATCGCACATGGTCGTCCATCGTAAGCAGAATTAGGAAGGACAAACGTACGACACACACCACCAGGGCACGTGTGTGGAATCAACCCCCCCCCCCCCTTGTGGAATGATGAGGTTCAATGTGCATGGAAGAGCAATCGCACATGTTTTTCCCTTCACTCGATATAATGCTTCCTAAGTAGTTGAACTCCTTTACCAAGATATTCGAGTGACAAAATTCATGTTCGGTGCAGACTGCTGGACTGACTATCGTCTTATTGTGTCAAAACTAAGAATTCCCATCCAGCCTGCAAGACGCCAGCAGGAAAGCTAAGCAAAGAGAGGTACAGACACCAGAAAACTACAAAATGTAAACACTTAAAAGTCCCTAACCTCCCACTCTAGATGAATGCCTGAAATCTGCACTACCAGAGCAAGATGTCGTTACAAACTGGAAATATTTAAGCACGCACATTTAAATAATCCAAATGTAATTATTCTCTGGATATCGTGTATTATATATGCAATTATTCTCTGGATATCCTGTATCGTGTATTATAGATGCAATTATTCTCTGGATATCCTGTATCGTGTATTATAGATGCAATTATTCTCTGGATATCCTGTATCGTGTATTATAGATGCAATTATTCTCTGGATATCCTGTATCGTGTATTATAGATGCAATTATTCTCTGGATATCCTGTATCGTGTATTATAGATGCAATTATTCTCTGGATATCCTATATCGTGTATTATAGATGCAATTATTCTCTGGATATCCTGTATCGTGTATTATAGATGCAATTATTCCCTAGATATCCTTATCGTGTACTATATATGCAATTATTCTCTGGATATCCTTTATCGTGCATTATAGATGCAATTATTCTCTGGATATCCTGTATCGTGTATTATAGATGCAATTATTCTCTGGATATCCTGTATCGTGTATTATAGATGCAATTATTCTCTGGATATCCTATATCGTGTATTATAGATGCAATTATTCTCTGGATACCATGTATCGTGTATTATAGATGCAATTATTCTCTGGATATCCTGTATCGTGTATTATAGATGCAATTATTCTCTGGATATCCTGTATCGTGTATTATAGATGCAATTATTCTCTGGATATCCTGTATCGTGTATTATAGATGCAATTATTCTCTGGATATCCTTATCGTGTATTATAGATGTAATTATTCTCTGGATATCCTGTTTCGTGTATTATAGATGCAATTATTCTCTGGATATCCTGTTTCGTGTATTATATATGCAATTATTCTCTGAAAATTCTATCTCTCTATATATGCAAGAACTGAACCTAAATGAACTACTATTTGCTGACGTTCAGTGTCTATTCTACAGATCAAGTGAAGAGCTGCGAGATCACCCTACTTAACGAAAGCTGCCTCAATCACATCATAAAGATCAACACAGGAAAAACTGAAGTAATGTCTATAGGTAGAAAACTGAAGTAATGTCTATAGGTAGAAAACTGAAGTAATGTATATAGGTAGAAAACTGAAGTAATGTCTATAGGTAGAAAACTGAAGTAATTTCTATAGGTAGAAAACTGAAGTAATTTCTATAGGTAGAAAACTGAAGTAATGTCTATAGGTAGAAAACTGAAGTAATGTCTATAGGTATAAAACTGAAGTAATGTCTATAGGTAAAAAACTGAAGAAATGTCTATAGGTAGAAAACTGAAGTAATGTCTATAGGTAGAAAACTGAAGTAATGTCTATAGGTAGAAAACTGAAGTAATGTCTATAGGTTGAAAACTGAAGTAATTTCTGTAGGTAGAACACTAAAGTAATATCTATAGGTAGAAAACACAATACAAACAAGATAAAGATACATGATCAACTACTGAAACAAGTGCAGGAATTACATATCTCGAAACATTTTTACATCAGATGGAAGAATGGAAAGAATTACATATCTCGAAACATTTTTACATCAGATGGAAGAATGGACAGAGCTCGAGACAAGCATTAAAAAAGTCAACTACGTAAATTATGAACTTGCGCCAAATTTGAAACACAAATCTTTACCGATGGAAACCAAAAGGCGAATCATAAATTCAATATTCATCCCAATATTATGTTTTAAATGTTAGACGTGGACAATAATTAAAGAACAAGAGAAAACGCTTACTACATGTGAAAGGAGATGTCTAAGAAAAGCAGCAATCAGAACAAGAATAGATCATAAGAAGTTTGCAAGACATTTTAGAACAACATCAGTGGTAAAATATATTGAAAAACAAAGGCTGAAATGGTTAGGCCATTTAATGAGATTGAGCCATTATTTGACAGCGGCAAGAGCATACAATATGAAAATGGCAACAGCAAGATACAGCGGAAGACCAAGAAGAAGGTGGATTGAAGGAGTTACACATATTCTGACACGGCACAGTATTACTGCATATCAAGTAATATCATATAAACGTGCAATGGTCCGAAAATCGATAGTAATTCAATCCTGCAACTCCTCACAGCATAAGTAGAGAAATGACAATAGATATATAGATGGTTGGTTGGTTGGTTGGATGCTGATCCAGCGGTCCATGGGCTCATGCCCTTTGACCCAATGCCATTGTGTGATATATGCATGTGTTTGTGAGTTGTTGTTTTGTTCCATATAATGTGTTCCATTTATCTGGCCCTGGAGGGAGGAGCATTTTCCTGATGTCATCCAGCGCTGGACATTCAAAAAGGTGGTGGTCAACAGTTTCATATGGATGAGTGCACAGCCGGCACCCTGGAGTGTGTTGTGGTTGTATTCTGTTCAGGAGATTGTTAAGCTGTACATGTTGTGTGCGCAGTCGGAATATGATACTCTGGTCTTTTCTTTCCAGGAGGTTGATATTGTCTTTAGGATTTGGGCTGGTCATATATTTATAGATTTCCCTCCCAGTGTTTCCCATGGCCCATCTGTTCATCCAATTTTCTTTGTTCACAGATTTCAGAATCATTTTAACTGTGTGCATTGCTGTTTCTGTATAAGGCTGTTCTTGTTGTGCTCCCCTCTTTTCCCCTCTTTGCTAGTCTGTCTGCCTTATCATTACCAGGTGTGTTTGAGTGGCCAGGAATCCACTGCATAACAATGTTGACATCATAAGATGTGAGCAGCTGGTTTGCATGGTGGTATATTTCAGCTAGCTCGGGTTTACAATGTCCATCACATTCCAATGCTTGGAGAGCAGACTGTAAAAATAACAATTTTTTGGACTTTTGATGGGAAGGCATCAAATATGGTCTTCAGTTGGTACAAGGCACTTTCTAGTGCTGTTATTTCAGCTTCATAGTTAGAACATATCTCCCCACAGGTATCAAACAACTCATCAGATATTTTGTCTGGATATTCTATATAGACACCATAACCTGCTTTGATGATGGCTTTGAAGGCAGACCCATCAGTATAGACAGGAATCCATTGTTCTGGGTGGGTGTCTATTGTTTTCTGTGTTGCTTTCATAAGACTTACTGGGTCGGAACGTTTCGTTGCATTATCTCTTAACTGTGTTTTGATTTCCGGCAATTTAAAGCCTGCCTGTGGTGGTAAACATTTTTCTACTCTTTGCAGTTTTTGTCTCTTGTCTGGAAGGTGATAACTGTCTTTTATTTCATTGACATGGCTCAGGACTGACTTTTTTTTTATTCTGTGGTTTGGTTCCCAGTTTTCTACAAGTTGTTTATTTGGGTGGTCTTTGTTCATTCTTTTGCTTCTTTCATATGCCTCCATTGCAGCCATATCTCTCCGCATCTCAAGGGGTTCTACATTCGTATGTATTTCACATGCAGCCGTCGGTGTAGATCTCATTGCTCCATTAATAAGACGTAGGGCATTGTTCTGCACTCTGTCTAGGGATTCTACATTTGTCGTGGAACATGTTGTGAGGAGTGCACTGTTGTATTCTAAAGCAGAACGTACGTAACCAAGGTATAGTGCTCTATGGGTATCCTTGTCTGATCCCCAAGATGTGCCAGTGAGTCTTTTCAGTAGTTGTAACCGTTTAAGTGCTTTATTTTTGATATTTTTTTACATGCTTCTTGAGGGTGAGCTGCCGATCAAGCGTGATTCCAAGATATGTGGGGTGTTCTTTTCTTGGCAATCTCTGTGTATCCAACCATAGACTGATATTTTCTTTGGCTACTTTATGACTCTTGGAAAAGATGGTATAGACAGTTTTCTCACAGTTTATTTTTAGCTTCCATGTTTGACAGTATTCATGTAGTCTTTTTAAATCTCCATTTAGTCTTTTGGCAGCACTTTCAACATTCTCATAGCTCTGCCATATTGTTAAGTCATCAGCATAGAGGGCTTTTTCAGCTTTGATATGTTTGGTAAGGTCATTGATGTAAATGAGAAAAAGGGTGCAGCTTAAAGCAGAACCCTGTGGTAAGCCTTCCTCTAGAACTTCTTTAGATGAAATTGCATCATTTATCTGTATCTGGATTGTTCTGTCAATGAGGAAGTATTTTATCCAGTTGTATAGCTTTCCACTAATTCCAATCTCAATCATCTTCATCAAAAGACCCTTTCTCCATACTCGATCATAAGCCTGTTGTAAGTCAAAGAAGATGGCTACAGTGTGTTTGTTTTCCTGGAATCCATCATGGATTTTCTTTGTCAACCTAAATAGTTGGTCTTCTGTGCAACTGCCTTTTCTGAAGCCAGCCTGTTCATGGCAGAGGATGTTTGAGCTCTCGAGAAACCAGTAAAGTCATGCGTTAACCATTCTTTCTGCTAATTTCCCAAGACATGATGTTAGGGATATGGGGCGGTAGCTTTTGGGTTCATCTGGAGGTTTGTTACTTTTCAGAATGGGAAAGATGTGAGCATTTCTCTAATGTTTAGGCAGTTTTCCATTTCTCCAGGTCATATTTATTAGTAAGGGGTACTTCTTTCCCTGTTGTGCTCATGTGTGTTAACATTTCATTATAAATTTTATCTGGTCCAGGAGACTTTCTTGGCTTTAGTTTCTTCAGCCCTTGTAGGAGTTCCTGCATACTGAAGTCATCATCAAATATGGTTGAGCCAGAAGGTTTGGACTTTTTCTTGCTGCTTCAGTAGGTACAGACGCTTCTTGTCAGCCTCGGGCAGCTTCCCTATTCTGTTCACACTGGCAAAAAAGTGGTTAAAGTGTTCTTCCTTTTTCTGATATGTGGTGATTGTTCTGTTTCCATCTATCACAGGTTTATCGTTTGTTCTTCTTCTTTTCCCAGACAAATTATTGATCAGCCCCCAAGCCTTTCTGACATTTTTCCTTAGATCTAAATTTGCGCATGTTTTTGCCCATTTATCATGTTTGGCCTTCTTTACTATTAGTTTTACCTTGGCACATGTTTTATTGTACAGGATTTTTGCTTCTTGTGAAGGTGAGATCTCGAGGGCTTCTCTTGCTTTTTTTCTATCGAGGATTCCAGCTTGTATTTCTTTGTTGTAGAATGGTTTGTATGATTTCCTACTGCCCCCTGGGATGCTTTGTGATGCTGAATTGAGGATAGCTTTTGTTACCTCTGCAGTAAATGTTTCTATGGCATTGCTTTTGATTTTACCTAGCAGGAAATCAAATGTTTCTTTGAATAGTTTCCAATCTGCCTTGCATAAATTCCAGCGAGTTTTCTGTTTGAAATATGCTTTATTGGGTGTAGTTATGGTGGTGAGGATTGGTCTGTGGTCACTTCCAATGTCATCAAGTATTTCTAGGGAGCAAGCGTCTATTATATCAGATGAACAGATAGTCAAGTCAGGTCGACTGAGAGATAGATGGCTCCTGTGCAAAAGTGTTGGTACAGACTTTGCATCTTGAAGGACAGACAGGATTGTTGTTTCACAGAGTTCTTCTATATATCTTCCTGTCTTATTGTGGTTCTGATAACCCCAATGGGGTGAGTGACCATTAAAGCCACCAGCAAGTATTGTTTTGATAAATTGTGTTGTATGGATTTCCAGTAAATTGCATGTTGTCTGAGGTGGGCTGTATATGTTGTAGATTGTGTATTTTCCTCCAGTGTGCCAGATGGTCACCTTCTGCATGTCTGTGGGATTGGCTGTTTGTTGGGTGACTTGTCCCTGAATGTCATTCCTGATATAAGTAATTATTCCACGGCAGTTGGTACACTTACAGGCATAGCTGGTATATCCTGACAGATATGGGTCAGTGTCTTTGTGTATAGTCTCCTGTAAGAGGGCCACATGTATCTTATGAGCATGCAGTAAATTAGCGAGCTCTAGTGTTTTGTTTCTTATTCCACAGATGTTCATTCAGTTGTAGAATATTAAGTGAAGACTTTGTTTTATGAAAATCTTGGCTCTGCTGGTTCTCCCTCCGAGGTTTTCTGGGTTTAATGTTTTGGTGCTTGTGCAGGTGTTGTTGCTGTGTTGTGTATTGTGCATGTCTGTGTTTGTGCTGATGTTTTAGATGCGTTCCAGTAGTTAATTTCTCAGACAGAGTAGCCTGGTTACCCACTGCCTGCCGCGGACCTTGATAACCGAGGCGACGTCCGATCTCGTTTGTAATTAGTATGTTTTGTACTGGCATTATATTGCTGGGGAGTCTGTGGATTTTCGTCCCACCCCGGGCCAGAGCCAGATAAAAACTATCACACTACTAGGAAGGAAGGTTTCAACCTATGAACTGCTCCGAGCCACTGCAGCCAAGATAGGGTTCACTGGGCTCATTCCCCGCCACCAATTGACTACTGGTTATGCCTAACTTCTCTATTGCTCCAGGCATGCAACCAATTGTTCAAGTCAAAAGGATCGTCACGTCCTGAGTCAGTGTGCATCTATGATGGACCTCAGCCATAGGAAAAACAGTGCTGTCAGTTTCCTCCTCCCCACTGCTGCGCAGCAAATCTCTAGCTCTCTCCCAACGACAGAGGGTGCATACATAAACAAATAAAGAAAAAGAATACAACATGGCATAAAATACATTGTAACAAAAAAATTAAAAGTATAAGAGGCATAATTGTATAGATGACATGCCATGAAGCTTCTATAATAGATAACCTCAATATAACGGCATGTCATCTACTTAGGTTTTTCTGTTGCATGGGTGGTTTGTCTAATGGGCCATTGGTGAGACCCACAGACGCAAACCATGCGTAAGAAGTCTTCTTCTTCTTCTTCTTCTGCGATCAGTTTCCTATGCTCGTAAGTCTATACAGGAAGGTCGGCCGCCTCCACGAATTTAGTCGTCAGCAGGAGGTCCTCACGGTTGCCCCACAGCTTTATCTGTCTCTTGGGGCCATATTTTAGTTCTCACGTCATCAAAGAGTCTGCAGAATATGTTCTGGAGTCTGGGGATCCTTTTGACATGTCAGTTTGGACAGCCTTCATTTTATGGAGATGTGCTTGTAGTCTGCAGTGTCATGTGCGAAGTCTAAAAATTGTGGTCTGTTGTGACCTGCTTAGCTTTAGAATAGGGTCCTGTGGAAAGTTACTGCCTGTTCTCTGACTCCATGTATGTTTGTATTTTCTTTTGATGAGGGGTTTTGCTTCAGTGGGTGATATTCTGAGCTGGAATTGTTCCTTTTTTGCACCTGCTTTTGCCAGTCTGTCAGCTCCTTCATTTCCTGCTATTCCACAGTGTGCAGGGATCCACTGCAGCACAACTTTATTGTTGGCAGACAGTTGATTTAGAAGTTCTACAGTTGTTTTTGTTAGGAGATCTTTATGTTCATTTTTGATGGTTTGGAGTACTGACCTGCAGTCATACAAGAAGACCATGTTAGCTCCTTTGAGCCTCTGTTCCTCTAGAGTCTTTGATACTTCTAAGATTGCTTGTAGCTCTGCCCTGTAGTTTGTTGATAATTTGCGAGTAGCTATTGAGAGTTCTAGTTTTAGGGTGTTTTGTATGAGTATTAGTATCCCAGCTACTGTCTTTACTGCACCCTCTGATCCATCTGTGAAGACATGAATCCACTGTGAGGTAGGGTATTGGATGTCTAGGTGATCAAGTGTTTTTGCCTTAAGGGCAATAGGGGTTTCCATATTTTTGCTCTCAATGCCTGGTATTGTAAGTTTTGAAGTATATATGGGTGAAGTGTTTGCGATGTTGCGATGTTGCAATATGCTTCTAGCTGTTCCCATTCATCCGGATTGTTGCTGGTTACTTCTTCATTGGCTTTCATAAGTTTTTTGATAGGTGATTGAAGCTTGGTCTTTTCAGTCTGTTTTTTGTTAATTCATTTGTTTTCTCATGCATAGAGTGATGTTTCAGGCATCTAAATGTTTCTGTCATTATTGTGATTTTCTCATCCCTGCGGTCTGTTAGGTTTTGTAATCCTGCTGTTGCTTCCATTGACGTTATAGGTGTGCTCCTTAGTCCTCCTGTTATGATTCGGAGACCTGCATTTTGAATTTTGTCCAGCTTCTGAAGATTGGTATCTGCTGCTGTTGCATATGTGGTCAATCTATATTCCAGAGTTGGGCGAATATGACCTACATAGACTTGTTTTATGGTTTTTATGTCAGCTCCCCAATCTGTCCCAGATAGTTTTTTCATTATTTGTAGTCTGCGTGTGGCTTTTTTTCTGTCTCTTCAATGTGTGGTCCCCAAGTAAGTCTTTTGTCAAATTTGTGTCTCAGGTAGACTGGGGTGTTTTCTTTTGGGAGTGGGGCAGTGTCTAGTGTGAGAGTATAATTTTCAGGTTTTGTGGAGAGGGTGAAAAGTAAAGTGACGGTCTTGCTTTTGTTTATTTGAACACCCCAGGGTTTTGCCCACTCTTCAATTTTGTTTATTGCCTCCTGCATTCTAACTTTTGCAACTCCAATGTATTCTGATACATTGAACAGCACTCAAGATCAAAGTTTCGATCAAAAGGTTATTATCAAGACAGGAATACACGAACATAGAATTGAACCACAAAACTAATTCGCACAACATGCCAATGTTGGCACAACAAAGCAACGTTATATAAAACTGATAGGTCTGAAGAAAAGCAAATTGTTGCTTCATGTAATTAGTTATTTCAAGATGTGATGCTGGAAGTACGTTATGACAAGAACGTCACGCAACCACAGATGGAGATAATTTGTTCTAAATAATGGAAAGATATATTGACGGAAAAATATATATTGAAAAAGATAAACAACGTGAGGAGATGGTTGTATCAGAGGAAGTTATGTCGGATATTAATTCCAGTGGATTCCAGTGACCACATGGTATAGGTGAGGTGGTTCTCATTTATAAAACGACTCCTATGGTCCGATATAACTGACAAATTCGCTGTTATCAAGATGTCACAAACACCACCTGGCTATATGACTATTGACATGGGCAGTCAGAATTATCATGTCGTCACGATCAATGTAAAATAGGAGGAGGTTGCAGAGTCGCAGATCTATAAGAGTATGACTTTCTTCAACTCACTAAAGTTGCGACATCTACATATGGCTCAATAAATCATGTTTCTACTCACACGTGAATCTCCCACAGATGGCTCAATAAATCATGTTTCTAGACTCACACGTGAATCTCCCACAGGTGGCTCATTAAATCACGTTTCTACTTACATGCGAAGTTCCCACAGATGGCTCAATAAATCTCGTTTCTGCTCACGTGTGAAGTACCCACTGATGGCTCAATAAATCACGTTTCTACTCACAAAATCACCACACCGTACAGATACGGATATTATGTTATAAGTTTGTTGTTACTGAGGATATTTCAATACCTGTACGGGATGTTTGTTGTTGTTGTAATAGTCCTTGTCTCGATCGGTCCTTTCTGGTGACTTTGTGTGCACGGTTTGAAAGGCTTGATGAAATCGCATCTTTTATTGGAGATGCGGTTAGTCAAGTACGGAAGAACGCGTGTTCAATAGTTGCTAGGCGATTTGGTGCCGTTGAACGGACTGGTTCAATTCCCTGACAGTCTTGCAGAGATGGAGTAATGTGAGAGACTGGCAACACGCACAAACATGAGAAGATGTATACAACAGGTGTAAGGACAGTTGTGGGTTTTTGTAGGTTTGTCATAAACAGAAGAGAAAAGACAAGCAGCTAGACGGATATAAATTGTCATATCAAGAAAATTGATACATGATGTGAATGTCTGGGAATTGAACCTAATAACAGTGTTGAAACTGTTGAAAAAAGGAACGAACACGGTCAAAGCTGCTCAAGGAACATAAGAAGAAGAAAGAAGTGGCCTTAGACTCTGCGAATACTTTTACTGTCATTTCAATCACCCGAGTCTTTGTGGGGCACGTAATCTCAATCACACCCATTCGGTATTTTACATCGGACTATACGAGTCGTTTTATGATTGACAACCGCTTTATACATACATTGTGATCACTGGAACCAGCTAGAATTTATAACCGGGCATATATTCTTCTGATACCACCATATCTTACACACTATTTACACTTCTCTATAGTTCCATCACTATTTTCTTCCATGTTTTAGAACAGCGTACCCCCGCCCATCCTAAGTTACTTGACCGTCATGTTAAAACAAACTTTAAGCATCTCATAGTTGCTTGACGTCTCGTCATAACAAACTGCCAGCATCGCATAGTTATCTGACCGTCTTGTCATAAAAAAATTTCCGCACCTCATAGCCACTTCGCCGTATTGTTATAACAAACTTTCGGCATCTTATAGTAAATTGACTTTCTTGTTATAGCAAATTTTTGGCATCTCATAATTACTTGACCGTCTTGTTATAACAAACTTTCGGCATCTCATAGTTACTTGAACGTCGTGTCATAAGAAACTTTCGGCATCTATTAGTTATTTGGCCGTCTTGTTATAACAAACTTTCGGCATCTCATAGTTAATTGACCATCTTGTCATAACAAACTTTCTGCATCTCATAGTTACTTTACCGTCTTGTTATAAAAAAAAAACTTTCGTCATCTCAATCTTAGGTAATAATCACATTAAACTACTTTTTTACTGTTTATAAAAAAAAGTTTTAATGTTTTATTTTTTAATTTTTCATTATATTTACTTTGTGTTTTCTACTGACATGTTTTGGACATGAAATATTTCTATGATTCTCACTTCTCCTTGTCTCTCTGTGTTGTTTTTCAGACCTGTCAGTTTTATACCTCGTACTAAATTGCTTGCATCTGTTATTCGTTTGATTTTATTGTTTCATTCTGTTTTTGTTTGTCCCTATTTTAATGCATACATTTTGATGAAATATCGATCCTGTGTATCGTTGAGTAAAACATTTTTACACTATTGGTAAAACCTTTTACTTTATTCCCTTCTATTTTTTTTTTATTATTTACGTATATTTTGTTGTGATAGCACGACCGATAGACAATTATCTCCAGAATGTAATCAACTCAGTCCACAGATATATTTTGAACTAACATGTTTGGATGTCTGGCATTTTAGTTATACCTGTTGTGGAGAGGTACGCTTCTTTAAAAAGCAGACATGAATTTAATGTTGTTCTATCAGAGATATTCAACATAAAAACATATTTGGTCCCGGTTCATATAACACTATCAGCACGACCATCGAATATACCCGCATATTCAATAATTGTTCTACAAACATTAAGATGACGTTAGAGCATCATGTCCGACACAAGTTTACACTATTCTTCTTATTGTTGTAAAAACATTCTGTTGTTTCGTGTCTTCACTCTTGCGTTTATTTGACTTGAATTATTCCAAGTCTAGTATTTTACTGCGATACATATGACAAATACAGAAATCTATTACATTATCTAGCTCCCTACGAACTTCAAATGTGAGAAGTAACTAAGAGAGTGTTTCATTAATAACAGTAATAGCTGCCATCTTGACAAAACATTGACGTTTCCTAGAGTAAATTTTCTAAAGTATTTTATAATAAACTTGACCTTTGATCTTCTTTAATTCAAATAATGCATAAATTATTATTTTATTGTACTTGTTCTTATATCTTTAACCATAGTCCATCATAGCAGACATCGATTATTGCAACGTTTTGTAAACTGAATCAGCACTTCTTTATTTTTAACACAAATAACTGATGACATTTTATTGAAAGATAAATTTGTATTCATAAACTATAAACTTAATATAATTGAAATAAATACATACCCTCACAGACGAGGTACAACGGGAAATAGAAATCCAGAACAATCAAGAAATTTAAAAATCTTTAATATTAGCGATTATTGTCTCCACATTACTGGAACGCCGATATGAATTTGATGGCCGTCCATGTATGAGTCCATTCCTGTAGATAGAAATAATGTAATTTTTTTTCTCATTTGTAAGTACATAAGAATATTTATCTTTTGTTCTTTTCTTGTTTGATCTAACCTTCTGAAATCAAAATAATGCAGATAATCTCTTATTCTTTGATTGTCTGTGTAAACCAGAAAATTGGTATCATTATGTTTGTCTTTTCTGTATACAGGAAAGTTGTTTTTTTTATTTTACGCCTAAATGTGAAACCATTATGAACATCCAAATCGCCCAGTAAAATTCGTTTATCGAAAATTTATAATTTATTTCTACCATTGAATTATATGTAAATAACTTTCACTTTAGCATTTTATTGTTCTTGATTTTGGTAAAGTGTTTTAGATATTTAATGTATAAAATCACATTGTCAAATAGAAATATAGAAATGTATTTGCTCTCCCTACACACAAAATCTTTTGACTATTTATTTGTGTACATGCATTCTGTAGATGAAAATAATAGTTTAACTTCAATGCATTGATTATGTCACAGATATGAACTATATCTGAATTGTATAGTCTCTGAAACTGGTCACTGAATCCGAAACGTTCACATATACAAATCATATTTCTTATTATAAAAAGAAAAGAAGAATGTCGACACACCAGATGATAACTAACATTTCTACCACGTATATGACTAGTATAGACATAGACAAGGTAATTATGGTACATCAGTTCGTGCTATATCCTTGTTCAAGTTTTGTGGGAATAGTCGGACACTTGATTAGCATTGTAGCACTGACTCGACAAGGATTTAGGAAATGTTCAAACATACTACTCCTGGCTTTGTCCCTTTCTGATATTTGTTGTATGGCAGGTATCAACAATATTCCACTTACTCTTATGTTTGTCAGCGGTTATCCTGGTTTTACCTACTCTGAAATTGTTAACCACATAATGTATGCAATACACGTGCTGTTATCCGGTGCTGAACTTGTTGGGCACAGTTGTTCAACATTTCTTACTTCCCTGATAACAATAGAACGTTTATTAACAGTGTTTCTTCCATTCACAGTTCATAAGATTGTTACACCTATTAGAACAACATTCGTGACATGCAGTTTTTGTATTCTGTTTACATTACATTTCATTTATGCACAAATATTGTGTACAAACATGCAGCATGTTATCTTCAAGGGCGTTTTAATTGGTGTAATGGTTGGAACACGTCGATTTCGTGAAGACTCCAGGAGCGGAGTGTATAATCTTATTAATAAGTTTAATAACATGTTCAATACTTATATACCTTTTGTTATTGTGTTTGTCGGTTCTATTGTGATAGGAATAAAAATTCGCGTTATTAGTAACAAACGCAAGAAACTAATATCTGCTAAAGTCAGTTCTAAAACCAAACAATCTTCTAACAAAATCATATCACAAACAACAAAAACATTGCTTAGTTTGTGTATCGCATTTATTCTATTTAATGGATTCGTACTATTGATAAACTTAGTGATTATACTATGGACGGGTAAAGAGTTGTACTTGATATTGCTGTATATTCAACGTGAAAGTTATTGTATTAAGGGCATTGCTAATTGTGTCATTTATATAGCTATTAACAAAACATTTAAATATAAGGACATACAGATGTGTTGTTTTAGATTGAGCAGATATTTCTGATGTGTAAGCACATACAATTTTCCTGTTACATTGATTAGACGTTTCAGATGTGTATTCTTTCGGCATTCTTTCCAGATGACAAAACCATTGCATTTGTTGATTTTGTATGTATTGTAGAATTGATATGACACCCACTCTTTCTCTTATGACCTCGTTTCTAATTCTGTGTCTTCTGCTCACTCCTATGGCATTTCTCAGATATATCATCTCTGCTGTAACCAGCTGTTTTTTATGTTTTGTTGTTAAGGACCATGTTTAACATTGATAGCACAGAGTTGGAATGAAGATACTTTGGATGTTTTTGTTGCTGTCATTGGTAGCATTTTGTGTTGCAATAAAGGGGATAATTGTTCCAATATTTGATTCACTTTCCTACAATGAATGTCTATTTAGGTGTCCACCTTGCCATCTAAAGAGAATGTTTGGCCTAAGTATTTGAAGGTGTTTGTTTGTTTTTTGACTTGATTTTCTACGGTTATATTTAGATTGTGTGTACCCCTTCCTAATGCCATAGTTTCTGTTTTGTCGGTTGTTATCTTAATGTTGTTCTTGCACTCAACGCCATGGATGTTAGATGATGTTGAAGATCAGTTTCTTCATTTGTTATTATAGCCTGATCGTCGGCAAAGAGTAGCTCATTGGTATTTTCATTTTACAGCTTGGCTTTTTCGAAATGCTATCAATATGAGTGATAAAGAGAAGTGGTGATAAAACGCACTCTATCCTAACTCCAGATGTGACTAAATGATTTTGATGTTTCTTTATTCGTTCGATTTACACTCTCACAGTTCACATATAAGCTTTGACATACTTTAATAAGGTGGTTGTTGACTCCATAGTTAGCCAGTGTGTGCCATAGAACGCTTCTATCTACTCTATCGAAGGCTTTCTCCTGATCTACAAATGTTACAAAAATGTTCTTATTGTATTATATGATTTTCTCCACCATGTGCTTGACAATGGAAATCGCTTATGTGCAGCTTCTGTTTTTTTCTAAATCCCATCTGTTCGTCGGATAGTTGTTCTATAATAGGTCTTAGCCCGGATTCTATGATTTTGGCGTACATTTTGCCTACATGACTTAGCAGTACGATGCCTCGGTATTGTGTGCATTTTCTTTTACTACCTTTATTCTTCCACAACAGTATGATTATTGCTTGTTGACAATCTTTGTTGTGTCCATGCCGCGTTAAATATTCTGCGTAACCATTTGATGCCATACTCTCCTGTTGCGTGTATACTTTCGGTCGGTAATCTGTCCATCCCAGGTTTTTTTGTATTTTGGTGCTTGTCTGATCACTCTTTCTACTTTATATTGTAATATTTCTGGTTCTAATGTTGAAACCATTTGGTCTGTTGGTATTATTTTGTCCTTTTTCCACAGGCGGTTAAGTAGCTCTTTAAAATATTCTTTACATCACACTGAATAAATGTATAAAAATGTGTATACACTTGTATCGTGTCATACTGAACAGACGTTGTGGATGGAAAAAACAATAGTACTTACGTAGAACACAGGTTTTTGAAGTTTCACTTGAACACAACAGACGGACTATCACTAAGACTAAGGGGTTATGAGTTGTAAACACGAAAACATACAAATTTCAATACACAAGACATTTTCAACGTTTCGAACAGTTAGGTCTTTCTCAAGAATATATAAAACAATGGAAACAGTAAAAATTATGTTACCACCACAGAGGCACTAGATACACTTTTGACATAAAATAATACAAAGTTCAAGTCATTGATCCCAGACTTGCGCGTCCCCAGGGTTGGGGGGACCTTTAGATAAGGGAACATAGGAAATTACTTTCTAAACATACAAAGGGAGAAGTCAGCAAAACCATCCTTAGTCCCCAAACAGCCCCATCCCGTAAGAAAAAAAGGCAGGAAAACTTAGAAAATTTCTCTAACTACGTTTGGCAGGTGGCGCTCAAGAGTCCATAAAGACAGGCCACCTAGGAGATGGAAAATTCATCACAAAGCCTGGGCAGATGGTGTTCATGAGCTCGGGAGGACAGCCGTCTAAGGAAAGCAAACCTAAAAGAAATAGCTGGCGGAAATCGGGTGAACTTGGCCATATGGGCGTATAACAAAGTGCAACGCATCTTATATATAGGTACTCATGCAGATTTAAACAATGGATTCTAGATATGGTACTCTGCCTGAGGAATCCCACCAGGCAGGTAGAGTGCTGGGCCCCCATGTCTCGAAGGGGCCCACTCCAAGCTACTGGAAGTCACCGTGGCCCATTTTGGAAAACCAGGAAATGGGAACAGCGGTAAAATAGGACTGGTCAAACCACACGACAGACAAGAGAACTAAATATACTGCATTGGAATGCAGACGGCAGTTACCACAAAAAGCAGATACCAACGGTTAGACTAAAGACAAGATAGATGTGGCTTGCATACAAGAAACCCATCTTAACCCACATCACAGATTCTCTATCAGTGGCTACCAAACATTCAGACGGGACAGAAAAGGGCATAAGGGAGGGGTAATTACACTGATATGCAACACCATACCAGCAAAACAGATATAAATAGATACAATAGATGCTTAATAGATAATAGATAATCAGAGATTATAGGAATAGATGTGCACATAGACAACCAACCAATCAGAATTTATAACATATACAGTCCAATGGAAAGAGCTATTAAATTGGAAGCGATAGATATTACAGACATACACGGTATTGTAGGGGGCGTCGTAAACAGACACTCTGAAAGGTGGGGATGACCCAGCAAACCGACTCAAGAGAAGAAGAAGTGGAAGAATGGGAAATTGATTAAAACCTATTCCTGTTAAATGCACAGGAAGATTCCCCAACTTTCTACTCAAGAAGGTGGAAATCAACATCAACCCCCAATGTAACGTTTGTCACTTGCGCTTTATCTCATAAAATAGTAAGAATGGTTATGAACCAGCTAGGGGACAGTGATCAAAAACCAATCAAACTCACTATCAACCTCAACTACACACTGGAAGAGCAGAGACCTCTTCCGCGCTGGAACTATAAGACTGGGACAAATTTGCTAATTTCACAGACGCATATAGACGCATATCAACAAAAAAATAAAGAACACGACAGAAATGCTAACTGATGCAATCCTTAGAGCAGCAACAGAAGCAATACAAAGAGGGGCTAGAAAAAACTACGTACCGTAGAAGTACTTGTCCAATGAAGTACAAAAGTTTGAAGAGGACCTGAATATGTCCAGAGAATTAGCAGAAACAGAGCAGAGTACAGAAAGCAATATAGCTCTCAAGGCATTTCTGCTAAATACAAGAGAGAGGTAAAAACATTGGCAAGGAGGAGCCGGATAAAAAAACAGAGAGCCTTAACGTGGACAAAGATGGAAAAATCTTTGCAAACTTTGGGTGATGAAAACAATAGCCGACCTCCAATAACACTTGAATATGATAACAAAATGCACACGGGAAAAGCGGCAGCAAACATTTTTATTAAAAATTATGCAACCGTGAGCCAGATAAAAATACTAAAAGTAAGATAAAAAGAAGTTAAGAATGAAATCCATGGACTAAAGGATATGCCCATGGTGATAGAAGAGCAAATGTTGTCAAAGTTTACAGTAACTGAGCTAGAAGAAGCACTTCAGAATCTCAAACTCAAGATCACCAGGTAAAGGGTTACCAATATGATGCTTATGAAAATGGAGCCGAAAGCAAAGAGAAAGCGTCTAAACATAGTTAACACTAGCTGGAGAACAGGACAGGTGTCCACTGCATGGATAGAAGCTATCGTGGTACCCATTCTAAATAAGAAAAAGACAAACTCGACCAAAGTAGATATAGACCAGTCAGTCTCCTAAGCTGTATGGGCAAATTAATGGAGAAAATGGGCAACAGAAGACTCATGGGGCAATTGGATGGAAAACAACTAATAGCAACAAAACAAAGCGGCTTCCCGGCTTCCGACAACACACATCAACAGAAGACTAGGTCGCCTACATAGCCCAAGAGATTGAAGACGCATACCAAGAAAAAAACACACTCGCTTGTAGTGTGGGTTGGCACAGAGAAGGCATTTGACAAATTTTGGAAAGGCGGACTCAAGAACAAGCTCTTTAGACAAGGAATCAGAGGACACTTATATAACTGCATATGCAACTTCATGGGAAAAATAACAGCCAGAGTGCAAGTACAAGGAAAACGTAGCAGGAAGAGAATACTAGAACAAAGTGTCCCGCAAGGAGGTGTACTATCCACTACACTCTTCTTAACCTACATAAATGATATTATGGAGGGCATACCGACTGGGGTACACTCTTCAATGTACGCAGATGACCTGGCTTTGTGGACAGGAGGGAATGCAATAGCAGTTGCACAAAATAGAATACAATTTGCACTGCACAAACTAGAAAGCTGGACGAAGAAATGGTTGTTTATCATTAATGAGAAGAAAACAACGCAATAACAAAATGTGGAAAGAAGACCACCCCACATATAATGCAGATAATGGGTATTACTTACTATCCAGAATAGACCAGGTTATCCTACTGCACCTCAGAACTGGTCACAACAAAATAAGACATCACCTGTACACCAAATTCAAAAAAAGAACAATAGGAATGTGCCATTGCAGCATTGCAAAAATGACAGCAGAATTTACAAAACTGTCCCCAGTAAGCAGGCCTGAGGAATAAGACATGGCCCACCTCAATCAGCGTCGAAGAGAAACTGTATGGCACAGTGGAAACTCTAAAACAGACAGCAGCCTATGTCAGAGAAAACCTGACCGAGTGATGATCGCCGAGGAAGAAGAAGTATTGCGATCCATGTTGTATTGGGTAGTAATTTATTATATCTGTTATCATATCCCGTCCAATTTTCAACAAAACCCACTTCCATGACTTCATGTTTCCACATACATCATTGTCACCTTGAACTTCGTATTGTTTACATGTCAATAGTGTATATAGTGATTCTGTTGTGGTAACGTTGATTTTACTGTTTTCGTTAGTGTTCACTGTTTGTTTTATATATTCTCGAGAAAGACCTAACGGTTCGAAACGCTGAAAATGTATTGTTCATTGTAATTTGTATGTTTTCATGTTTAAACCTAATAACCCCTTAGTTTTAGTGATCGTCTGTTGTGCTCAAGTGAAACATCAAAGACCTGTGTTCTACGTATGTATTATTGTTGTCCCGTTTCACTGCAGTATTACCTTATATGGATGGGAAATAGACATCGATATTACAATGCTGAATCACCAACACATCATTAAAGTGAAATAAACAGAATATTAATGGTGTTATCTTGTAATGTATAAATATTGTTTGTGTAGACGTTTCCAGTGACATGCACGTGCAATTTTGTTTCAGATAAAAATTGTGACATTTTAATACTAGTTGAAAGATGTCTTCCACAGCAAGATTCTGTTATCCATTTTTTAATCAGTGAATATTAAACGTGATGGAAAGTGAGGAAAGAATGTAGGTCCATAATGTTGCAAAAACCGACCCCATATCGATTTTTATCCGACTACCAGAGCATGCTTTGCAAAATAGAAAGTCTAATGATCAAGAAAAGATTGGGTCACTCTTCTCGACAACACCTAAAGTCACGTCAGTAGTAGTAGTAGAACAGCATTGTCCTATGTAGGATATGCTTCAATAATATGTGTGGATATGATGTATATCATTAATTGATATCGCATATATCATTGGTGTATATTTGTACCGTCCTTACACACAGACCTGGTGTAACCAAGTTGTGCAGCTGCAATAGATTTTTCATCTTCTGCTTTCGCTCTCTGATAATCAGCACCAAATAGTGTGTTCTCCACCAGGGAGCGAAGTATTCAGCACCAAATAGTGTAGTCTCCACCAGGGAGCGAAGTAATCAGCACCAAATAGTGTGATCTCCTCCATGGAGCGTGAAATAAGTTGTGCTGCTGCTGGCCACTAATTAGACATGTGAGTATATTCGCTACGACGTGACGATTATCATCAAATGTGTCCTTGGATTTTGATAACCAAATCGTGTTCTTGGGTGCAAGTTTGAGAGGAGACGGTGTGCAGGGATTTAGACTTAGTTTGACTACGTCTATCTCGTAGTGTTCCACTTTAAGCGATCTTGTTTCCAGTGCCTCTAATTAGTCTCCAGTGCCCCTATATAATAGTGTTCTACCTATATTTCGACAGTGAGCTTGGTTTCGGTATAGGAAATAATCTCTCAAAGAGTAAAGTAGGACTAGGGTTAGTTAACCTTCTTAGCCGAGGTTCCGTTCACAGATTTAGTGAACACCTTGTCCCAGCATGACCTTTTACCCAGATTTTCTTTGTACCGGGACGGTACGGTATCTTACCATTCTACACAACCTGCTGCCATTAGACAATTGAAAGCATTTTCTCCAGCATGAAATTACTTTCGTTATTGTTTCTATTTTCTCACTTTTCTCGTACATGACGTTTTCTTCTAGCGATGTGCTGTCTTAGCATTGAATCATTTAGCGAGTCTTACTTCTCTGAAAAGTTGCTCATTATTCACACCCTATTGAGCTTTCTAAAACATCTAACGTTCTAAATGTAACATCAAGATCAACGGGACAGTTCTTAAACAAGTAGACAAATTTAAATATTTTGGGCGCAATTATTACTTCAGATGATAGATGCGTCACTGAGATAAAAAGTCAAACAGCACAGGCAAAAGCAGCATTCCAGAAGATGAGGAACATCTTGCGTAATAATTCATTATCAGTAGAAGTAAAAAGAACATACTAAAATGTTAGATATAGTCCATACTGTTATATGGTAGTGAATCATGGACAATTGACAATATTGAAAGAAAATATATGGAGGGCACAGAGATGTGGTTTTACAGAAGAATGTTGAAAATATTATGGACAGCTAAAGAGAGTAATGCTAAAATTCTATAACTGGTCAACTCAAATAGAGAACGTATTAACTGTATTAGAAGACGACAATCACATTTCCTGGGTCATGTCGTGAGAAGAAGTGGGCTGGAGAACATCGTAACAACTGGAAAGATCGAGGGTAAGAGAGACAGAGGAAAACAACGTTAGAAAATGTTTAATGACTTGAAAGCCTGGTATGATGCAAAATTATCAGAAGCTATATATAAATGTATAACATCATCAGAAGCTATATATAAATGTATAACAGAGGACTTTGGAGAGACATGATCGCCTACGCCGGAAGGCATGGTACCATTGAATGAATGAATGAATTTAGCTTTCCTATTTCTTCTTTACAGAGTTCTTTCTCAAACTCCCACTGGATCTCTCTTTTAGCAGGATCATTGTCCTACTAGATTTCCAGCAGGATGTAATCCAGAGAATGGAAATGCGTTGTGTTGCCATTTTATTTGAGCTAATAACCCAACACATCCGTATTTGGCAGGGAGATTTCCGATATGCCAACCCTGCAATCCAAACAAGCCGTTGCCTTATACTGTACTAAGATAACGTTCTAGTTGCGAGGGACCAACAGGTATCATTCGGAGAGAGTGTTTATTCTCGTTCCATTTCGAGCGTAATCAATTATCATTCCATTTTATACGTAATCAATTATCGTTCCCTTTCCAACTAAGTCAATTATTGCTCCGTCTTGAACGTAATCAATTATCGTTCAATTGCAGACTACACTGTCTGGACATGATACTTAAAGCGTCAATCAGAATGCTGCGCTGCTTCGAAGCACTTTTTTTTGCAGGTTGCACAACCAACATGCGTATTATTTCATTGGTTATCTGATAACACTAGTATTGGAGAAAGCAATGTGAACAGTAATGGCTGAGCATACCCTCTACTATTTCCTGTTCACAGTTTTTAATAATTTTGTACCCGTTAAAGTTTTTATTGTATTGGAATGCCACTGAGAGACGCAACTTTTTTGTGACGTCATTATGCCGGCACATATCAATGGCTATTGTATTGTTGTTAAATTTGTCTTCCACGGACAAATAGGCAGTTCTCTTGTTACAAATGCGAATAGTGCTGCTATAATAACGAAATATAAGGGGTATGCTTTGCGATTATAGAACCGATCAATGCATATCAGTTTGCACCCCTCCCCCAAAGATCTCGAAGATGTGTGCAATAGAGAACTCTTGGACATAAGAATGACTTTATACGAGGGGTTGTCGAAAAGTTTTATACTTTACTAAAAAATCCTAAATACAGGTTGAATTGCTGTGTATCATATTAAATACACTATTGGTTGACCATTCTCACGCGCTCATGGCTCGCTAGGTGCTTCATGTGAAATAGAAATTGGCGGGGAACTAATTCAGTTGTTGATGAAACCGTGCCATGGATAAAACAGAGTATCGTTACGTAATCATATTCCTACACTTACAGGTTAAATCTACAAAGCTAATTCATAATGAGATATTTGTTGTTTATAAGGATGTATGCCATTCGTATGACATTGTGAAGCTTTGGAAAAAATCGCAATCAAAATTATGCTTCTTCTTCTTTTGTTCACTTTGAATATGTCTATATCTGTAATTCTGTCTCCTGAATAAAACTCATAGAGCTTTGATTCCAGTGTTGTTTCCTCTGGCCAATATGTCTGCCTCAGTGTTTCATACTCAGAACACTCTTCGCCCGTGTGTTGCCGAGGCCTGAAAGGGGAGCAAAGAATAGCAACACTGTATACCTTCCACGCATGTCGTAAAAGGCAACTAAGGAAGTTATGGGATGGAGTTGGCTGTCCCATCTCATATAGGTTCAGTGACCCAATGTCATGCTGAAGTAGGATGTGTCAGGCCAAAAGGCGCAGATATCGCAGCAATGCTGTAAACCATGACAAAACGCATTATGTTCTCCGGACTACATCCTACTAATCTGCAGGAGTTTGAGAACGAACGCAGAAGAATAATAAGAACTACACTCTTGAAGTATATGTTTGGCACTCTGTTGTGCCTGCCCACATGTGCGCACGGCTGCGTTGCCAATCTTGAACTTTGTGTACATGTGACTGCGGAGTCGGTTGTGTCCTGTTCTGAGGCGTAGAATTATAACTTGTTCCGATATGTTCATAATGTGATAGTCATCTTGTGTTAGTGTTTGTCCCTGTCTTATTGACTTGATCATCTGTTTTTTCTGATGGCAGGTAATTGATACATCTGGTTGGTCTTCAGCAGCACCTTCCTTGGCCAGTTGGTCTGCTTTATCATTTCTTGGTATTCCACAGTGAGAGGGTATCCACTGCATGGTTACCTTATACTGGTAAGACAGATCATTGAGTAGTTTCAAAATGATGCAAGTAACATTGCAAGAGTGTAGCCCTAGTCCTCTCACATAGGCACTTTAAGTCGAGAAAATCATGGCCTAGTTGGGATTAAGTCATGTCATCAGGTTGACGATTTTGCATGAGTAGCATCACGTGTCAAAGGTGTCCGCCAGGTGGGATTTTCGTCCTCTCATGACAATCACGGCTCAAGCAGCGCACGACTCCTGTTGTCTCTGCCCAGAAGTGTGGAAATGAAATCATGCCCCATCCATCTTACTCACCTGACAGCACCGACTGACTTCTTCCTGTTTCCAAAAACAAGAAGATATGCTTCGTGGGCGCTTTTTCCTGACATCCAGGACGTGATTACTTAATTGTAGACCTGTTTTCAGACACAGAAGGTGTTCTACAATTAAGGCATTGGGAAAGTGAAGAAGAGATGGGAGAAATGCATCGCATTGAAGGATGAAAACACAGAGAATGACTAAAGTGCACCAATTTTCAGGTAATTGTCTTGATTCTTTCACACTAAAGCGCACAGGAGATAGAGGCGATCTCTGTTGCAGCCTCGGGCTAAGACTCGTTGGTGACGATACCCAATTACTACACTTAAAAACTACTATCATGTGCAGCAGGACAACCCACTGCACGACAGTAGGATTTACTGCAACATTTAACAGTTGGACCATCAAGACATCCATGGACACCCTATTGTAAGCATCCTCAAGACCTATTGTTACTGCACATGTCTCCATGTGCGAATCGAATTTATCAAAAACATCATGCGTAACGATGGCTGCATTCTGCCATGCCTTCTTTCCTGGGCCATACCCACCTAACACCGTTGGTAAACATTTAACTCAAGATCTTCTTCTTCTTCTCATTCGCTCGTTCGCGATTTGACATTTCTACACATCAAGTCTTTCTTCTTCTTTCATTCACTTGAAACATGTCTATATCTGAAACTCTTGTCTCCTGAATAAAACTCACTGTCTTTTGTAGTTCATACAGTGGGCCATAGAGCTTTGATTCCAGTGTTGTTTCCTCTGACCAATATGTCTGCCTCGGTGCTTCATTCTCAGAACACTCTTGGAGTATATGTTTGGCACTGTGTATATGACTGTTTTGCCAATCTTGAACTTTGTGTACATGTGACTGAGGAGTCGGTTGTGTCCTGTTCTGAGGAGTAGAAGTACAACTTGTTCTGATCTATTTATAATGTGATAGTCATCTTGTGTTAGTGTTTGTCCCTTTCTTATTGACTTGATCATCTGTTTTTTTCTGATGGTAGGTGATTAGTACATCTGGTTGGTCTTCGGCATCACAGGACACAGCAATCCTATTTCCTTAATAAATGCTGCTGTATTTGAAAGCTCCTCAGTGCTCCCATACATCTTTCTGTGGATATCCATCTCCTTGTGCCATTGTTCTTCCCTTAACTGGTTTAGTGTGTTGCAGCTTTGCAGGATATGTTCAGCGATCTGTGCTGCCTGCCAACAAGGGCACAGTGGTGATGGGACCAGTTTTAATCTATTTAAGTGGCTGTTTAATCTGCTGTATCCTGTTCTGTGGCGGAAGATAAAAAACTGCTCTAATCTGTCGAGATAGTGGTAATTATATTTTGGTTGGTCGACTTTCCGGATGGTTGTGATGAGAGTCCTCTTTTTCTGGTAGGTGATTTCTTGGGTTTTTTTGTTACTGTGTTGCTCCATCCTTTGTCAGTCTGTCTGCCTCTTCATTTCCTGGTATGCTACAGTGGGATGGTACACTTCTTTAGATGCTCAATACTCGTATGGCTTCATTCAGTTTTGGCAGTTTATCGCTCTCAAGGACTTGCAGGACAGACATAGCATCAGTAAGAAATACCACATGTTGACATTGACTTGTTGTGCTTTTAATTATTTCTGCAGCCATGTTTAAAGCCTGTACTTCTGCAGAGTAAGTTGGAGCAGAATATTCCAGTTGGTGAACATGTGGATTCATTTTCTTTTTCTGAATATTTTATGCCAACACCTCCATTCTTCACTGCTCTCGTTGCTGATCCGTCGGTATATACTTGTATCCATGCTTCTCTGGGGTAAATATCTTCAATCATGTTGCATACTATTGTTTTCTTGTGGAGATCATTCAGTTCTATCATAGTGTGATAGTTGTTTATGCGCGTTCTGATAGTGAGATTTGGGTGTTGCTCCCACGGAACTGGAAACTATGTTGGTGTTGTCTCTCTTGTTATGCCTGGTAGTTCTTCCTAATATTTTCTGTTCAGTTTTTTAAATCTGTGTATAAAACTGCTCCTCTTCAGTCTTCCACTGGCTTGGTTACCGTATCTGGCCCTCATTTGATGTGCTGGCATGCTCTTGTACTTTTCTGCATGGACCATGGTCTTAGTGTCTCGCCTGTAAGGTAGGGGGTGATGCCTGTAATTTTTTCTATTTCATTTATGGGAGTTGTCTGCATGGCATCTGTGATAAAGCGAAGTGCTTGATTTTGTACTTTGTTCAGGGCTTGTAGATGGGAGGTGGCTGCTGAAGTCCATGCTATTGATCCATATTCTAGTACTGGTCTAATTGTACCAGTATATACCTTCTTTAAAGTTGCCTCATTGGCCCCCAGTTTGTTCCTGCCAATTTCCTCAGGAAGGCAAGTTTCTTTCTTGCCTTTGCTTCTATTTTCTCAATGTGATGCCTCAATGTCAGTCTCTTTTCTAGCGTAATCCCCAAATACACTGGCTCGTCTTCTGTTATCTCAAGTTGATACGATACCTTCAAGACCACCTTTCCCCCCAAAAGTTTGCCTATCGTATTCTGCATTGTTATTATTCTATTGCCTTGTATCCTGGTGTAATCCTTGCCATGTTTTGGTAATGGGATTAAATAGCCACGCAACCATTTTTCTTACACTGTGCTCTTTAAAGGCTATTATTGAAAATGTATGCCAACTCTTCCAACTCCTCATCCGTTCTCCGACTCATGTCATCGTATCTAATGATATCTGGTCCAGGTACTGTGTTTTTTAGTACTTTTCTGCACCTTCCTAATTTCTTCAACTGTAATTATCATATGTTGTTCCATGCTCAAGTTATTACGCGTATCTAATGTTTTTCTTGATATGCCTTCACATTTCTGTATATATTTCTCAATATAGTGTGCCAGCGACGCTGCACCTTTTGTCTCATTCGCCTTTTGCCAGGTCGTATCAGCACTCTGGAAATCGGCAAAATGCATGCGTCTTGTCAGACCATTCATGGATTTGTGTAACCATTTTATGCCATACTCTCCTGTTACTTGTATAATTTCGGTTGGTAATCTGTCCACCCCCTGGTGTTTTGTGTTTTGGTGCTTGTCTAACCACTCTATCTACTTCATGTTGCAATATTTCTGGTTCTAATGTTGAAATCACTACATCTGTTGGTATTATTTTGTTATTTTTCCCCGGAGGTTAAGTAGGTCTTTGAAATATTCTCCCCATCACATGGTGGCTTTTGAAGGGTGTATTAAAGAGTTTCCATCTCTTATCGTTAATAATATCTGTTGTGTTGTAATTCTTATCGTTAATAATATCTGTTGTGTTGTAATTCTTATCGTTAATAATATCTGTTGTGTTGTAATTCTTATCGTTAATAATATCTGTTGTGTTGTAATTCTTATCGTTAATAATATCTGTTGTGTTGTAATTCTTATCGTTAATAATATCTGTTGTGTTGTAATTCTTATCGTTAATAATATCTGTTGTGTTGTAATTCTCATCTCTTGATCGTATACTTCTAACCATCTTAAAGAATGTTCTAGTAGCTGTTCTATGATTGTCTGCTAATGATACTCCTAATCTTTCCTATGATTGCTTTTATCGCTGTTTTAACTATTGTATTTGTTCTTCTGCTTTGTATTCTATAGTTTACGTAATCTACATAATTTTGAGACTTTATCCATTCTTTGTGTAGACCTCTTTAATTTTGACTGCTTGTTTTACTTCATCACACCACCATGTTGTGTGTTTGCAGTTCACAATTTGTCTATTTCCATTTTTCCTCTTACCACACAAACTTTCCGCACTTTCGATTAGGATCGATCTATATCTAATCCACTCTTTCTCCCTGCTGTCAACTTCAGTTGGTAGTTGTTTAAAACTGAATTAACTGTAAAAACAGAAGTAACATTAGTTTATATAAAAGGGTAAATGAATAATATAATATAGAAACATCAAAAGTTTATTTTTCATAGAATACATTATAAGACAACAAATGGAATAAGAACCTAGTCCGTTCAGGTGAACACGAATAGTCATGTGGACTGATCTCACACAGCGTCACACATCTTGGCTGATGCGACGGATAGTTTGTGAGTTTGTGTCGCTATTAATAGAAATCACGAAGAAGTCAGATATATCAAGATAGGTGATGCTGTCATGACATCAATGTGGAAAACTGTCATGGAGAAGTCAGATATATATATATATATAAAGGTATATGATCAGCAAGATGATTAAATGAAGTCCGACAAGAGAGTTAGGTCAACGGTTTGCACAACTCCTCCTCACTTTACTCAAAATCCCCAGTGCAAGTCATTTTCACATCCACGAAAATTCACCGAAAGGACAAATTTTTTCCATGGACTCTAGGAGCATGGAATGTACGCACACTCCTCGACAATGACTCTAACACAAATAGACCGGATCAATGAAGAGCCGTGATTGAGAGAGAGTGAGCAAGGTATCATATTGACATAGCAGCTCTGAGTGAAACATGCCTTGCTGCGAGTCAATCAGCTCTGCGAAAGCGTTGCAGGCTTTACATTCTTTTGGAGCGGAAGAGAAATTGAGGAAAGACACGAAGCAGGAGTAGGCTTCGTTATTAAAACAACACTAGTTGGCAAATTGGCAGGCATACCAAAGACAATAAATGATCGCCTCATGACGTTAAACCCCCCACCCCCCCCCCCGCTATCTGTCAAGAAAGACGCATGCGTATGCACCAACGCTAACAAATTCAGAAGTTAAAGATAAGTTCTATAGTGAACTTTATACATCTATCACTGCAGTTACAAAAACTGATAAACTCAAATTACTTGGATATGTCAGTACATGGTGGATACAGATAATATCTCCTGGAAAGGTGTAATAGGACATTTCTGTAATTCTCACTTCTCCTTGTCTCTCGTTGTTGTTCTTCAGACCTATTAGTTTTATACTACATTGCTTGCGTCTGGTATTCGTTTGATTTTGTGGTTACATTTTTTTTTTGGTCGCTATCTTAATGCAGACCTTTTGGTCGAAACGTCAATCCTATGTATCTTTGACGTAAAACTGATTTTTAACACTTTTGTACACTATTGGTAAAACCTTTAACTTTATTCCCTTTTTTGTATTGTTGATGTATATTTTATTTTGCTAACGACCGCTAGACAATTATCTCCAGAATGTAATCAACTCATTCCACAGATATATTTTGAACTAACATGTTTGATTGTCTGGCATGTTAAGTTTGTCATTTAAGTTGTGCACGTTGTGTTGAGTTACGCTTCTTTCAACAGCAGACACGAACTTAAGTTGGTTATATCAGAACTGTTGAACATAAAAACATATTAGGTCGCGGTTCATGTAACCATATTCTTGATTTTTAATTCTTAATTATAAACTGGCTTCACAGCACGCGGGACATTCCCATAAGTGCTCCGCTCCAGCAGCCATCCCAGTGTATGTAGACTCAGAGTTCCGGTCAGGTGTTGATTGTGTGATCTTCGGGACTTTCCAAAAAATTTACTTTTCCTCCCCTCACCTCTGAATACTCCAATTTCTAACATTCTCTGTATGTGTACGTTCTCAGCCTCAATAACATCATCTGCATCTTGAAATGAATTTATTACTGCCTTCATTAAGTCTGCTTTATCTCTTCTCATGTAACCATATCAGCACGACTATCGAATATACCCGCATATTCAATAATTGTTCTACTAACATTAAGATAATGGAAGAACAACATGTACGACATAAGTTCACAGTTTTCTTCTTTATGATCTAGAAACATATTGCAGTTTCGTCTTCTCTCATGCGCTTGTTTGACTTGAATTATTCCAAGTCTAGTATTTACTTAAAATAACACATAGGCCTAATACAATCAAAATAATCATCATCAAGTGACGACTGAGCGAATAACGTTCAAACTTGCGCCATGTTGACACCGGAAGCCATATATATATTTTTAAGTGAATGACTAATAACTGTAATGTGCAGAAAAATCCTTGTGTGTTTTCTATTGTGGAAAGTTGAATATTCCGGGAGGGAAGTCTGGAGTTTAGTCGTTGATCGTACGGTCATGATGTTCGCTAGGCGCGAACAAGGAAGCGACCGATAGCCATCGGTATAAGTGGTAGCTCTGCAACTGGGCAGGGCGGGGCACCCATTTGTCCCGACATAAACCATTGTCAATGGGAGCGGATAAAAATGGATATCCCCCATATGGATGTGGAAAGCAACGGGAAACTACCACATTATTATCCCAAGATGAAAGTCATGGCGACACACAGAAGTAGGCCTACAGTTAGTGTTAATATATCAACATGGAACGTCAGATCGTTAGCGCAGTGTGGTAAATTAGACAACATCAAGCAAGAAATGGAAAGAATGAACATAAATATCCTAGGAATGAGCGAAATGAGGTGGACTGGGGCAGGAGAGATACAGTCAGATAAATTTAAAGTCACATACTCAGGAGGACAAAAACACGAGAGGGGGGTAGGAGTATTATTAGACACAGAAACAGGAAAAACGGTGAAGGGTTTTATGGCAATATCAGATTGGGTAATATTAGTTAAACTAACAGGAAAACCGTTGGATATCAACATTGTGCAGGTATATGCACCTACATCAAGCATTTCAGAGGAGGACATCGACATTTTCTATGAAGATCTAGAAATCGCAATAAAACAGTGTAAAAATCAGGAAGTAACTATAGTAATGGGGGACTTTAACGCAAAAGTAGGTGAAACAGAAATACAAGATGTGACAGGAAGATTTGGTTTAGGTACTAAGAATGAAAGAGGTGATTTATTGATAGAGTGGGCACAGGCACATAATTTAATAATAGGGAATACATGGTTCAAGCAACATCCAAGAAGGCTGTGTACATGGATTAGCCCAGGTGATAATACTCGGAACCAAATTGATTACATTTTAGTCTCTAAAAAACATAGAAACAGCATTAGATCTATGAAAACATGGCCAGGTGCTGACTGCAACAGTGATCATATACTACTGGTAGCGAAATTGTGTGTAAGATTAAAGAAGATCAAGAGAGCACCAAGGAATATGAAATTAGATTTAGCTTTATTGAAATCAGATGCTGACATTAAAGAAAGATACAACATAATTGTACAAAATAGATACAATGCCATTGCAAAGATTCAGAGTATTGAAGATCAATGGAACATGCTAAAACAGTCGATAAACCAACCATCTAAAGAGATAATAACAAAAGTAAAACATACATCAAAACAAAAATGGATGACAGAATAAATATTAGAATTGATGAGCACCAGAAGGAAAAATAAACACAAGATAGTGGAATATCAGAAAATACATATGGAGATACAAGAGAAATGCAAAATAGCAAAAGAAAGCTGGCTGAACAAGAAATTCACAGAAATAGAATTGCATTACAACCAAGATACAACATTACTATATAAGAAAATTGAGATGATAACAGGAAAGAGAACGCAAACAGTTACAGGTTGTCTAAAATCTAAGACAGTGCAGGTATTAATGGGAATAGATCACATAGTACAGAGATGGTCAGAATATATCAAAGAACTTTATGATGACAATAGACCAGAAATAAATATACAAGATAACGGCGAGGGTCCATCAATACTCACAGCAGAAGTAAGGAAGGCACTAAGACACATGAAATATGGCAAAGCCCCAGGTCCAGACAATATCACATTAGAAGAATTAGCAGCTTTAGATGACTTTGGAGTTGAAATAATCACAAAATTGCTGAATGACATATATAACAGCGGAAACATACCCGATGACTTAATGAGGTCCATATTCATAGCATTACCTAAGAAACCAGGGACCACCGAATGTGAAGAACACCGTACAATCAGCCTCATGAGCCAAATAACCAAAATACTTCTCAGAATCATCACGAAGAGATTGAGAAACAAAATAAAATCAGAAATAAGTCCAGAACAATGTGGTTTTGTAGAAGGCAAAGGCACCAACAATGCTATTTATATATTGAGAACACTAAAAGAGAGGTCTATAGAGGTGAAAACAGATCTGTACCTCTGTTTTATAGACTACACTAAATCTTTTGACAAAGTTAAACATAGCGAAATTATACACATGCTAGAGAATCTGAACATTGATAGCAAGGATTTAAGAATAATCAAGAACATGTACTGGCAAAAAACAGCAGCAATAAGAGTAGGAAATCAATTTGGCCCTTTTCAACAAATAAAACAAAGAGTCAGACAGGAATGTGTGCTTTCACCAGACCTGTTCTCTCTATACAGTGAAAACATATTGCGTGCAATAGTAAATATCCCAGGAATATCAGTGGGAGGACATAACATAAATAATTTGAGATATGCGGATGACACTGTTCTGATTGCAAAAAGTGAGGAAGACCTTCAAAACTTAATTAAAGTAGTAGTCACAGAAAGCAAAGAGAAAGGCCCCTTCCTAAATATCAAGAAAACAGATGTAATGGTTATTTCAAAGAAAGAAAATAACACACCTTGCAAGATCATAGTGAATGATATAGTATTAAAACAGGTCCACCAATTCAAATATCTAGGTACAATTATTACAGCAGATGAAAGACGTTCAACAGAAATAAGATGCAGAATAGGACAGGCAAAAACAAAATTCAGAAAAATGAAAAATATACTGTGTAATATGACCTTGTCATTAGAGGTGAGAAAGAGAGTTCTGCAGTGCTATATAACCCCTATACTAACATATGGGTGCGAGTCTTCGACAATAAACAAAATGAAAAGTGGGAGATTGGAGGCAATAGAGATGTGGTTCTACAGAAGAATGCTCAGAATACCATGGACTACCAGAAATACTAATGTAGAGGTGTTAAAAGAGTTAAATGCGAAACGGACCTTAATCAACAATATAAGAAAAAGGCAATCTTCTTTTTTTGGTCACTTCATGAGACAGACAGGTTTAGAGAACATAATCACAACAGGCAAGATTGAAGGCACCAGAGACAGAGGGCGACAACGTGAGAAAATATTAGACAGTTTGACAACCTCGCACGGCAAAGAAACAACAACGACTTTGATACATAATACTGTGGACAGAGAGCTGTGGAGAGCCATGACCGCCTACGCCACCAGGCATGGCACCTGATGATGATGAGTATTTACTAGAATATTTACTGCGATACATCTGACACAGACAGAAATCGATTACAATGTCTAGCTCCCTACCAGCTTCAAATGTGAGATGTAACTGAGAGATTGTTTCATTATTAACAATAACAACTGCCATCTTTATAAAACTTTGATGTTTCCTGGAATAAATTTTCTAAAGTATTTCATAATAAACTTGACCTTTGATCTCCTATAGTTCAAATAATGCGTAAATTATTATTTTATTGTTCATGTGCCTGTATCTTTAACCAAAGTCCATCAAAGCAGACATCGATTATTGCAACATTTTTGTATACTGAAAGCTACATCATCACCAAATTAGTTTTAACAGAAATACCTGATGACATTTTATTGAAAGATAAATTTGTATTTATAAAAAAATGTATAAGTGAAACAAACATATCCTCATAGACGTGGTACAACGGGAAATAGAAATCCAGAACGATCAAGAAATTTGAAAATCTTTACTTTTAGCGATCATTTTCTCCAAATTGCTGGAACATCGATATGAATTTGTTTACCGTGAATGAGCAATTTCATGAATGCAAAGATATTCGTGTAGATAGAAATAATGTCGTTTTTTCTGTATACTATGTACTTAAGAATATTTATTGTTCTTTTCATGTTGGATGTAACCTTCTGAAATGATAATAATGCAGATAATCTCTTATTCTTTGTTTGTCTATGTAAACCAGCAAATTGTTGTCATTATGTTTGTCTTTTCTCTATAAAGGGAAGTTAAACATTTTTTTCCACATACATGTAAAACCATTATAAATATCCACATCGCCCAGTAATTTGTTGCTACCATTGAATTAAATTTAAATAACTTTCACTTTAGTATTTTATTGTTCTTGATTTTGTTACAGAGTTTTGGATATTAAATGTTTTAAAATCACATTGCCAAACAAGAATATATCACTTATTTTGTTCTCCCTACACACAAAATCATTTGCTTATTTATTTGTGTACATGCATTCTGTAGATACAAATAATGGTTTAACTTCAATGCATTTATGTCACAGATATGAACTATATCTGAATTGTAGTCTCCAAAACTTGTCTCTGAATCCGAAACTTGTTACTGAATCCGAAACTTGCTACTGAATTCGAAACTTGTTACTGAATCCAAAACTTGTTACTGAATCCGAAACTTGTCACTGAATTCGAAACTTGTCACTGAATCCAGAACTTGTTACTGAATCCGAAACTTGTCACTGAATTCGAAACTTGTCACTGAATTCGAAACTTGTTACTGAATTCGAAACGTTCACGTATATAAATCTGATTTCTTATTATAAAAAGAAAAGAAGAATGCAGACAAACAGGACCGTAACTACCATTACTGATAATTATATAACTTCCATTGAGGTATTAAGGGTAATGTTGGTACATCAGTTCCTGTTATTTCCCTGTTTAAGTTTTGTAGGAATAGTCGGACACTTGATGAGCATTGTAGCACTGACTAGACAAGGATATAAGAAATGTTCAAACATACTACTCTTGGCTTTGTCCCTGTCTGATATTTGTTGTATGGCAGGTATCAACAATATTCCACTTACTCTTTATCTTGTCAGCGGTAATCCTGGTTTTACCTACTCTGAAATTGGTAATTATATAATGTATGCAATACACGTGCTGTTATCCGGTGCTGAAACCGTCGGATCCAGTTGTTCAACAGCTATAACTTCTCTTATAACAATAGAACGTTTATTAACAGTGTTTCTTCCATTCACAGTTCATAAGATTGTTACGCCTATGAGAACAACATTCGTGATATGCAGTTTTTTTATTCTTTTTACATTATATTATATGTATATACATATATTGTGTGTACAGTTTCAGCATTTTATCATCAAGGGTGTTTTAATTGGTTTAATGGTTGTAACACGTCGATATCTCGAAGACACCAAGAGCGGAGTGTTTGCTATTATTAATAGGTTTCACAACATGTGTCATACGTATGTGCCTTTTGTTATTGTGTTTGTCGGTTCTATTGTGATTGGAATAAAAGTTCATATGATTACCAACAAACGCAACCAACTATTATCAGTTAGGGTCAGTTCTAACAGCAAACGATCTTCTAACAAAATCATATCACAAACAATGAAAACATTGTTTAGTTTATGTATTGTATTCATTATATTTAATGGATTCTTAATATTGGTGAACTTTGCGAATGTAATGTGGAAGAGTAATATGTCCGTCATATTAGTATATATTCAACATGACATATTTTGTATTAGGAGCGTTGCTAATTGTGTCATTTATATAGCTATAAACAAAACCTTCAAATACAAGGACGTACACATTTGTTGTTTTAGATTGAACAGATGTTTCTGATGTGTAAACATATTTATCATGCCACATTGAACATATATCTATTATGATAAATTGATCATGTCACACTGAATAGATGTATAAAATTTGTAAACACTTTTATCGTATGATACTGAACAGACGTTGTGGATGGGAAAACAATAGTACATTCGTAGAACACAGGTTTTTGATATTTCACTTAAACACAGCAGATGGACTATCACTAAGACTAAGTGATTATGAGGTGTAAACACGAAAACAAGCAAAGTACAATACACAAGACATTTTCATCGTTTCGAACCGTTAGGACATTTTCAAGAATATATAAAACAATGGAAACAGTAAAAACAATGTTACCAACACAGAAGCACTAGATACACTATTCACATGTAAACAATACGAAGTTCAAGGTGAATATGATGTATTGGAAGCATTTAGTCATGAACGCCAAATGTAGTCAATTGTTAAAAATTGGGCGGAATATGATAACACATTTAATAAAACAAATTATTACCCTAAACAACATGGATAACAATACAATAAGGATTACATCATCGCAAATTTAAACAAATATTTTGTTTTAGATTGAGCAGATAAAATGTTCCTTATTGTATTGCTGTCCATGTTGCATTGGGTAATAATTTGTTATATCTGTTATCATATCCCGTCACATTATCAACAAAATCCGCTTCCATGACTACATATTTCCACATATATCATTGTCACCTTGAACTTCGTATTGTTAGTTAGTTAGTTAGTCGTCAGATCATTCATCTCTACAAACTGGACACGTCCATAGTTGTTCTGATCTCTCCCTGAGTGTACCCGCCATTACGCTTTTGCTGATAGTACCGGTTCTATGCTGGTTGACTATCATTCTTCTGCGCCCTTCAAAATGTTCACTTCTAGCAACACCACATTTCAAAAACTAATCTTTAATCCTGGCCATTGAAAAGAAATCATTATCCACACTAATCTCACTCTCGATATCTAACGTTCGATATCTCTTAAGGAGTTCAATACGCCAGCTCGATCGATTGCCCCATCGCCCTGTGCTTCAGTCGAGCATGGCGCCAGTTGATCTGCGCTCATGCCTTCAGTTGATCTACTAAACAATACTTCCGTATTGTTTACTTGTCAATAGTATATCTAGTGCTTCTGTTGTGGTAACATTGTTTTTAACTGTCTTCATTCCTTTTCAACGTTTGTGTTATATATTCATGAAAAAGACCGAACAGTTCGAAACGTTAAAAATGTCTTGTATATTGTAGTTTGTATGTTTTCGTGTTTACACCTCATAACCCATTAATTTTAGTGATAGTCCGTCTGTTGTGTTCAAGTGAAGCAACAAAAGCATGTGTTCTACGTAAGTACTATTGTTGTTCCATTTCACTGCAGTATTACCTTATATAGATAGGAAAAGGACATTGATATTACAATGCTGCATCACCTACACATCATTAAAGTGAAATAAACAAAATAATAATGGTATTATCTTGTGATATATAAATATTGTTTGTGTAGATGTTTCCAGTGACATGCACGTGCAATTTTGTTTGAGACGAACATTGTTGCATTTTAATACTAGTCGCACATTGAACATATTTTAATTTTAATACAAGTTTGGACCACACCTCGAAAGATGTGTGCAATAGAGAAATCTCTGAATTTCGCATGATTTTAAATTTGAACCATCAAAAAGAGGTTCAAGAGGTCAGGTCGGAGAGTTATCTGCAACTTTTCCTGTCTCTATCGATCTATTCGCTAAACCCGTTGATGACTTTCATCGTCAGGGGTGGAAGAATTTTCTGGAGATGACCCTCGTGTGTGCTGAGTATATTGTGAAATTTGTCGCCTCTTTCATTTCGGTGGTCCATCGTTTTCGTGGTCAGCCTCTAAGTCTTCATTCACTGTATCTGTATAGCATAGCTTGCTGTGGTATGTTGTCTGATGGTAGTCAGACAACAGATGGACATCAGGGATCAGAAATATAGCACCGGGATTACCACAGGGATCGCCACTATCACCTGTATTCTTTAACGTCTACAAATACAAAATAGCGCAGCTTCAAGACGCTGGGCCGGCAGGATACTAACATATGCGGCGACCTCTTGCTGTACAAGCACGGCAGAAACAGACGAGAAATAATTGATTCAGCATGGCTTTGTGTTACTGCTCCCTATATGGGATGGGACAGTCAATTCCACCCCATAACCTCATTAGTCGCCTCTTATCACATGCATGGAATTTAAACAGTGTTGATATTCGTTAATCCCCTCTCGGACCTCGGCAACACACGGGCGATATTCGCATACGTTTCCTTCTGTTTGTATGTGGCCTTTTTCTTTTTGAGATATTTTCATTTTTCTTCTATGTGTTTGTGTTTTCTGGTAGCTTTGCGAATTCTTCGTTAACTTCCTGGATATATTTTTCGCGCATGTTTAGTTCTTCCAATTTCTGTATTGGATATATTTTTCGCGCATGTTTAGTTCTTCCAATTTCTGTATTTTTAGTTCTCTTTGTGCTTTTTGCTTTTCTTGTGCTTGTTATTTTTCACTCTGTTTGTTTTGACTGTTATTATTACTGCCTTATTATCAGTGTCTGCACACATGTTAGGTATTACTCGTGCGTCTGTCATTTTTTTGGGTCTATTATTTACTTTGTGAGTATAAAGTATATTTTGCTCTTGCATTTCAAGCTGTTCCATTTATACCATGTATACACTTGTGATTGTCTGTGTTTAAAGGAGGAGTTCCTTATAAAGAGGTTGTGCAGGATACATGTATCTATTTGTTTATAACCGCTGTCGTTAATCTTGTTTCTTGTGTCGCCGAAAGTTCTTTTATATTCCTTTATTCCTTTTATATTCCTTTATTCCTTTTATATTTGCGCCAAGATGTGCGTTAATCTCCCAAAATTATTTAGGTCATCTTCATTGTTGATTTTATTTATTGATCTGTTTACGTCTTTCCGTTTTTGTTCTTGGTGTGCTACATTGGGGCATAGGTTTTAATAAATTTTGCGTTTACATGGTCTATCCTTTCTCAAACGGAATTAAATAGGGATGTGTTTAAGCACCTACTCTATTCAGCATCACTTTCTCTGCTATGCTGATGGATGCATTTGGATATCTAGACTTTCTCCCCATGTTGGATGGGTGTATTTCAAGATCTAGACTTAGGAATAGACATTAGATCTCACATTAACGGAAAATTATTAAACCTTTGGCGACTTTCAGTAAAACCCAAGATTAAATGTCACATCATTAGGTATAGGCTATCTTATTTGACGATGATTGCGCTATAAATGATAATTGCGGCGGATCCACAAAGACACACTCTCCAAAACATGTACCGACTTTAGACTTACTATTAATTCAGAAAAAAAACACGAAGATTGTGTTCAAACAAGAACTTGTCAAAATATATCATAAACAATTCATAAAGGTGAATGGTGTACCGTTGAAAGTGATGAAGCAATTCACATAGCTTGGCAGCATATATATCACAAAATGCCACCATTGAGTCTGACGTATATACTAGGAGAGCAGCTAGAAAGTGGATGTCACGGGTGGAACAGAAACTGTCAACAGTGGTAATTCCATGCCCGGACTGTCGAAGGGCATTTGCGGCTCGAATATTGCTTATTAACCATCTACGAACTCATAGGCATGGACATATCTCTGAGTAATTGAATTTCAAAAGGGGAAGTAACAAATTACAATATTACCTTGTGATGAACGAACAACACCATATACTAGGCTCTCTAAATCAAGCTGCACTTTCGGCAAACTATACGCGAAAGTCTGGCATAGAAATAATAACAGCGGACTTACAAACAACTTTCTTTACGTGAGGTAATTTCTTCACGTGAGGTAACTAAATAGAATTCCTGGAGTTATGTGACAGGACAAAATCACTAATGTTAATGTATTGAATTCCTGGTGTTATGTGACAGGACAAAATCACTAATGTTAATGTATTGAATTCCTGGTGTTATGTGACAGGACAAAATCACTAATGTTAATGTATTGAATTCCTGGTGTTATGTGACAGGACAAAATCACTAATGTTGATGTGGTGAATTATTGGAGTTATGTCGCAGGATTAAGTCACTAATGTTGATGTGTTGAATTCTTGGTGTTATGTGGCAGGACAAAGTAACTAATGTTGATGTGTTGAATTCTTGGAGTTATGTGACAGGACAAAATCACTAATGTTGATGTATTGAATTCTTGGTGTTATGTGACAGGAGAAAGTCACTAATGTTGATGTGTTGAATTCTTGGTGTTATGTGGCAGGACAAAGTAACTAATGTTGATGTGTTGAATTCTTGGAGATATGTGACACGACAAAGTCACTAATGTAATCCATTATAACTTAGAAAAGGTTCTTGGCCATGATGTACCAACTGATAGAGTACAACGAATTAAATAATTTATAATCAGGACTAAAGCCAAAAACTTTAACAAAACTAACCAATTCAATAACATATAAAGTAAGTGATTGTTGGTCGTCATGATGGTGAAAACCAATCTCAAAGTTCCCTTAGGATAAGATAAGTCCTTTTCAGGACGCCCCAACACTTTTTTTTACAGGTCATTCCCCACAGCATTTTCAACAACTAGAACAGTGGAATGCTCACCACGTGATACAACTGGCACTATGGACTACCTTGGCAATAATTGCACGCACGGTTCTCGATCTCTCCAGACCTTATGGCACACATAGACAAAAGGCAATGCGGCCGGTAATAAACAGCATAATACCCCATCTAGCACTATAAGATTCTTTGGCAATATTAGTGCGTACGGTTTGTAAATTTTCACAGACCATAGGGTTACACATAGGAAAAAATAGGCAACACGCGCGCTTATAAACATCGACTCCACCTAGCAATATAGATAATCTTTAGCAATAGCAAGCACGTATTTCGATTTCCCCAGACCAATAGGTCACACTTAGATAAAAGCTAACGCGGACTGATTTAACCAAAATAGACTTAGGCTATATATTAGGATGAAAGAGTCGTACCTCGGCTAAGAGGTTTTAATCCCCCAATTAACAAACAACAAGGTTGTGGAGCAGCGAGCAGATAAAGGTGTGATAGTCATGGTTGCTCACGGTGAGGACATGTTGTTTTTGAAGCAGTTTAGATCAGCGGTGCTCAGCCTGTGGGTCGCGACCTCTTTGAGAGTAGAACAACATTTTCATAGAGGGGTCGCCTAAGACCATCGGAAAACACATATTTCCGATGGTCTTAGGAACCACGACACCGCTCCTCTATCCGTCTGGCCATTGGACTAGTCGGACTAGGATAGTCCCCAGTCATGTTAGTTAAGATATTTGAAGTTAATTTCCACGGACATAGGCATACACGTATGAACATCACATATTGAAGAAGCAGCAGTAGTATTCTACACGATGTGATTTTGTGCAACAAT
Source organism: Meghimatium bilineatum (assembly GCA_034231615.1). NCBI lineage: Eukaryota > Metazoa > Mollusca > Gastropoda > Stylommatophora > Philomycidae > Meghimatium > Meghimatium bilineatum. The sequence goes on along the minus strand of CM067311.1, from coordinate 60,062,325 downwards.
ATAATTCATTTATGTTCACCAACGATATCACATTGATATGAAATTTATGAGATGCATTGGCTACATCTGTAAACAATGCTGCGTCAAGAAAATCATTTTAAGCTGTTGTAGGAGTGCTAACACATGACGTTTGCTCACAAATAAAAAACAATAATTCAGTTTGCTTCTTATATTTTCCTGTGTTTATTTTGAAGTTATGTTCTCGCACATGTCACAAATCATAAAAAGTTGCTGTTCTAGTATCTTGATAGTGCTTTTAAGAGGACTTGGTTGGGTAGCGGAATCCGTACTACAAAATAGTGCAATAATAATGTAAAACAAAAGGTTAGAGTGCGGGATGTACTGATAGGAATTGTTGTACTCTCGATCGATTACTCGGTTTCATATAGAGCCCTCTGTTTTGATGAATAGTATTACATCAATCTTTTTCCCACAGAAATACTACAATGGATAATCACAAAATAAAGGCACGGACAGACAACATCAAGGAATGGACAGGGCAAGGTATTTCCACACTCATCCGCATCGCTGAGGATAGAATTCGCTGGAGGACTCTGTGTGCTGAAGCATCCAATGTGGTACCCCTACGTCTCTGAAGGGTTACTGGTTTATTGATTGATTTATAAAATACAGATCAATGCCCGATCAATACTATTGGAACACATAATCACAATAAAAGAAATAAACAATAGATGTAGTAAAGCATACCAAGCCCTATAGCAAATGACACCAATCTTCAGAAGCAAAAATGTAGATTTAAACACCAAAATAACACTATTAAAAACTATTATTATGCCAACTCTGTTACCAATGCTAAACATAGACAACGACAGCACAAGACAAACGTAAACATGTGACAGGTGAAATGGCATGCTTACGCAGAATCCTAGGAATATCGCTATAAAACAGACACAACCCCTATCTTGGAATATATAACAAGAGACAACAGATCAAATGGTTTGCACACATTAGCAGACTACCATCAGACAGCATACCACAATATCACTTAACAGGGAATGCAGAGAATGGTGTCCCACAGCTGTGGAGAAAGAAGTGCAGGATTTAATCAGTGAGAATACCAAAGAGGGGGATGTGATTATATACACTGATGGATCTGTAATTAGGCATGTTCGCAGTGCTTGGGCCTTTACAGCTCAGTGCGCAGGTAAAACGATCAAGGAGGAAAGTGGTGCCTTTGCGGTCACTACGAGTAGTATGACCATGGAGACTATGGCGGTGACCAAGGCATTTGAGTGGCTACGCACACAGAAAGTAATGCAGGTCTGCATCTTGAGTGACTCTATGAGTATGATTAAGAAGGTACAAGTGGGTCTCGTTCGCGAACAGTGGATTGAGGCCTTGAGAAATGCGAGCTTGAAGGCGGTTACATTTATTTTCGTGCCGGGACATGTCGGCGTTCGAGGCAATGAAAGAGCGGATCAACTGGCATCGTGTGCGATTGTGGCAAAGGGCGATGGGGCAATGGATCGCGGTGACGTTTTAAACTCCTTAAGAGATATAACACGCGAGAGTGAGACGAATGTGGATGATGATTCCTTTTCAATGGCTAGGATTAAAGATCAGGGATTGAGATGCGGTGTTGCTAGAGGTGAACATTTTGGAGGGCGCAGAAGAATGATGGTCAACCAGCATAGGACCGGTACTGTCAGCAGAAGTGTGATGGCGGATACACTCAAGGAGAGATCGGAGCAACTATGGATGTGTCCAGTTTGCAGTGATGATGATCCGACGACTAACTAACTAACTAACTAGCATACCACAGCCGCCTATGCTACACATATACAAACAAGGCAGACCTAGAGGTCCACCACATTGGTAAAGAGGTGTTAAAAATACTCAACATGAAGAAAGAATGACTATACTATCTATAATTTGAAGCACCGTTTGACATAGGGAACAAGAAGACATTAGTTATTTCGCAGTATTCTCATCAAGAAGGTCATGGTTAAATAAAGATCAGGCAAATACATATTTTGGACACATTAAAAGACATGACACCTTATTGAAGATATCACTTGAGGATAAAGTCAAAGGAAAACGAACAAGACATCACAAGATGGATAGGCTACAGTCTAGCAGAGTGCACCACCAAAACAAGAGACAGGGGATGTTGGAGATCTGTTGCAGCCAACCTTCGTTGCGGAGACGGCATTTGATGATGATGAACCGGAAGTTATTTTTGTAACCTTCCTTATTCAATAAGCACGTCGTCAAGCTGTGTTTGTCTGAAACCTGCTTGTAGAATATTGTTACAAATGGACTTCTCGTCACCTCCAGCTGGGAGTAAAATGGATTCTGCATCAAGAGAACAGTTAATGACACAAGTCAAACAACAAATTGCTTTAGCAAATGCGCAAGAGCTTTTGCAGGTAAGCATCCTTCGCTTCCTTCAACTGAACTTTGGTTTGGCGACTTTGCAATGCTATTTATTACATATTTAATTTTAATTTACGACTTGACTTAGTGCTCGACTTACGACCACAATCGGTTCCGACAGTCACAGATCGATCATAACACGATTTGGTCGTAAGTTGAGTACGCCATGTGTACAGTAATATTGGTTTAATGGGAAACATTTGATTTCGTCCACCATTGTGCTAAAATAAATCATATAGGCATTAGCACAAAATTTTCAAAATGGGTGTACAGCATTATAAATACCACAGTTAGATAGCCCTTGAAAATTGCAATTCAGTGATGTCTCAACCAAGTCTGTACGTGAATTCTGAAAAAAGTTATGAATTTATTTGAATTAATTTTTCATCAAAATTATTTACATGGAACATATAAGGAAATATAAGCTGATTAGTGCACAAAGTTGTGACCGATAATTGTAGCAGAGCCAATAATTCATGACATATCTGAGTTATTAATGATAAAATATATACCAAATTATACATTTTTGCGTGCGGCAAGAAAAGACGAATCTGGTGAGCACAATATGGTAATTTTCTCATGCAATCAGAGCTAATTATTAATTAAAATTGGCGGCTAATTTGCATAATTATAAGATATTTTATATATAATTATTAAATATCTGAGTTATTAATGCTAAAATATATACCAAATTATACATTTTTGCGTGCGGCAAGAAAAGACGAATCTGGTGAGCACAATATGGTAATTTTCTCATGCAATCAGAGCTAATTAACAATTAAAATGTTGGCTAATTTGCATAATTATAAGATATTTTATATATAATTATTAAATATCTGAGTTATTAATGCTAAAATATATACCAAATTATACATTTTTGCGTGCGGCAAGACAAGACGAATCTAGTGAGCACAATATGGTAAATTTAACATGCAATCAGAGCTAATTAACAATTAAAATGTTGGCTAATTTGCATAATTATAAGATATTTTAAATATAATTATTAAATATCTGAGTTATTAATGCTAAAATATATACCAAATTATACATTTTTGCGTGCGGCAAGACAAGACGAATCTAGTGAGCACAATATGGTAAATTTAACATGCAATCAGAGCTAATTAACAATTAAAATGTTGGCTAATTTGCATAATTATAAGATATTTTAAATATAATTATTAAATATCTGAGTTATTAATGCTAAAATATATACCAAATTATACATTTTTGCGTGTGGCAAGACAAGACGAATCTGGTGAGTACAATATAGTAAATTTCACATGCAATCAGAGCTAATTAATAGTAACAACAAATGTTTAAAGTTTTCTAAATTACACAAGTGTTGCATATTCACAATTACATTTATAGTGCTATTGTAAATTGACTGTTTTTCTAGATAAAAAGAAATATACTTATCTTGTATGGATATGTTTGTGATGAATTGTTGATCCCAAGGAACATTGATGAAAGTTATTAAATATAGCAGCTAAAAACGTAACAAGGTAACAAGACATTCGAACTACAAAAAGATAACGTGACATCTGGACTACAAAAACATAACAAGACCTGTGAACTACACAAAGGAAGCATCACCTACAATATAATCCACCAATAACTGAGTCACTGGTAACTCATACAATGATTGGGATTCAGGCTCACCGACCCTACGCCAGGCTAGACATACATAGTCTACAGCTTTCTTACGCACAGTCTTTGTCATAAACGACATAACTGTTTCGACGTAGCCAACATTCTCACCACTTTCATTCCAGAAATGATGCAGCATTGTACCTATGAGTGTAGGATCCTTGCTCACAAACATCTCTAACAAACCTAAATCTTCCTCACCTATCCTACTAAACATGGCTAACGAACATAAAGATAGCTTCTGTGCAATGATACTCTTAATAGATGCTTCTATCAGCTTTTTACAACCCTCCTGCTGTTTCCTGGCAGAAGCTTTAGCTGTTGCTTTTTGTCCCTGAGCTCTCAAACATCTCACCTTGTGCCCTTCCTTGACAGAGAAAGCCACGACTTGCTCCCTCTCATCTTCAGGTAGTGACTCGAGCCACTCAAGTGTATCATTCTGTATACCCTTGATTTTCCCTTCAATGAAGCCAAGATTAGCGTTTGGAGCTCTACGCCACATAGCATCCATCATCCCTAGAGTTCTCTCTGCCTGCATATTATGCATTGGAACACCAGCAGAATTTGCCAACATCTCTGCAGTTGGTTTAGAAAGAACTCCAGAGATATATGGTGCTAGCTGGAGATTAAGCTTACAGATGAAGGCATCTGCCAGATGTGAAACAACTTCTTTAAATTTGCATTCTATAGAGGTATCAATTGCACGTAATCTAAGAAGAGGTTCATCAACATCCAAGGGATCTCCAAAAACATCAGTCTCGCAGGACATCAAAACCAATGGATCCATCTGCACTCTTGCCAGGAATTCCAGACATTTCTTGAAAAATCCACCGGTTACCTGTGTAAATGAATGTGACATAATGTCAGAAGAGAAATTTGGAAACAGATTGCAGCATTTGTTAACTATCTTATTAGACGTTCATCACTAGGTATTAGTAAATTATTTGTATAAGATAATGAGATAGACCATATGGAACAAAGCAACAGCTAACAAAAACATGCAGATTATGTACTCACCGCTTGGAGATTGAAGTGCTGCTCTTTGTTGCCATAGAACATTCGCATCCATGGTCCCGTAAGAATTTTAGAAAAAAGTCCAAGTCCTTGAAGCTGAACCAGAACAAGAGGATTCGTCAGTCGTTTAAGAATTGCTGTTTTTAGATATCCTTGGTGGCTACACTTGATATCCAAGAAATTCAGAAGTTTATCTTTCAGTTCATAGACTACAGCCGCCATGTGGAAGAAAACATTCAATCTATTCCCAACATATCTAAGAATGATTCCCAGTTTTAGCCCAGCTTGTTCCAGAAAAGTCATAAATCCTGATGGAGTTCCAGAGCCTTCCTTGTATCTGAAATTGTTATTGTTAACCATTACTGTGACAGGATATTGAATATGTTAAATATAATTCTTCTACATGTATCTGAAATTGTTATTGTTAACCATTACTGTGACAGGATATTGAATATGTTAAATATAATTCTTCTACATGTATCTGAAATTGTTATTGTTAACCATTACTGTGACAGGATATTGAATATGTTACATATAATTCTTCTACATGTATTCTTCTACTTTCGTTCTCAAACTCCTGCTGTTAGCAGGGTTTGGTCTGGAGAACGTAATGCATTCTGTCATGGTGTACGGCTTGGATGCTGTATCTTAGCAATTTGGCTTGACACATCAAACCTCAGCACGATTTTGGGACACTTAACCCTATATGGCATGGGGCAGGCAACACCCAATAAACTCTTATGACAGGCATGGAATATAAATGTTGCTACTCTTTGAATTCATAAATATGAATAACATAGTGGGCAATAAGAACAGCAGATGCTTACCTCATTTTGGAAATGTTGTGTATAAGTTCTGCAGCAAGACATCCAATTGGTCCACTTCCACTTGACAAGTCCCACTCTCTGTCCAGGGTGTCCAGGGTGGTCCGCGCACATTGTGCTAGTCCATCCAAGGGGTGTAAATGGCACTTGAGCTCCAACAACTCCAAATCAAACTCCTCCATAAGCCTTTTAGCAATGCAATGATTGACTTTGGCTCTGTCTGACATCGTGCTCTTTATTTTTCTTAGAATAGTGCGCTTCACATCTGTAACAGACAATTTATAGAAAGCGCAGTATGTGTTTATGGCATCAAGGAGAGAGTTTGATATGCGTACAAAATAATCCTCTGTAGCAGCTCCTGGTAATGCGTCAATATCTAAAACTAAAGACTTAAATTTATTGTCACCAATATCAACAGTGACATGCACCTCATTCACATGGGAGCCTTTTAATGTCGTAGCGTCCCATGCCAGATTGATCACAGTTGACTTATCCAATAGCTGCCCTGTCCTAATGTCAGACTGAACACCTATTTCATAAGACATATGTGAAACAACTGTATAATGAGGTGTACATGGCAATACTCTACCAAATAGTACTCGGCCTATATAATCAATAACACACGAACAATGTTTTATACCTACCTGACTCAGCAGACATTTATAAACGCACATACGTAAGGGTGTACCATACTGCTTCTTGTTGACCTTCACTTCCACTATGCTACTGCCAGCAGCCTCCTCATGCATAATTGCCATATGGTTCTCACTGTAAGCTCTCTCATTAAAGAGCTCCTTCTTGGTCTTCAATAGTTGCTGCCTGCAGACTCTGCGTTCTTCTTCCCTCTCAATATCCAGCTGCGAACAAACATAGTTGGTTGAAAAAATATGCTATAAAAAAACAAGGAGAAACTAATACTAACAAATATATAATTAGCCTAAAGGTGACAAATAATGAAGGCATATCTTACACTTTCGCACTGCATATGCACAGCTCAATCATCCAAACAGAATATCACCCCAACACACACACAAAAGATTACAGTGCACTCATCCATACAAAACTGTTTCCTTGGGAATACGGAACAAAAGCTCTAAAAAACAGTAATGTTGATAACCAACTAACAACAATTCTCACCTTAATCATATAATCTGTCTTTTCCTGTGTCAGTTTTTCAGCATACTTCATAGCCTTTAGAAGTAGAGTGTCCTTGTATCGAATTGCGGCATTAGCTTCTACTAGCTTAATTTTCTGATCCTCCATTTTCTGTAATGAATGCTGCAAAACACTATTAATAACTTCGAAATTCTTACACTTTTTCTTCAAAGCACTTATTTTGTTTGCATCCCTCTTCTGCCTCTGATTTACCTTCTTCACTGCATACCTTGCCATGATTTGACGATTCTGTGCCTTCAGTCCCTTGATCTTAATTACCAGAGAAATATTCTTCTCTGTAATATTGTTTAATGTGCGTCGCTTGTCCACACAGGCATCACAGTCATATCTCATCTTCTTAGGGGATGGTGACTTATTTGATGTAGCTGAAACAGATGCTGGCATATCAGAAGTACCTGGACATGGTGTAGAAGGTTGCAATAATCTAGCATCCGTCACGGTGTGAAAAGGAATAGGATACGGTTCAAGGCAAAAACGCATAAGCATGGACCAGTTTCTTGGAATCGACTTTGTATGCCCTGCCATTGTTGTTTTAAAACGTGACAAGTTGGTACATAGAGAAGAATCTAAAATACACTTATCCTGTTCTTTAGAGAGAACAAAAGCTTTAAGTTCCCTCGCAGCATCTGCAACCTTGTGGTTCCATATCAACTTTATAACATAACCTTTTTTTACAGGATACTCAGGTATAAATTGAGATACATGTGCCCTCAGATCGTTTATCGACTTCTCTGCCATAGCCCTTGTTTTCTGCAATTAAAAAAAAAAAGTATCGTGGAGAAAGAATTAGAATTTACACTTCTTGGTAATTAATTTTAAATGATTATTAATTAATCATTTAAACTCTTAAGACGGCAAAGAACAACGACTTTGATACATAATAATAATACTGTGGACAGAGAGCCATGACCGCCTACGCCACCCGGCATGGCACCTGATAATGCTGATTAATTAATATTCAATAGGCCTACATTCTATCAATTTCAAATTATATTATAACTTATTAATTATTAAATATCATATAATTATAATAAATTAAATAATAATTACAAGTTAGGTAAAGTATAATTGTATATTGCAAATTAATTAGTATCAATCATAAGTGGTATTAGTCAAGTGTCAATAGAAAATATCCAAAGTTTACACTCACTTAACAAACTAAACTAAACTGTAACTAACAACATCATCAACACTTACTTTACTTGCACTAAGCTACACTAACTAGACTAACACTCAGTCACACTGGAATATATCTGATCAATTGAAATTAAAGTGAAAGTCCCTAAGTGTTCAGGTTCTGAAAAAATGTTCAAAAATTGACACTATCATCAGTGTATCTAATCTATTTTTTTAGCACTACGTAAATTACAAAAGGTGTGTTTAGATAACTATCTAATAATACAATACATAAGCAAATTCAACATAGGCCTAATGCTGTCATGACAACGACCTAGTAAGCATGCTTGCATACTAGTTCACATTCCTGAGCTACCTTGTTACTAAATTATATAAACGTAGTATAATTCTAATGAATCATAACTAATAATATTTTTAATAAATATAGATTAACCCTACAGGACATTTATTATTTAAAAAAGCAACTGCATTTCTATAAATACGCGATTGTGTAGTTGTTACCGACATAGCAAGTACATAAAAGCACAGCCAAAAAAATGGCGGATAAGCATCATGATGCGTGCCGATAAAAAACGTGAACAACACTAAAAACGTTTTAGCATTAGCATGCAGTATCATATGTCGTTCATACTAGGTCTATGCCTGTATAATTGGCTTATAAAACTTTAGAAAAGGTATTTAAGTGGAAGGAAATAGCACATCTATATAAGTGATAATGAAATACACATACCTCGTGTTCAAATGCAGGTTACTCAAACAATATCCCCTGTTTCCGCCAGATAGATGCACAAATCTGTCAGAAAGACTTTATGTCACAAAAATGCCTGCTTATATATGCCAAATTGGCCACCGGACACCGGAAATCTAATTAAAACGTGGTCACTGCCTTGCGTGATTAAGAAATAGACTAGCGGCCATTTTTTCAAGGGGACGTAATTTTTTTTTTTTTTATCTGACACCAAAGAGCTCCTTTGTGCTAATGCCTAAATCATATCGATTCACGCCTTTTTAAATTCAAATTTTTAAAAATCTAAGTAACACTGATGGCATCAGTGATAAAGCATAAGGTAAATTTTCCGTTCCAGTGTACAGTGGGCTATAAATAGCACACTGTTTTCATTTTTTATTCAGGTGACGTCACGGAGTTCCACTAGAAAACCTAACATCCAATGAAATGTCGCGTACAGTGACGTCACAGACCCCGCCACCGTCTTGCGTGTGGCAGACATTTAAAAAAAAAGATTTCGTTGATTCGATGGCGGATCGGATTCGTTTAACTAGTGGAAATCAGTGGCGCACCTAATAAGAAATGTAAACAGTGTGACATGTGTAAAATGAAACACTTACCTTATTCGCTGTTGCCAGGCGGATAAACTTGCTTGATAGCGCTCAGGAAATCCATGAATATATGTGGCGATTTTTGATGTTTTTTTCGCCACATATATTCACACAGGTATGCCGGAAATTGGCCCTTGCACCGCCTGCCCTGATTTCTCATTTGTCTCTTAATGAGACCCCACAATCCCTCAATTGTATTGGTGTGGGCCCCAGTCTCTGGATTTTTGAATGACATGCTGTGGTTAACCGTCATGTGGACGTAACCTTCATCGTTTAGGCAGGCGTATGCCTTCCAGCAATCCGAGATGATTGTTGTCCCCGGCAAGACGTGTTCTTTTATGATGCTTAATAGCACATCTTTAGTCCTTTCCTGTACCACCTTTAGGACGCATTTATTCGTCCCCCTCTCGACTAGGCCAAAAACCCAGGTCCCTTGCACCCTTTTTCCACGATGGTATTTCCTTTTGCCGAACATAGATTCGTCTATCTCGACAATGGAACCTACTCCTCCAACCTTGACATTTTCATTAGCACACATTTCGATGCAGATTTCCCTGCAGAAACTCTTCCAATCGACTACTGCTTTGACTCCAACCTTCACTTCTCGCTTTATGAAGCCGCTCCTCGCTTGCATAATCCATAGATATGTAAGAAGAAGGATGTCGCCTATACTCAAATGGCTCTCTCCAAACCATGAATTATTTCTAACACTCCGGCATATTTTATGGCGATTACTGCCAAATCGTCTGCACATCCACATAAAACCGTCTGGTTTCTGGGCTTGTTTTATCAATTTCATAAATTCACCACAATTAGGACACACATAATAGTTACAAATTAAACCTTGGTTCATGCACCAGTCCAATATACATTTATGTCCACTTGAGCGTAAATTAATAAAGAAGGTTAAATCGAAATTTTCCATTTTTTTGACAACGAACAAATAATCTGACTACTGATGCGGAATATTTTCACAAAATGACCACAAACAACGAGCGCGCAAAATGACCAATGCCTTTGCACATGCGCCAAAAGGTAAGGCACAAAAGGTACAAACCGTGCGAAAATGTATTGTTCCCGGCATCACAAAAAGTGAAAAATAAAACATTTAATTACAAAACCAACCATAAATTTTATTCTTTGTGGCCCCCCCCCCCCCTTCCAGCCAATTATTTTTTATATTATATATTTTATATTTTTAATGACCATTGATCATTCCGCCCGGGAATCAAACACGCGCCACCTGGAAGAAGCTTCAGATCACGTGACCCTACGAAAGGTCGGAAAACACCTCGATTGCAGAGCAACGGTCACTGTGTACACTGGAACGAAAAATCTGCCAAGCATAAACAGTCATAAACTGATATGCTAACCCTTCTCCCCCTCCTAAATAAATATCTATTCTAATCCTTTTAACCCCCATTTACAAAAATGTATAATTTTATGCAACTTATCTAACACTGCAAATATCAGCTGAAGTACATTATAGTTCTCCGCTGTGACCTTTGCTCTAGTGTCGAGGTGTTACCTGACCTTTGTTGTGTGATTTGGCAAACTTACAGGTAAGTACTTAGAGTAAGGTTAGGATTAGAAATAATATTTCTAATGTGTGTGCGCACCTTGCTCCCTGTATAACGGGCAGAAATACTGATTGCTCACCACAAATAATAGGAATTTGTAAATAATGTGGAAATTGGATAACAAACATGATTATGCATAAGTTTATCTGTGTCTAAAGTTGAACTGTGTGATTGTCGGGATGTGACGTCACGGCAGCCATTATTTTGATTGGTGTTACACGGGAATCCATGATGTTGGATAGTTAAAATTGTCAACAGTGTGCTATTTATAGCACAGCAGAGAACTATTCTGTACTTTCACCTATAAATTATATATAGGTCTCCGTTGGGCTATAAATTAAAGTAGCATTAACGTCATAGATTTCCCTTGAATTCCAATCATATTGTTTCATGCCTTAGATGAGAATTCTTAGAGAATTAATTACTAATTCTAATCCTTTCCTCTCCCACCAAAATCTCAAAACTAATTCTGATCCTTTTAACTTCCCCCACCTCTCCAAAATCTGTAACCATAAGCAGCTTAGCGAACACTGCAAAAGTAGAATAAAGATCGCAACGGAGACCTATACTTGAGATTGGCCCTAAATTTTCTTAGTTTTACTCAGAAACCCATAGTCGGCTAGTTAAAAATGTAAACAGTGTTATATTAAATGAAACACTTAATCCAAATTTACGAACGCAACTCATGGAGCAGGTAATGTTTTCTGTCCATAATGTTTTCTACTTTCTGCTAATATTCGTGCACTGGAACATGTGTCCAGTGGTTCTATTTTTTTTACGCATGCACAATTACCTAGACTAAGTCTCCAGATTTATTTGTTTTGCAATTACTTCATTATTTTTTTTTGGGGGGGGGGCCCAGCCCCCTTTTTTAAAGGTTTAAAATTTGTTTGGAGGGGGGGGGGGGAGACCCCCAACTTTAAAAATCCCCCTCTTTAAAAATTTTTTTTTTTATTGAAACCAATCACCCCTCAACAGAACTGCCTTCAAATATATACCAAACCCCCACCTTGGAACTGCCTAAGTTACAACCTTGACCGTACTCAATTCTCACACTGCCTTACACAGGTTAGGAAATACCTTGAAAGTAGAACAAAGGTCACAGTGGTGGATGAAACCATAGATGCACCGAAAATACTATAGGTAACATTTTCTCAAGTCGAAAAACACATGAAATTGTCATTAACATCAATATATATAAACATGTACAAAACATTTTATTGGCCCCTGGTGCTTGGTTGCAGATCATTAATGTCGTCATCTAAGGCAGCTGTTGGTGTACCGAGGTTGATTTTTTCATAAACATGGTGAGTTTTATCTGAATTGTATGTTCCATTTTTCTATCATAATTTTCATTATACAGACGCAACACATCTTGCGGCATCTGTTCAATCCTTGCAAATCATTCGATGTTTGGGTCCATTGCGCTAAAAGTTAGTCCACACTGTAGTACGCCCGCTGAGTAACACAGTTCAAATCACAGTATGTGCAGTTCAAAACATACATTCAAATTTTCAAATTCTGAAGAGCTCTCCAATCAACAAGCTTTAGCAGCGCTTGGGGAAGTCAATAGACCTAGGGTTATTGAGTGTGGCAGTGTTATTTTTTAGAAATTGATGACGCCAGCAAGCAGCATATCATCATCATAGCATCATACCTCCCTTTCCGTAGTTAATGATTGCAGACAAAGCTGTTCGACTGATAATTGAGACAGAAATAAATCTGAAATCTAATATATGTATGACTAGTGATTGTGGTTGTAAGTTCCATAGATCGTAAGTCGAGCATTACCTGTACTATATTACAGTTATTGTTAATAAACTTTAAATCACTAGGTCTATGCTGCAACTTACTTACACTTACGCTGACAGTTATTAACAATTCAATGGACTAAGTCTATTGTCTATATTGTCTGGTGAGGCGTCGCAGGATTGAATGACAATCGGTTTTTGGACTACTGATAGTGTGTTGGGCCAAATGTTGGTAACTCCTTCAATTCACCTTCTTCTTGGTCTTCTGTATTCTTGCTATTTCCAATTCACATTCCAGTATTAACAATTCAATAGACTAATTCTATTGTCAATATAATATCTGGTGTGGCATCGAAGGATTGAACAATCGGTTTTTGGGCTACTGATAGTGTGCTGTGTCAAAATATTGGTAACTCCTTCAATCCACCCTCTTGTTCTTCTTCTGTATCTTGCTATTTTCATGCTGTGGATGCTGCCTAATTCTTATTAGGTGGCCAAACCATTTCAGTCTGTTTTTCAATATATTTGACCACTGGTGTTGCCCCAACAGTTCTTGTAATCTCATTTCTCAAATGATATTTACTATTAGTAGTAATGGTTTAGTTTACATGTTTAGTTTAAATGTATGCTGATGGTTTCCTGTCAAAAACGTTCTTGCACATTTGCAGTCAGCTGAGGGTGGAACTTACTGGAAGAAGCAGAGGGGAACAAAGGAAATCATAGATAGACATTAAAGACTCGAAAGGACAGAACATTTTAACATTCGTCCACATCATTGACAGTGGCTGAAGATAAAAATTGCTGGAGGACGACGCATCCATTATGATCATGTATTATCAACTATCATTAGTAGACCTATAGTATATTATATTGTTAACATAATTAGTATAATAGTAAGTTAAGTAAGTATAATAGTATATGGCAGTATAGGCCTCTAGGCCTAGCCCTATGTTTCGTAGTAGGCCTGTCTCTTTTATGTACTGATAGTTCAGTCCCTTATCTTTCAGTTTCACACTGGACATGCAATGTTAAAAAACCATATCAAACCACAGCAACTATCCATTTGTAGACACTGCTTTCATCCCAACAAAACAGTGGAACACTTCCTTATTGACTGCCCTTACTTTTCAACTGCCAGGGAAAAAAACTTGCAGACACCCGTAACAGTCACTAGCTTACTGTATGGATCACTAAGTTAACTTCAGAAGATCTGTACTTTTTAAGAATGGCATTGTGCTGCTAAGAGTAGAACTACTCAGCAACATTTGGATATTAATAACAGCAACATGTAGGGGTAATACCCTTAGTTAGATTATATGTTAAAGGATCTCCCTAGAATAGTGGTTAAGTGGTTTACTTTGTGCTTAACAAGTCGTGGGTTTGAATTCAGCTTGCGTTGTCTTGGGTAAGAGAGACAGAGGAAGACAACGTGAGAAAATGTTGGATGGCTTGAAATCCTGGCATTATGCAGAATCATCAGAAACTATATTTAAATGTATAACAGAGGACCGTGGAGAGACATGATCGCCTATGCCGAAAGGCATGGTACCAATGAATGAATTCATTACAGGACAGAAACTATTCTAGAAACTAAACTTCATCCCACAATTGACAAACATACTGACCTGTTTGAAATAGAAAACTAGACCTACAAGATAGCTAAACATCTTTTAAAATCCTTATATAAACAGAACATAACTTACACAGACTTACACATTGTTTTAATATTATGCTTACATTACTGTTACATGGTAGGATTAGTTTAGTTTTCAAAATCGGCGTTGACATACTCCGGGAATACCTATAGGTGCTTGGTCTCTCATAGTAGATCTTCTTCTTCTGCGTTCGTTCTCAAACTCCTGCAGATTAGCAGGATGTAGTCCGGAGAACAGAATGCGTTGTGTCATGGTTTACAGCATTGCTGTGATATCTGTGTCACTGACCCTATATGGGATGTGTCAGCCAACTCCATCCCATAACCTCCTTAGTTGCCTTTTACAACATGCGTGGAAGGCAAACAGTGTTGCTATTCTTTGCTCCCCTTTTGGGCCCGGCAACACACAGGCGTCTCATGGTAGATGATAAAGAGTATGCATGCTGATTGTTCCTGTAGCTCACTAGTGACACACACATCTTACATACCACCTCAATTGTCCTGTTTGCTTACCTTGTGGGTAATTCCAAATGACTTAACTTAAAGTATATCCTTCCAGGCTAGTATCCCCAACTAGAAAATGTTCATATATATATATAAATGTTGTTTTAGTCCATGATTGTTTTCCTCCTCTTTCATTGGCATGAGCAGCCACAAGTCCAGGACAGAATATTATAAACCCACAGAATTACAGAATTGTGTGCAGATTAGAATAAGCCTATGAAATGTACAATGTTAGAGGATCTCCTTAGCTTAGCGGTTAAGTGGCTTACTTTGTGCTAAAGAGGTGCCGGGTTCGATTTCTACTTGCTCTGTATTATTTATAAAGTTGATTTTCTTTCGGAGATCCCTAGGGATTATCGCTTGAAGATACTGAACCTGTGCCGTTTTGTTGAGAGGGACACAGTGCGTATGGGGTAATCCAAGTACAATGAAGTCTTATCCTCTACATCTTTTGATCCCATTTTTATACAATGTACTTCTTCCACCATCTCATCACTAATTTTTTGTTTTTCTAAACATCGACTGAGAGTATATCACTATTACATCTCCCAGTGTTTTTGTGCCGGAAATCTATTTTAGTGCTGCCGTAATTGCTTCGTTTCCATTATTGTGATGGAGGTTGTTGCCATGTAAGCTGCATTATGTTTCGCTACAGTTCTATCTCCAACTCTGGCAGTCCCACCATGATTTTTTTTTCAGGAATCACAGAACTGTCCATATATATAAAATCCTCTTCTGTGGTCACTAAGCAACACCCACCGTAAGATATCACTGGTTGTATTTTGAAAATCCTCTTCTGTGGTCACTAACCCAACACCCACCGTAAGATATCACTGGTTGTATTTTGAAAATCCTCTTCTGTGGTCACTAACCCAACACCCACCGTAAGATATCACTGGTTGTATTTTGAAAATCCTCTTCTGTGGTCACTAACCCAACACCCACCGTAAGATATCACTGGTTGTATTTTGATGTGATCATTATGAGTAAGTAAATAAGTGTTACATACACTACCACTTCTAATAAACAGATGATAAGAACAATGATAACACAAATAAATAAGGAAAATAAACTGTTACCTGATGCATTTTGAGTTCTACTTTTACATTGTATCATGATCTACACAGTTCAGGGTCATAATGACCTGCATATAGTTTTCCATCAATAAAAGTATAGTTTTCCATTGGTAAAAGTATAGTTTTCCATTGGTAAAAGTATAGTTTTCCATTGGTAAAAGTATAGTTTTCCATCAGTAAACATATAGTTTTCCATCAGTAAACGTATAGTTTTCCATCAATAAAAGTATAGTTTTCATTAGTAAAAGTATAGTTTTCCGTGATATCTCTAGTGTTCATCCACTTCTCTCCTCTAACTAAAGAATCCTGTGTGACTATCTTTTATATAAGACAGTCATCATGGTTATATATCATTGTGTACAACCATAAACAAATATGAGAGTTCAAAGTTTATTGATAGTGACATGATGTGCATAATTTTCTTTCTTGCAGAGAATGTCGGAGAAATGTTACAAGAAATGTATAGCTAAACCTGGAACCACCTTAGATAATTCAGAACAGGTGAGCTCACTGACTTTTCAAATTGTTCATTTCAATACATGCATTGTTATAGAAAAGATATTTATCCTTTAGCACTCTGTTTACGGTTACATAATTTCTCTCCTGCCACTGAATTAATTTTTGGAAATGTTACATAATAGTTGGTGACTGTTTTGAAATCATAACTTTTCTGTTGTTAGAGATATTTAAATAATTTGTGCACATATAAACAAAGAATTGAGTTCTGCATATATTTGTGTAGCTTTGTTTGTGTGTGTGTGATACAAGACATGTAAGACAGTATCAAAGATGATTTTCCACAAAACCTCAGCTAATTTTGACTTTTGAAATGATTTTATAATTGTACAAAGTTTATTACATTATTTGTAAATATTCTGTGGTGGAAACACTGTTAGATAGACCGAAACATGCACCATTTACAGTCATATTGTTATAATTTCAGGGATTAACAGGATTAAACTTGCATGTATGTCTTAAAATCCTTCTACAAACTTAGATCTAGTCCAGAAAAGTATCGTTCGAATTTGGTTGATGTTTTAATATCAATTTAGATAGAGCAGCGTGGTGTAACTGATTTTCTAGTGTGGAAATGACTTATCTCTCCATAAATAATCATTTGAATCACAATATATAATGATTTTAATGAAAATAAAAGGCTATAAAACCCAATTCACTGTTATACGATGCATTTGTTTGAAATTGTCAATATATTGCGAAAATATCAATATTTAAATGACATTTGACACATGGTTGCCACTAAAACTGCAGGAAAAGGTAGTCAATTAAATAAAATGCAGATTTAAGGAATCCGGTAAAAATATAAAAAGTTGGGGATTTTTAATTGAATTGAAGTGTATCTAGCAATGGCGGTCTATGGCAGCAAATATAGTTGCTGCAGCTCGATTTAAGCAAATATTCCTACTATTTCTATGTTAATGTCCTGGAAATATCATAGACTATAAAAACAGTCTTTTAGCCAAGGAACAAAAGTATCATCTGAATATACTCATTTGGTCATGCGGAGGTCAGAGACAATGAAAGAGGAAACCCACAGATAAGAAGTACTTTGCAAGTTGTACTCGGAATAAACAAAGCTGACGTAATCAGACAGTTATCTGTATAATTACTGTATAATTATAGTATTATTCAATTCAGTTACATCCAGGTTGAAGCAATGACAGACTAGACCATTATGAGATTGTTCATGTACAGAGAACTGTCACAACTGGGGCCTGCACCTCTGTCTCAGGGTGCAAAGAAAACGGTCACTGTCTTCTTTTCATGTATGTCATAGGAGGCGACTAAGGAAAGTAGGGGGATAGGATGACAACTTGCCACTTGACAAAAAGTTATTGTTACTCCAAGTCTCTCATCACAATGTCTCACTTTTGTATCTGTCAAATCCACTGAAGACGGATGTGTGGGGCCATTGGCGCAAATAAATCAGCGACACAACGCATTTCCATTCTCTGGACTACATCCTGCTGGAAATCTAGTAGGACCATGGTCCTGCTGCAAGGGAGATCCATCAGGAGTTTGAGAATGAACGCTGAAGAAGAAGAAGTATCTGTCAAATGAACCCCATTTGAATGATGAAGAGATGCTTGCCAGCGGAAATTGCACTTTTGTCTTTTTGTGGCACTCCTAGATGGCATGTATCATCATTGGAGATAGGTCAACGAATCTGATAAAATAATGAATGACGTTGACCCAGAGGTGTATGCTACACTTGTGATATGATGGTCCAGGTGACCCAGAGGTGTATGCTACACTTGTGATATGATGGTCCAGGTGGCCCAGAGGTATATGCTACACTTGTGATATGATGGCCCAGGTGACCCAGAGGTGTATGCTACACTTGTGATATGATGGTCCAGGTGGCCCAGAGGTATATGCTACACTTGTGATATGATGGCCCAGGTGACCCAGAGGTGTATGCTACACTTGTGATATGATGGTCCAGGTGACCCAGAGGTATATGCTATACTTGTGATATGATATGATAGTCCAGGTGGCCCAGAGGTATATGCTACACTTGTGATATGATATGATGGTCCAGGTGACCCAGAGGTGTATGCTACACTTGTGATATAATGGTCCAGGTGGCCCAGAGGTATATGCTACACTTATGATATGATGGTCCAGGGATACTACTGCACTGGAATGCCTCTCTTCAAGGACTAAATATGCATCCATAACCCGCCTACCACAACTGTGCCTTTGAGACAACAAATATTATATTTCAGGTGTCACTTCAATAACTTATTCAGTGGACCCTGTGTGCTTATGTCAGAAAGACTTGGAAGAGCTGTCAAGAGCTACCTGCTCACAGCTAAGTGATTACTTCATCATATAGTCACATAACATTTTTATGAAGTTTAAATAATTGAAGTTACTTAGTTGCAAGTAAATAGAGGTCTGATAATGATGATGATGATAGTGTTCATTTTTGCTTCACTCCTCAGAAATGCATTGCCATGTGTATGGACAGATATATGGACACATGGAACTTAGTCTCACGAGTTTATGGACAAAGACTACA
The DNA here is from genome assembly GCA_034231615.1 of Meghimatium bilineatum. Taxonomy (NCBI): domain Eukaryota; kingdom Metazoa; phylum Mollusca; class Gastropoda; order Stylommatophora; family Philomycidae; genus Meghimatium; species Meghimatium bilineatum. Next base: position 60,043,184 of record CM067311.1, on the reverse strand, counting down.
AAGAGAATCCAGTAGATTATCTTAGCATGTCCTCCTTTGTTAAGTATGAATGTATTGAACATATTTCTGGTCCTAGTATTTAGTTTGTGTAATGACTTAATAGTACTTTGGTGCAGTCCATCTGCAGAGCATATAATATCCATCAGCAGAACATAAAATATCATTGTTATTCTTCCAAATAGTTTTCTGCAGATATACTAAAAACTGTATAATATAGATTCGTTTTCTCAACCTTTTTGTGGAAAAATTATCAGTTGCCGCACTGAGACCTAAAAAAAAAAATTTGTCAGCACTCTTAGAGCTCAGCAAAGCTTTAGAACCCCAAGTCTACATCTATTTTTCTTAGAGCTCAGCAAAGCTTTTTAATCCAAGTCTACATCTCCTTTTTCACAGCCCACCCCCTTCCCCCACTCCTCTAACCTCCCAAAATCAATTGCCCTGGAACTTATTGGTCAACACTTGCATGTTGTAAATTAGTTTCATTACATAAATAATTTTTTGTTTGGTTGTTCGTTCTTAAACTCCTATCAGATCAGCAGATTCCTACTATATTTCCAACAAGATGTAGTCCAGCAAATGGAAATACGCTGTGTTGTTATTTTATTTATGAAATAACCTGACATATCCAACTTTGGCATTGGTAACTGAAATATTCAGTGATTTTATCACTTCCACCAAACGGTGGACAATTGTAACTATATCGCTATAAGTAGGCCAGCAGTACAAAAGAGTATATGCAAAACCTGGGTAGAGAAACATTTTCAATAAAATATTCATATGGCCACTTTGAGAACCCAAAATCTAGGTCACTGATACAGCTGGTGGAGAATTGAACCAGGTCTGTTCTTGCGGCACCAAATCGCCTTGCAACTTAAGTAAACAGATTTTCCATACTTGACCAACGACATCCGCAATAAAAGATGTGATCTCGTCAAGACATTCAACCTGTGCACTCAAGTCACTGAGAACGGATCTGGTTCAATTCCTGTCAGCTGTAAGAATTATTTTCATTTAACCTCATGCTTCCTACTTGAAGTCACTGATACTGAAAGGTTGGGTTTTGTGACCACTGATGTGTACATGTATGTCACACTTGGGAAAATGTGGACTTAATGCTAGTAATCTCCACGATAGCTTTCTTTTGCACACCTCTGATGACGTTCATTTTTGTGTGTATGTGCTCTATTGACAAACACTAACCCCTATAGCACATATTTATCATCAAGAGACATCAAATGCAGGAATCCATTTGAGAGAATATATTATTTGCTTGCATATGGATTGTGTCTAAGAAAATGATGTAATGTAAAAGTTGAACCATTTGTTTAATGTCTTTGATAGTTTTAGTTTATCCCAGACTGTTCTACTTATTTGAGATTAAATATTGTATTCAAAATGTTTCTGTATCAGATGTTTAGATTTTTATATAATGGCTTGAATACTGAAACATATCATGTGATATAAGATGGATGTTCACTCAATTTTGGGACATGTTTTTTGGAGAGTGAAAAGGGAGACTTGAAGACTATTTGGTTCTCGATCAAAGTTGTTTCTTTATGATTTTCTTCATTTATTACAGCATTTCTGTCACTGAAGGAAGCATCTCTATTAGGAACTTTTTGGAATAGCTTTCATTTGTCTCATCGCTTTGGCTTGCATCTTCAAAATTTTATCAAATCTAGAACCTTTTCTTTTAAGTTGTAGGAACAAGAATAAGTCACATGGAACGTGACGGAAATGAAGTGTACCATGTTAATACCATCATGCAAAGTAATAGTTTCCCGGAAAAATATGTGCCGCCAGAACTTAGTAAACAACCTTTGTATTTGTTGAATCATTTGTTGAATGCTTTGAATGATTATTTTGGCATGTTCTCCTTACCTGAGTTTGAATATTGCATATCAGCATATATCTGTAACCAGATTTTCATTGTTGAGTTGATTAATGAATCAAATTATATAATTTATTAGATCAATCATTTCTTAATGCTTCTGGTGTAGTTAGTTATGAATCAGAGTAACAAAGATCAACATTTTTCTAACTTATAATCAATTTCTTGTCATTAATGAGTGATGCAAAGTAGGGGGGAAAAGTCACTTTTCATTACTGTCTGTTTTATTTGTGTATTTTTACATAAATTATTTTTTTGGACACACATAGATTTTACTTTTAAATTTTTTTATATTTTATTCAGGAATACAATTTTTTTGGGTATAAATATGTTGATGCAAACATGCACTGATATTCAAAATAAAAGTTATGTGGGACAATGAAAAATAAAATTTGTGTTCAGAGATGTATGTTATGGAAATGTTATCAAAATTACTATGTTATTCTTTACCTCATGTATCTTTATAACTTAAAGATATTATCAGTGCCAGCAAGTGTGAGTTAGCAGTCACAAATGGTTGTGTGATATCAGTGCCAGCAAGTGTGAGTTAGCAGTCACAAATGGTTGAGTGATATCAGTGCCAGCAAGTGTGAGTTAGCAGTCACAAATGGTTGTGTGATATCAGTGCCAACAAGTGTGAGTTAGCAGTCACAAATGGTTGCGTGATATCAGTGCCAACAAGTGTGAGTTAGCAGTCACAAATGGTTGAGTGATATCAGTGCCAGCAAGTGTGAGTTAGCAGTCACAAATGGTTGCATGATATCAGTGCCAGCAAGTGTGAGTTAGCAGTCACAAATGGTTGCATGATATCAGTGCCAACAAGTGTGAGTTAGCAGTCACAAATGGTTGCGTGATATCAGTGCCAACAAGTGTGAGTTAGCAGTGCCAGCAAGTGTGAGGTAGCAGTCACAAATGGTTGCATGATATCAGTGCCAGCAAGTGTGAGTTAGCAGTCACAAATGGTTGAGTGATATCAGTGCCAACAAGTGTGAGTTAGCAGTCACAAATGGTTGCATGATATCAGTGCCAGCAAGTGTGAGTTAGCAGTCACAAATGGTTGTGTGATATCAGTGCCAGCAAGTGTGAGTTAGCAGTCACAAATGGTTGAGTGATATCAGTGCCAGCAAGTGTGAGTTAGCAGTCACAAATGGTTGAGTGAGGCAAACTATTGTACACAAGCAACTTACTCTTGTACCCCTTCCCACAGCAGAAAAGATATTAATGTTCGCTTGTGTCTGTATCTGCAGCATACATGTTTCAAGTCATTATGAATACTTTTATTTCATCTCAGTAAATGTCTGTTTTGTAAAGAGCAAGTTATTTGAAGTAGAAAGTGTCATTTTGCACTTGATGTGGAACAATTCTCATCAATAGGTAATGAGGTTGAGTTCCCAAGTTCCCAACATTCTCATGTACAAATTCCAAATACACTTCAGACTACTAGGTTTCAGTTGTTGGGACCAGTTCCACTTTTGGATTGTAACAATAGCATGCCAGTTTTGAAATATTTTTTTTCTCAAACTGTATTATTGTATTTCATACTTGTGCTGTATAATGTTTTTCATTTAGTGTATTTGAGTAATTCATGTAAAAAAAACCTGTGTACGTTTGTTAGATTTACAAAGAGTGCAGTAATGTAATAATATCAATTGGCATTATGTCTTGTGCTTGATTTATGTCTTGACCATGCTAGATTTTCAGATATACTCTTTTCTATCTTCTTTTTATTTGAGAGCTCTGTTCTACAAAGGACATTAGATGTTAAGAACATGGATGGATTAACAGAAATCTTTGTGTGATTCAGTCTGGATAATTTTGATTGCACTTATTCATCATCTTTTTCAGAATATATTTTTGATGAATATTTATTGTTTGTATATACATGTTGCTAATCATATTTAGCCATCACCCCACGAATATGTGCACATGGGGTATGGTCATAAATACTGCCATCACCTGAAGAGTATGTCTACAATTACAAGATGACTGACAGTTCTGGTTTGCAGTCATTAACACACATTGATACTCATTTCTGCAACATCATATTCCAAACCCAGCTCCATCATTCTGTACAGGGAGAAAGAATAAGCACATTCACTGAGTTGATCCATGCTGTTTCTTATTTGGAGTTGAGTATACCATTGAAATCCATTGTTCTAGCTCATGATATAGTGACAGAACTCATCAGGCTGTCTGCTGTCTCATTGCCCACACATGCATGACTGGCTAATCACATGTCCAGTTATCCTACATAACTTGTACTGTCAGGTTAACTTTCCATGGCCTTTAGTTGTCTCCAAGTGAAAGTTAATTACAAATTGTGATCATTTGATTAGAGCTCAAACATGCCGTGCATACTGCTCTAAAAACTTGGAAAAGAGCAGATATTCATTGAATGCTCTGGAAAAATGCATGTTATATGGAACATGGTAGTTTTGTTATGAAATAACAACGCAACATTAGGAATGGACATCGTGCATTGAATTTACATCACGTTTTGTGAAGTGAGTAGAGAAATATTCGTACATCTTATCTCCTCAAGATTGTATTCAAAGTTAGCGACATCTAAGTGTTATGAAATAATTATATACATTTAGTTAGAAATAAGAAAGGTGTTGGAATTTTGTTGAAAAAATCAATTGGTCGAACAAGAATTTCATTGTATCCGTTAGCTAACAATCTTGCCTAATTGTTGCAAACCTTTCTAATGTTCAAAGTATGTTTCTCAAATGTTTATTACCGGTATCTTTTCTTAATGCATTAACAATTTTTTATAACAAATCAGAAAACATTTCTCAAACACATACCGGGTACACACACATGCATTTAACAAAACACGTATGAAGGTGTAGCATTAATTTGTATTTTTAAATACAAAGAAACAAATTTACTTTACATATAGCATATTTGTTCCTTAATTCTGAAACTTATACCTACATGTAAAAAAGAAACATTTTCTGTTACTGCAGTTGTATTTCTTATTTTCCTTCTTTTCTACTCATATAGTAACAAAGGCCTGGACTTTCAAGGTGCAAAGAATAGGACCACTGTCTTCTTTCAAAGACATGTTGTAGGTAGGAGGCACATAAGGGAAGTTGGGGATGGACTGATAATCTGTTAAACCTGTGAAAATATTGTCCCATCTTGTCTCAATTTCTTACTTTTGTTCTCTCTCAAATTGATCCAATGGATAACGAAGAGATGTCAACGGACATAAAACATTTGTCTTCTGGCATACTTGTAGGTGACGGGAAATGCTAGATTGTGCCACCGCTGCTGATAGGTCAATAAATCTGACAGAAGAATGATGAGATAGAAGGCCCAAAAATGTGTGCGGTGCTCAAGGCAGGATGTACAAGAATTTTGAATATTTTATATATCTGATGATTTGTAATTCTGTGATACCAATGCACTGAAATGCCTCCGGGGACTAAACATGCATTCATAAACCTTCCTTATACTCCTTGGGAGTCGCGTAGTGCACTGGCTTCACATATGTGTGGTCCTAGGTTCATTTCCCAGTTGAGGCGGAAATGTTTTTCAGATCGCAACGGTTCCCAGGTCGACCCAGCCTTACATGGGTACCGGATTAATCTGGGAAGTAAAGACTGCGAGGGAGAGGAGATGGCTACCGCCCTCATTTGCAGAGCCTGTGAAATGTGAGGTCGCTAACATCTCTCACTCCTACGACATTAATAAATGCTACGGGTTAACTTTCTTTTGATATGAGTCCAGGTGTTGCCTCAGCTGCACAACTGAGAAGAACCTGCACTTTTGTCTGAAAAGCGGTGGGATGTAAAGAACTCCTGCTCGCAGCCAAAAGGATTATTTTATCATCATCATGTGTTAAGAGCTACCTGCTTACAGCTAAAGTGATTATTTCATCACCTACACTCTGTTCTTTTAATTGTGAAACAGACTAAAATTTGTAGAAATAGTTTGTCATAATAAAACATTATAAATAGAATAAATGGTCTGAATTGTTCAAATATGTATAAAAATATAGAAATGTTCATGCTGAAATAATCCAAATATACTGTACAAATTGAGAGATTTCAAAGTGAAAAATCAAAATTATGCATATTGCAGACACAATCAGAAGGCAGAAAACATGATTTAAACCAGGTCCGTTCAGCTGGCACTATTTTGCAGACGGAAGCAGTAGCATTTGGCACATTAATTATTTGTTCATTTCCAAAACATAAGACATTAAAAACACAAAGATTAAAAGGCACAAATATATAGGACCTATATAGTGTGTCAGATATATTCTCGCTGCTATCTTCTTTACAGCGGAAATGTATTGTGTCGCACAAGTGATCACAGAAACTTATCGTGTCACACAAATGTATCACCAACTACTGTATTTTGTTACACCACTTTACTATTTAATATGTATCCACAAAATTATTATTCAATCTACATTACATCTTACAGCTGGCAGTGATGTATTTGCCTATGTGTTACTAGGGGCCCTAATGGGGAGAAATGAATAGTAACAATGCTTGCCCGTGTGTTGCTGGAGCCTGATAGGGGAGCACAGAATAGCAACACTGTTTACTTTCCATGCATGTTGTAAGAGGTGACTAATGAGGTTTTGGGTTGGAGCTGGCTGTCCCATCTCATATAAGGTCAAAATAACCCTGAAGCCATGCTGAAGTCTGAAAATGAATGCAGAAGTAACACTTCTGTCTACCATGTATGTAAGAGGTAACTAATGCGATTGAACACAGTGTCGGTTCCCCCACACTATGATCTCCACTCACTGTCATCTACCATGTATGTAAGAGGTAACTAATGCGATTGGACACAGTGCCGGTTTCCCTACCCTATGATCTCCGCTAATGAAGCCTGTCAAAGACCCATATCAGATTTAAAGTATGGAAGATGACCCTTTTGTCTGCTGCAACATGTCGTCTCCAGAGTAGAAGACTGTCCAGCTCAGGGCATTACGTTCTAGCCACATTGAGTCAAAGTCCCTTCCGTAGAAGAGTTTATGGCATTACGTCTTACAGCAACATTTAGTCAACTAGGACTTAAAAGTCCAAGTCCTCTCTGTAGAAGACTGTTCAGCTCATAGAATTATATCCTACAACAAAAGTAGACAGTCAACTAGGACTTGGCAAAAGCTTTGGAAATATTCCTCCTCAAAAAGAGAATGCTAGGCAAACAAATCTGGAGATAAAACAAAAACTCCATAAGCCGATACAGTGGAATCCCATTACAACGAATTCAGTTTTAATGAATTTCCCTCTTTATAGACACTTTTCAAAATCCCCAACTATTTTCACTCTTCCTCTTAATTTAAAAAAAAAAACCAGTTAAAACAAATATCCCCCTAACACACTATTTGAAATTTGTATTCAGAAAAAAAGTAGGCTAGTGCTTTGGGCTTGTGACCTGTGTGTGTTTGAATATTTGCTACTTGATGCATTCAACCGTAAACACTGACATTTGCAGTACTGGCAGTGTGTGTGGGCTGTTTTTTTGTCAATTATATCTTTGACTGTTGGGGTTTGAACACAGGTTGGGTCAGGATTTAGCCATAACTGGTCTCCAGTTACCGCCAACAACCTCTATTTAGCACAATTCAGACCATGTGGCATATCAGACCCATTCACAATTGGAAAGCAGCATTGTAGAGTGACACATTTAACTGTTCCTGTAATTTTCATTGGTCACTTTTGTGTAATATTTGTGTTGACAGCCAATGATAATCACGAGAATAGGTAGAATTATATAAACCAATGGTCACAGAACAATTCAATGCACTAAAAATAGAAGTGGGTGTGTGTAGGTGAGTGGCTTTATTTCATGGCATTCTGGGAAAGCTTAATACAACACTCGCTTTGCCAGTTTACGTCTTGATAAAACTGAGAGACAGTAATAAATCACCATTCAGGGACAGACCAAAGCACTGAAAATAGGCAGTGATGTTTTTCATTACATGTCTTTAGACTGTCCAGTCCCTTGACAATATAGTTATGTGGTCTCATTGGGAATAGTTCTCCTAAAGTGATGCGATTTTAACTGTCCCTGTGCTTTCATTGGCTGTTGGCACAAAATGACTAATGAAAATCATAGCAAAAGAGAAATTGTACAGTATTAATTTAAAAGGATAAATCTGCATTACTGTATTGTCGAGAGACTAGATCCAGTGCTTGTAAGAAACATTGCTTGTCAGCAAAGAGGGTAGGGGAACTCCTTTAACTGATACCCATTATCATCTGCATTTAAGACCTGCTGCCTTGAAGGAAATCTTCCTTCTAAAGTATCGCATCTGACTTATCATATGGCTTTCATTGGTCACTTTGTGTTGACAGCCAATTAAATTCACAGGAAAAGTTAAAAGCAAAATTTTCAAAGGTGATCCAGCAGGTCTTATATTTGTTGCTGGTCATGAGAAACCCATGAAAGCCAAATATCTATATAAAACGAAAAATCAATAATAAAAATAAACTACATGTCAAAACCTTCCTCTCCCATCACTAAAATAAGGCACACAAGGAAAAGTCAGACAACAAAGCACAATATATACCTTCCCATCACTAAAGTTGAAAATTGTTGACCCTGGATTTCACTTAAAAACTACAAGGAGTCTAAGAGCCTAAACAATACCTTACTTAAAGTAACAGGTAGGCCTACATGTACCAAATCAAGACTTCCCATCACTAAAATAATTCTAGACCATTCTGCATGGCTGATGCCAAGTGAATACATCATGTAAAAATATTACACAAGGGATATAACACATTAATGATTGCAAGGGACATAACATGTTAATAATTGTCATAATTATATATAATAAAATTCGGTTATAACGTACATTTTCTTCCAGACCCGACCAATTCGTATATAAACTAAAAACATTCACATTTTTTTCCTCTATCGATAATAAGTGAGACTACTGTGTGACAATAGTACTTACACAAAACACAGGTCAATTGTCTTTACAATGAACTTGTGTGCTTGTAAGTCATTTTTACTGTAGTTTTTCTGCGGTTAAATTTTTACATTTCTGCTGTCTAACAATTTATGATGGTGGCTTTATTTTTACTGATCACTGTTTGTCTTGTATTTTCTGAATAAAGAGCCTATGGTTGAAACTGTCTTGTATACTGTTATATGCCTATTTTTTGTGTGCGCATAATAGTACTCAGATAGTTCGTGCATTTATTATAAAGCTGATTGACCGTGTGTATTTAATAATTACTTTTTCTTTTCTCAGCAAAGCTGAAGGTTCTCATTTACTCTTCAAAGTTTATAAAGATTTACATCATAAATAGACAACAGAGCTACATAGTAACTCATCAGAACAAAAAATTCCATTACCGGTTTAAAAAAAATTACAACAAAACAACCTGATAAAATATAAACATGGACACATATAAGGTGACAGTTCAATTCCCATCACCAGGTTTTACATAAACTTTATCACAGAATTAAACCAACATTTCTGATTATAACAGTGACACATAAAGAATTGTGTAATATTTCCAGCAATAAATTACATTAACCCTTTAGCCACTACGCATGAGCTTACTCATTCCTGTATCTGACTGCTATTGATGAGTTCTCTGTGAGTTTTTTTTCTTTCTATACCCTCCTGTTTTTTACCTATAGGTAAGATTTTTCTATAGGTAAGCTAAATATTTTTTTTTTTTAATCAAAGCTAACAAAGAATTACCGGTATGTAATATTTTTTCAGGCAATATATTACTTTACCCCTTTAGTTGCTACACACGAGTTTACATATTGCTCTATCTGACTTATTTATGAGTTATCTGGTTGTTATTTGGGGGGTTATCTATCCCCTCATTGCTAAAAATAATTTCATTCTGAAATCAGACGTCAGTATGTGTCATAACATCCCATCCATATGGTACATATTTTCTGGTGTCAATAACAAGACAGTACCCTGGAAGCTCTTAATTTTGTTAAGACAAGATTAGGATTCATCATAGGGAAAAGTCACTGACAAAGAATTTAGTACAGCTGGGATCAATTACTGAGAACAATATATCAGCTAAAGGGTTAAAACAACATTCCTGACTGATTATAACATTGTCATATTATGAAGAATTAGTACCTATATATTTTTGCAGGCAATAGTTGACTTCATAATGGTTCAATTAACAAAATAAAAAATTGAATGACACATTTTAAAATGATATACAAGAATGAAATGAGCAGTGGAATAAATAAACAATATTAACCACAGGAAAACATTTTGCTTCAATAGACACAATGCATAGCTGATGGAGAGTGAAGCACATTGTTAAAATATTTAATACCAGGTATAGATAAAATATGTACATTAGTGGCAACCACAAGATTTCAAATGTAATATGAGGCCCTCAAAATTGAACAGGATTGCTTGTCAGGGCAGTTTGAATGGAGGAAGTGCAATGCCATTTTCCACTAATTCCCTCTCAGCTCTGTTGATTAGTTGCAAGGGGAAAGGCAATACTGATATGTGTGGAAACAAGCAGAACTGCAGAATACGGTTTATTACACTGTCAACAGTTTTAGAATATCCCCTCCAGATTTTCTGTTGGGGTTTACTCCCTTGGTCTGAGGCACTCCCATGCTAATCTTCTATGCAATGGGGATTTTCTGTAGGGGTTTACTGCCATAGCCTAAGGTACTCTCATGCTGACCTGAAAGGCAGTGAGTGATAATAACCATAATCTATTAATAAAGAATAAGATAATTATATTGTATACAGAAATATAATGGAATCCCTATACAGATAAATTGCATTATTATATCTTAGTCCAGACCAACACTAAATATAACATCAATAACAAATCTGTTATATACAGTACAAATAATGTAGAATAAATATAATTAGGGATTATTGTTTGTTTTGTTTTGCGTTCGCTTTATTGTAACCAGTACAGATATCTGTGCGATTTCCGCCGGGAGCGTGATTACGTTGTGCCACCGTTATGCGCCTTGTAGGTCCAGCACATCTGATTTCGGCATGCCTTGACAATTTGGGTGGGCTACCCTAGCCTGTGACAGCCTTCCTATCTGTCGCCAGGCAGCGAATTAGGGATTATGAAATGTTTCCTAATTAAAGAAAAAATTTGTAGCATATCCTATACAGAATGTCATCAGCTCAACATTTGTTGGCTGTAGTGATTTTATTGGCAGTATTCTTGTTCATTAATTTGCTACTGCTTTCTGAATATAATGCATAATTAGGATAATAAAATATTTAGGATGCATAATTGCCTGAGGCGGGTTTCGAACTCGGTAACTTGGCGCTCTGTACCACGCCGCAACAGAGCCTAATGTATTCAAAGACTGTAGGGAAATATAAAAAGCTGCTCTACGAAGGGATTCCACTGTACAACAAAGTAGTACGGAACAGCAAAATATTTATGTAATAATCAAAATTCTCTATAACGGAATAAACTATTTGCGGGTTTTGAAAAGTATTGTTATATGGAAATTTTGTTATAAATGCATGTGAAATAAAGGGATTCCATTGTAATAAGCTTAGGATACACAGTGCAACTTAAACATACTACATTGTACAGGTATCTATCTTTATGCATGTAAAGACTAGAAAGAACCAAAGCTATAATGTAATGTAGCTGCATTTCTTTTTCTTCATCGTTCATTCTCAAACTCCCACTGGATCTCTCTTGTAGCAGGACAATGTCCTACTATGTTTTCAGCAGGATGAAGCCAGAGAATATAAACGCGATGTGTAGCAGTTGTATTTGCTCAAATGGCCTGACACATCCGTCTTTTGATCTGGTTTTTGATCTACCTGTGATTTTCCGCTGTTGAGTTGCATTTCTCTTTTTGTCCCAAGATGCTGCCCCTTTTTGACTGGAATGCGCTAAGTAGTTCTATTTTGTGCAAGTTCTTCCTATGTGTCTTAGTCTTTTTCAAAGATTTCAGTGAATTTTTTTATGAGTCTTCTTGTAGCTCTTCTCTTGGCAATCTTGAGAACATATGCCCTTCTGCTACTCCCCTATAACAGCATTGGGAGTGCTCTGTAAACTTTCAGCTTAGTCTGTAGATTAAAACCGTTTCAATTCCACACATGTACGTACAATCTGCCGAAAGTTCACTTTGGTGGCATTTTGTGATCAATGAATTTACAACTTTTCAGTGTTTTTTTCAATGAATTTTCAGTGCTTCTCTATTTACTATAATGCAGGGCTCATATGTACTACACATGTGAAGAAACAACAATAAAAGGTTTAATAGATGAGACACCTGAGAACATCAACAATAGAGACTAAAATGAAAGGTATTGACTTCCTTACTCTGCCAAAGATGGATGTGTCTGGCCATTGGCACAAATAAAATGGTGACACAACACATTTCCATTGTCTGGACTTCATCATGCTGAAGATCTAGAAGGATCATGGTACTACTACAGGATAGGTCCAGCAGGAGTTTGAGAATGAACACCGAAGAAGAATGCCATACTGAGGTTTAGAATATTTTCAAATATAGATGCATGACATAATATACTATTTGACATCTAACATCACTACTGGAATGATAATTCTACAGATAAAATACAATCAAATAGATTGTATATATAATATTATTTTTCTTCTGTGATATATGACCCTAATTGCATACAAAGAAAACAATAATTGGAAATTGAGAGACTATGGAATTATCTAGGAGGGTCACAGAAAGGTAACTACTTGGACTTAATATCATATATCTATTTAGATATATGATAATAAGCTACAAAGAAAACCAACAAACCCTTTAAAAGGGGAACACAGTGTAAAAATTGTTAGGAACAGTTGTTTCTAATACCTAGAAATGATTATACACTAGTAATCTCCCCTATTGCTCTCTTACTTAAAAAATCAATATAATACGACAATATGTCCATAAACAGGTTTTGTGTATAAAATAGTCTTGACAAAAGGTTCCAGATTTCTATTTAAAGTATGCCAGTAAACATGAGATTTTTAATTGAACTTGGATTTTGTGTCTGCACTGACTTGTCTGTTTCTGGCACCACCATTAGATACACTGCTTCTTTCTCTTGATGACGATTGTTCTGACTCAATGACTGCCTCAGTAGCCAAATATTTCTCTCTAAGCATCTGCAATTTGACTGCTTTCGGAACATCAGGCACAATGTATGAGATAATCCAGATTGATAACTGGACTGCTAACTGTATAAAATAGAATAAGATTATATACATTTTTATATATGGAAATTGATTGTATAGAAATCTATCAGCAAACAATAAATATGCTATATTCACAAACAGCAATGAATTTAGTTACATGTACCGTGGAACCCGTTATAACAACTTAGTCTGAAATTATAATATAAGTATGTAATAACAAAATCTCACTATATGCAGTACAAACAATATAGAATAAATATAATTGGGGATTTTGAAAAGTGTTGTTATATAGGAAAATTTATTATAAAAGAATTTGCTATAGGAGGATTCTATTGTATCTGCCTAGTAAAGTAAAGTATCCCATAGCGTTTATTAATGCCGCAGTGGTGTGAGAAGTTAGCGATTTCACATTTCAGTGGCCCTGGGGTTTTATCTAAAAAAGATTAATCATAGAGGTCTTTGGTCAGATTTCGTATGTAAAGTTAGTTATTTGACTGGAAATTTGAAGACCTTTTTGAAAAAAAAAATGTTATGGGAGGTATTTTTACCATCACCCATTTGATTTCCTATAGTAAAAGTAATATTCAGGGGGCATGTTTGAAATCCTCTGTGGGCCTGCAACTGCTGAGAAACTTCAGATGTCTAGGCCTGTATGCTGTTGAGAGACCACAGATGTCAATGAATTGTTTAGTGGCAACAGATGTGTATAAGCTATTGTGAAATTCCAAATGTCTATGAGCTGTTGAGAGATTCCAGATACACTGTATCTATGAGTTGTTTAGAGACTTTAGATAAATATGCAGAAACTATCAGAACAAAAATAAAATGCCAAAAAATTAAGGATACTAACCACAAAAAATATAATGAAGGCCAGTCTGGCTGCAAGAATGTGCCAGTACTGTTCAGTAAATGCGTATGGATCCGATGAGTTTGGTGGTTGTCGGAAGTCTCTGTACCTATGACAAATATTCAAAGACTTGTTATCAATGTCTTCATAGAAAATATAAAGAAGTAGGCCTATATGATATCCCATATTTTATTCATCCAGTGATCATAAGCCTTTTCAAAGTTGGACAAAATGTCAATACACACTGACTAGGAGGATAGAAGATGCTAGAATACAGAAAGGTCTTTGTTATGGAGAAATACAATAGACAAATGAGTGATATGTGTCTTGAATATAAATGGTTAGATGATAATGAAGTAATCTCTTTAGCTGTGAAAAAGTAGCTCTTTACAGCAAATAGCCCTTTGGACACAAGCACAAATCCTAATAATTTGAGTAACTCAAGTGACACCGAAGCGACGCATTCCGGTGTTGTAGTATACCATGATCATTATATCCTGCCAGAAGTGAAGTATAGGCCTATACTTCTTGGTCAACTAGTTCATCATTCTTTTGTCAAGTCTGTTGACCGATCTGGACTGCACATCTAGCATTTCTAGCCACTTAGGATCCTGTCACAAAGCTGTAACATCCAATGGTCTGCATTGCTTTATCAGCAATTTAGATTATTTAACAGAGACAAAAGTGAGAAATCCAGACAAGACATACAGTGACAGAACTGATTTTTGTGTGTGCAGGTGACAGATTGTTCACTTATCTCCCGATTTTCTTTAGTCATCTCCTATGATATGACTGGAAAAAAGACAGTGATTCTGTTATTTACACTGTGAACTACAAGTCTAGGTCTCAGTTGCTATGAGGAAGAAATATTTGGCCCTACTAGTGATTTTTCTAGATGGAATGATCTTAATTAAACTACTAATTTTGCTTTTATTTAATACATTCAGCTTTGTCGTATCCATTACACATTTTGTATTCAAAATTTTGACACCTGAATTGCATATTTAGGTTCCATTCATGATCAAACTCTCCCTAGATCTCTTGTAGCATGACAATGGTCCTACTTTATTTCCTATTGGATGTAGTCCAGACAATCAATAAAAGGCAATACTGCTGTAAAACTGAATAACAATAGTTCTTACCTAGAACACAGGTTTTTTATTTTCACTGGATGACAACTGACAGACTATCACTATAGGTCTATGGGGTGTAAACATGAAAAAATACAAATAACAATACACAAGACATTCTGAGAATTTCTAACCGTTAACCGTTAAACGTTAAGTCTTTGTCAAAATTATACAAAACAAACAGTGAAGAAACTTTTAAAACAGTACAAACAATGTTAACAATATAATTAAATCAGATATCAGTAACATTTTCCAGTTCATGTCTGTTCCTATGTGATGCTTCTTACACTAACCTATCATTTCCACTGAAAACACTGACAATTAGTAATTGAATTTCCACCTGCTCATGTCTCTCTGTTTGATAAAAGGTTTGTTTTCATCCATTCTGCAAGCTTGATGATTTTAATTCTGCACATAGGCGTATGTCATTTACTGTGATCTTATTAACATCGTTATTTCCCCCCACTCAATAAATGGTAATTTCTATTTGTCAGCATTTTGTGTGTGTTTTTGAATTGTTCTCCCAGAACTTGTATCCATTTAGTGTCTACCTTAGACCAATATTTAGTATAGAAACAGAATGTATATGAACTTAGGTATCAAGCACAAGTGCGTTACGGTGCGCATAGTTTTTGCATGGTCAATGATATTACATCATGTGCAGATCTGGTTTTTATGATCAAGGTTTGTATACATTTGCAATTGTCCTGTGAGAGTCTGCCACTTTATTAAATTCTTCATCTATCAGCCGAGGAGCGCAGTAGTTTATTTGATAGTGAGCATGATTACTATCATCAGGTTGCAGGTTTGAAACCACATCCTGACAAAAGTATTTGGGTTGTGAATTCTTGCCTGACAGAACAGCACCTCCAGTCAACCCATCTGTAAATTGGTGCCTGACACATGAGTTGGGGAAGGTATACACAGAAAGGAAGGAAATTGGTCATGCCACCTAATAGTTGCTGTTGCTTAGTATAGTACATGAAGGGTTATATTCATAACCAAAGGCAGGTTGCTGCCATAGGATCCACCTTTACCTATTAGTCTGTTTTCAACATTGCTGCACTTGTTAATAAAACTTAAATTATAAAGATTAATCCTTGAAAGGATTGATCCATAAAATGAACACATCCATGGAACAAAGAGATGAACAAAATAAGAAATAGAGCAATGGAAAATATAAGTTTGTGAGTTTTAAAAACAGAAACATGTTTGATACAAAAAGCATAGCTGGTTTGCACTTTGCACAGATATAAAATAGAGGGGAAGACACAGTTGAGAGCATTACCTGCACTCTGTAACAATTCCAAACTCAGGATCCGTCTTATTGACCTGACTCTCTGGCTCAAAGTCTGAAGTATTGAACACTGAAAGACTAAAGCTGACATAACCATTTAAGCTTTCATCGGTGCTGTAACCATATATGTACACCAGTTTTGGGATGAAGTCAGAAGTGAATGAAATAATCAAGGCCTGAAAGGAAAACAAAACAAGTTATATAAAATTTAACTTTTGAAGAAATGAAGCTTTCAAATATATTATATTGTTATGAATTAAAGTTCTGCATTTATTTAGCTGTAGATAACTGAAGTTTTTCTGTTTATGAATCTATGCTAAAATATGAATTCCATTGTGATGGAATGTATGCTAATATATGAATTCCATTATGATGGAATGTATGCTAATATATGAATTCCATTATGATGGAATGTATGCTAATATAGAATAATTAAAAACTAATTAATATTAAGATTGTGTACACAAATTAACTCCTAATATACCACAAACCTTTTAGATAGGTTAGGAAGTTGATTTAGTTTTACAGTGTGACTACTAGATATTTATGTTTGTTATTTTTCTCATATCAGTTCATAAAATTGTGGTTTAAGACCTATACTGAGTTGATATAAGTAAAATAACAGTAAACAAGGCAAGCTTGACTTTTGTGTGAATATTAATTCATTGAAATAATGCATAAATACATATTACAATTTAAAAAACAAATTGAAAACTTGTAAAATAATTGGAACGGGTCAAATTAAATTAAAAATTTTTTAATATTTAGAAACACTCACATTTGAAATGATTGCTACTTCTGAGATGCCTTGCAAGATTCCAAACCAGACACCTGGAAAAATAAACATTAATTGTTATTCCATGTCCATTATTAATCAATGTGGTTAATTTATGTTCCATTCTCCAGATATAAAATTGACTGCAACTCTTCATGACTTTTTCAAGACATTTCAGAAGCAGGCAAGAATATAATAAAACTATAAACCATTGGACTATAAAATACATGAAGTGAGCTAGCTTGAAGTAAAAAAAAAATCAGCCTTTCCACTAAAACGTTTCTGATTTCTAAAACTGTCTAATTCATAATCTCTGTAAGAGCTTTCCTGCCCTGATATAATATACTTAGATGTAGTTATAGCAATGGGGACTTTAGCAGTGCTTACTGACAGAAGTGGGTCTGCTTAACTGGCTCTTTTTGTGGCAAGCTGGAGATATGGTGTTAATAAATAGGGCCTACATGTACTAAAGTATTTTCCTTTTCCAACATTTAGTGTGTGCAGAGGATCCTTCTTTTCCAAAAATGTGTTGTCTGTAGAGGAATACAATGTATTCTCATATTTTCTGTCAACTAACAGCATATCTAGAGAAGATGTGGTCATATTTTCTGTCAACTAACAGCATATCTAGAGAAGATGTGGCCAGAGGTTATGTATGGATGCATATTTAATTTCTGAAGGGATGCATTCTAGTGTGTCAATATCTCAGGACTACAAAGTCATGACAGAAGCACATGACACACATTTGAGCCATCTCATCATTATTCTGTCAGATTTGTTGACCCATCTGCAGAGATAGCACATCTAGCATTTGCCATCACTTAGGAGTTTGCCAAAAAGGACAAAGGTGCAATGTCTACTAGTAAGAAATTGAGACAAGGAGCGACAATGATGATTTTTTTCACAGGTGACAGCTTGTCAGCCCATTCCCCAAAATTCCTTAATTGCATCATATGATATAACTGGACAGAAAACAGTGCATTCTTTGAAACCTGAATTAGAAGTCCAAGCTATAGCTGCCACATGATTGAGGGTTTCAGAAAGAATACTTTCTGTTTCATATTTCTCCTCTTTATACAATATAACTATTATAGTTTCCCCATTGTTATGGGTTTCACATCTTATTTAATTTTTGCAGTTGTAATATTTATGTATGTGTCAAAAGTTAACCTCCCAGTTCTTTGCAAGACTCCATCATCTTCAAGTGTCAAATTAAAATTATCCTTGATATCCTGTATCAATCACAGTCTGGTCTGCCTCTTTTTCTCTTTCCTGGAATCTTTCCTTCCATGATTAATCTTTCGAACCCATTTTGTTCTACATGTGAGCTTGCGCTTTTTGATAGTTTTGAGGAGCCAAGCATGTTATAAAAATGTAGCCAATATTTTACTATCTATAAGTTTTTAAGGATATCTATATTGGATCATCTTTCTGTCCATCATACTCTTTCTATAGCATTTTACTTCAAATTCTGATATATTATTTTCAATTGTGGAGGTTATTATCCAAGCCTCACAACACATGGAGCAGATGAAGAATATAGCTTCTTAAAAGTTATAGGCCCTCAGATTTTCTGTTTGCCACTTGGCATAGTATTTTCATCTGTGATGTCTTTTGTAGAGCCATCTAATCTCTCTCTGATTATCTGCTGAGCAATCTCCATGTGGTGTTAATTAGTGACAAGAAATAGTGAAAGATGTTCACATTTTGTAGTTGTTATTTGTCAATAAATATTGTAAACATCCATGTGGTTTTAATTGTGTTTTATATCTGATTGTGCATTTTCAATGAATTTCTAAATGTACAAAAATGGAGAATGTATAAACAATTACAGTAGGCATGCAGGAATGCATATAAAATCATTAACAGCTTACCAATATCCTGAGCTCGCAAGGCAAGGGGTCGTCTCCACTGGGTGGTAAACTTGTAGGCATCCAGTCTGATCTCAATGATGTTGTTAATGAGGGCAAACAGCGGAGCCAAGGGAAAAGCAGCAACAAATATTGTCACAAATCCATACTGGATTACTGGGAAAAAAATATTGTTGTTGAAATCAGATTCACAAACATATTTAGGCCATCAATAAACCCTGTTATTTCGATGTAATGTAGGCCATCAATAAACCCAGTTATTTTGATGTAATGTAGGCCATCAATAAACCCAGTTATTTCGATGTAATGTAGGCCATCAATAAACCCAGTTATTTCGATGTAATGTAGGCCATCAATAAACCCAGTTATTTCGATGTAATGTAGGCCATCAATAAACCCAGTTATTTCGATGTAATGTAGGCCCTAAACTCTTGACAAACAATAAATTCTAGCTTTTTGACTGGATAATTTCCATTAGCGCTTTTTTGCAAACCATGACATAGGCTTTTGTAATCTGATTCACACATTAGCTATGGTTCACTAATAATGGCACAGACTTCTGTCAGCTCATGAACTTACTCTCTCTTCAAGTACAGCTATCATAATTCTCTGATTGGAAACGTCTAATCCATTTCTACTCTCATTTTGTGTGTGTGTCCTTTGATGAATAGGTCCTTCCTAAACTAACCTGGTCTCAGAGTTTATGTGATGTATAAATATCTTCTGTAAATAATCAGCGAACTGACCATGTTCCCTTGAGCAAGTCTATCCGCTCTTTCATTGTCCTGTACCTCAGACATAACAGGGGTATTAGTTATTTACTGAAACATCATGGCCTATCTATATCTGTTCACTCTATTTCAGCAGATAGTGAAACGTTTTCACACTGATAGTTACAGATCAAGTGGTTTGGCCACATTATGAGAATGCATCATGAAAAGTTGCCAGTACAAACATATAACCAAATGAGATCAGGGTACAAGGCCAGAGGAAAACCATGGAAAAGATGGATAGAAAACATCAGGGACATCCTGAACAGACACGGTCATAGCACAGTCAAGGCCACACATCTGGCTTTAGAATGAAAGCTTGAGCTCCAATCACCCCTACACTTAACGGCAAGAGTGGATCACAAACCACCTTAGGAAAGACAATAGACAATAGTTACTGTAAATTAGTGATTCTACTCTCCTCTTCCTCTCGATGTCGCCCTCCCAATCTCACTGTGCACAACTCTTAATTTATGAAATCTTAGATTAATAGTCTCATTACTTGTATCGGTTCAATATGGAAGAGGTTCCTACATTCCGATGTTTTAATATTATGTGCAGTCATTTCAACAAATTTGTTACAGTATGCTCAGCTTTTGTGACATCACTAAAATCATGTCACTAGCAAATCTTGTTGCCACAAAAACAAAATGGCTAATTTTATCAGAGATGTCTATTTACTGAGTATGCTAGCTACATAAATATTTTGTTACAGACTCGTGGAGATAAAAAATGAAACAAAATGAAAAGGATCCTCCAATGGGGGAGGCTTACAGTGGATAGCTCCTAGATTGATGCATCCGGCAGCCATCCTAGTTATTGTAAAATGCGTACAGCATCTTTATCAATATTTATGCTAACACTGCTTATCTGCCCTTATTTTTTTTTTTCACATTCCAACTTTTTAATATCATAATATTGTTTCATGTTCCGCTCAATAATGTAGGCATCTCTCCCTGCATTGTAACAATGTACCCTCATCCACATTGTATCCATAGATAGAATATAGAACATATCACATATTTATATTCAGTGGAGTGATCACAGACTGGCTAGTATATCAGCTCTCTAATTACACATGACCAGATGAGTAGATCACCACAATTTACTGCATGTGTGAAGTCACAATTCATGTCTTAAGCATCCAGTCTGAACATTGAGAATGATTATTGGTACAGAAACAAACTTGATGATCGCTCTTTATCAATATTTTAACGCTGATATCAAACATGGACAGAGTACAGTAATACAGACATGGTAGGGCTATTGATACATTTTTAATAAGGGGAAGGGGTTTTACCTTATTTAAAAGACATATTTTTGTGTTAGATTCCTCCTTTTTCATGAGAAATTGATGGCCTTTTATGAAACATTATTAAGGAGTCTGTGATTATCAGTGCCTATCTATAACTTGTACAGTATAGGCCTACCACAAAAAAATTACATCCAAATGTCATGAGCTACTGGTATCTTCTAAAAAATGTAAATGGCTATTGTTTCTTTTATTCATAAAGAAAATTAACATATTGAATTGAAAAACCAAATGAATAGATTTAAAACTGATAATTACATTAAAGTCAGCAGTCCCCTAAATAGTTTATCTATCTATGTTCCTTCAGCACCGAATACATGTGTCAACTAGTATGAGTTTTCCATATTAATATGAGTTTTCCATATTAATATGAGTTTTCCATATTAATATGCATTTCGGGATTAAAAATAAACATCCCAAAAAAACCCCAAATTTTTAAATTAAAACTTTAAAAAAAATAACTTGGTGTTGAATTTCCTAGCATTTATTACAAATGTGAAGGTTTTGTTTTTATTTTACACGCTCATATTGAGAAACAACAAAATATTTAGTAGTAGATTTTTTAAATATTTGTGTGTGCTAAATATGAACGTTTTTATTGAAATCATCATCAAGTGACATATTCTTTCCAGAACGTAGTCTTTCCTATGGATCTCTTGAATTCTCTGAGGTCTTGAGCATGTTGCCCTGCATCTTCCAGTGACATGTGCAGGCATTGTTGAATGTCTTTTGTCCAACGGCGTCTTTGTCGGCCTTTGCCCCTGTTGCCTTCTATCATCCCCTCCTTTAACACTCTCTCCGTGCCATTGTGTCTCTTAATATGACCGAAAAAAAACTAGCTTTTTCTTTAATATAGTGTTCAGAAGCCAGCCTTCATGGACGTTAATTGTTCGTAACACCTCCTGGTATTATTTATTGAAATACGGAATAAATTATTAAAAATACTGATTTATAAAAGAAGAGGTTGACAACTATGTGAATACTGTGCATAGGGCAGAAACTAGAACTCTCCAGTTTGAGCGATGCAATGCTAATCTGTAATTCTTGTATGTTATTGAGACTCATAGTCTTTCTTGGTCTTTCTCTGTTTCAATAAATAGTAACTGGCCAAAATTGTGTCCCAATTGGTAATGGTTCAAGAAGCCTGTACAACTAAGCAAAGTAGGCCTATCATATATAGAGACTAGTCATTAGGCCCTATACAGAGGACGTATGCAGTGACTAGAAGATGTGGAAATAAATACTTCATGAGTATCAATGTACCAAAAGGGAAAAGATGGACTTTTGTGCAACAAGGCATCTACAGGAACTGTCAACATGCAGACTCTTACATTCATCTATTGAGGGTGATTAAGTAACTATGGACTGCTTGGAATTGCATGATGTGGTTCCAATATACAATAACACAAGATGATATACAAATAGGCTCCTATGAAACCAAAATATACATCAAAATAATGAATGAGTATGAAACAAAATATTCCACATGAGATGAACAATGTTATTAATCAAGAATGAATTACAATGTTAATTTAACAATTTTATTAATCAAGTATGAATTTAAGAACAAATAAAATTACCCATTTCCAAATATTCATCAAAAAGGCCCAAGTTTGGCAAGGACTCCATAATGTAATCTTTCTCCCATGATGCCACTTTTTCCTTTTTCTTCTCCTCAAGCTCTTTAACTTTTCTGGACTTAAACCAGTTCATTAGTTTCCTATTTCAAATTTTAAGTAAGAATGACATTAGTATTTACTGTAAATGCTTAGGCTAAGCAGTCATAATTTTTATGTCTATCCATCTATAACCTATTAGAGCTTGATCCAGCTTGCTACATTGTACATTTACCTACAAGACAAAATTATGATCTACCTTGCCTGTGTGCTAAGCATATTGTTGTAAACAATACTGTATTTTTACTGCTAGGGAGGTTCGAGTGGCTTGTGTGATAAAGGTTGCATACCCTTGCTGTAGCCACGTCATATTCAGGGGAAAATTAATTTAGGCCAACTCTCTGATAGAAAAATAGCCAGTCCTTACTGGGATCAAATCCCTGGACATCAAAGGTGTGAAAACAAAGCTCTAACCTCAGTCATCAAATCTCTAATCTCAGTCATGCGCCATACCTCGCATATTGTTGTATGTTTCCTTCTTCTTCAGCGTTCATTCTCAAACTCCAGCTGGATCTCTCTTGTAGCAGGACCATGGTCCTCCTAGATTTCCAGCAGGATGTTGTCCAGAGAATGGTAATGCATTGTGTCACCATTTTATTTGCGCCAATTGCCTGACACATCTGTCTTTGGCAGTGTATGTATCCAAAATACGGACATCTTACTCAGTTCATGAAAAGAGATTTGAAGATGTTTTACGTTTGGTATCTCTAAAAATATCTAACATCAGTTGGCAGAACAAGGTGGTTAACATGGAAGCCTTGCACTAAGATGTCATCCTTTTACTCAACACTCATAAATTGATGTTTAAGATGGTTTGGTTATGTGAAAATAATGTCAAATAATAACATTCCCAAGTAAATACTCTTCAGTGAGCAATCATCATCTGGTGTTAGGTAAAGAGACAAACAAGAACTAAGTTATTAAAGGCATCTGTTAGACATCCTTGAAGGATTTTTTAATTAATCCAAATTGTTGAAAAAAATATGCCGAAGATCCTACAGCGTAGAGATCAGCATTCTGAAGACACACCCAGTCATTTATGAGAGCACTGAAGGAGAAGTTGGAAACAAATTAATGACATAGGCCTATTTAAAGGCTATATATATATATATATATATATATATATATATATATATATATATATATAGGTATATAAGTCTAGGGCCTATGTATAGGTATATAGGCATATACTGCTCTCACCCCTGTTTATGCCTAGGGACCTATAAGGTCTATATAGGCCTACTGCTCTCACCCCTATTTTAATTTAGACCTAGGAACTATAGGACTAGGCCCTATACTGCTCTCACCTCTGTGAATCAATAATTGACAAAATCAGTCAGGAGAATATCTGCTATTTGAGGGTTTCATAATTTAATTGTATTTTTATTCTAGCTCTAAAAATTTTCACTTCACAATTTTTAAATTATCTTTTCTTTGGGGAAACCACCAAATGTCCACAAAAATTCACCATTCTTTACTTTATCTTTAACACTACCGGGTAATTGCTATGTTCTATTTTTCTGAGAGAAGAGGGGGTTTGAACCCATGTTCATATTTATGAACTTGAATAGGTTTTTAGAACAAAATTATCCTTCAAGAGCTAAAATTTGCTGATAATAATAATAGACAACTTCACAGACAATTATGACAACAAATTTTCTGATAATTATAAAAATACAGCTTAGGTCTATTATTTTCTTTTGCAGCTTATTATGACAAACTTCTTGTAACTTCTAATGGACACCACCAAAGACTTATAGGCCTATTTCTACACTTATAATTCATAACGAGTGTTACTTTATGTATGATCTGTATCTTTGATACCTTGAAGTGGAATGATATTGTTATTGAACTTACGGCAGTACTGCCTCCTTGAAGTTATTAAATGTTTGCTTGCCCACCATGACAATTGCCAATTGAATACACAGTTCTATAAGACATCCTGCTGGGTCACACTGTTGGAAGAATGGACAAATGAAGTGTATAGGGGCATACACACAACATAATCTGTCAATCTTATAAAAATAAGGAGCACAGTCAGTGCCATTATATATAAGAGTTACACAGTTAGGGTGTGTACAAAAAACAGTCAGTTCCATTCTATTCAAGTGTTATACAATGTGAGTATGTGCAAAAAAACAGTCAGTTCCATTCTATTAAAGTGTTATACAATGTGAGAATGTGCAAAAAACAGTGATATGATTATGTAGAGAGGCGTTTCTTCAATACTGCTAGAGAGTTGCAGACAGGTGGTACATGTGGCTGTGTGCAAACAGTCACATGTCCTTGCTGTCGCCACATCATGTGCAGTGTGTTTTTAAAAAAAATAAATACCTCCAACAGGAGAATCTAAGTCCTTACTGGGAGTTGAACCATGAACCTCATGGATGTGAGATCAATACTCTAGCCTCTCTGCCATGTATCACACCAATCTTTTTATTTGATTTTCTATTGAAAAAATCTTTTTATTATTCAGTTGCAAGTTTTATATTGTAGGTCTATGCCCTGTTGGCTTCAAATTATGGGTTAAATGCATGTCTTGTCATAATTTCTTACTTTTTTTCTTCCATCAAATAGGCCTAATCTCCATGGATGATGTTTTAATTTCTTACTTTTTTTCTTCCATCAAATAGGCCTAATCTCCATGGATGATGTTTTAATTTCTTACTTTTTTTCTTCCATCAAATAGGCCTAATCTCCAGGGATGATGAAGAGATGCAGGCCACAGAAAATATTGCACTTTGTCCTTTTGTAACAGACTCCTAGGTTCTAAATTTACATGTATACATTCCTAGGTGGAATTTCAGATGTAGTATGCAGGTGGATCAATAAATCTGATGGGAGAATGATGAAATAGATGCTATGCTTCTAACAAGATGTGATTATCATGGGATATTGCTACACTGAAATACCTCTCTTCTGGGCCGAAACATACATCCGTAACCCTCTTAACACAATTATACCTTTGAGACTATCAATATTATTGTCAGAAAGGCTATGATCACAGCTAAAGGGATTGCTTATTCATTTCTTTTGTTTATTTCATTGACCTTTTGTTTTGTTCTAACATATTCTCTTAGTCTGGCTTTCTTGTTGCAGCTAATGTATGCATGATAAGTTATAATATCAAATGTTATACCATACCTCTTCTTGTCTATGTCCAACTACATGATTGTAATTTCCAGGGCGACCAATCAATCTGTAGTAGAAAACTCTTAGTTAATCTTAGATCAATCATATTGCAGCTATTTGTAACTCTTAGTTAATCTTTGGCCAATCATATTGCAGCTATTTGTCACTCTTAGTTAATCTTTGGCCAATCATATTGCAGCTATTTGTAACTCTTAGTTAATCTTTGGCCAATCATATTGCAGTAATTTCTATCTCTTAGTTAATCTTAGAACAATCATGTTGTACCAATTTGTGGTGACTAAAATTGTGATAACCAAAAGAATAAACATCATTGTTACATAATCAAGAGAAAAAACATCATTGTTACAAACTTACTTTCCCTTGAAGAATGCAATATAGAAGAGGGATGCATAGTGGTTAACAAACTGAAAGAGGAACATCTTCAATGTAAAACTGTCTTCCCACTCAGTTAATGTGCGGTGTGTCTCTGAAAAAAAATGTCATAGAAATAATTGCACTTTAAATCTTCTCTACCTCCCCAGCATTCACTAGTACACTCTAGATACAAATTTTTGTGTTGCTGTGGTTAAGTAAAATGTACCACTTATGGAGATGTATGTTTCTTTCAACCACTTACATTAGCCCAGTGTGGTTATATCAGAGTTTTACAACCATAAAAATGAAGTCACATTTCTGGTAATCTAGTCACAACAACCTCCAGAGCTGATTTTTTTCCATTTTTCTATTACTGAGCTCTCTATACCTCCAGAGCTGGTTTGTACCACTTTTCTATTACTTAGCTCTCTATACCTCCAGAGCTGGTGTGTACCACTTTTCTATTACTTAGCTCTCTATACCTCCAGAGCTGGTGTGTACCACTTTTCTATTACTTAGCTCTCTATACCTCCAGAGCTGGTGTGTACCACTTTTCTATTACTTAGCTCTCTATACCTCCAGAGCTGTGCATACCACTTTTCTATTACTTAGCTCTCTATACCTCCAGACATTTGTTTAAATAGGATTGGAAGAAATGCATCAAGATAATACTTTAGGCATCACAATGTAACATCAAATGTAATACCATCACAATGTGACATCAAATGTAATATCATCACAATGTGACATCACAATGTAATACCATCACAATGTGACATCAAATGTAATATCATCACAATGTGACATCAAAATGTAATACCATCACAATGTGACATCAAAATGTAATACCATCCCAATGTGACATAAAATGTAATACCATCACAATGTGACATCAAATGTAATATCATCACAATGTGACATCAAAATGTAATACCATCACAATGTGACATCAAAATGTAATACCATCCCAATGTGACATAAAATACCATCACAATGTGACATCAAAATGTGACATCAAAATGTGAAATATTGCAGCAAAATAAAAAATAATTATGCTGTCAAGCACACTAATAATAGTAAAACCCATAACCCGTCAGAGTTATAGGGGTGTCACAATGAGACACTTTGTATCTCCATGCATCTCTATACTCTACTACCCTGATGAATTTGAAAACTTCATTTACTGGTCAGTCCTTGATATTATCCTATTATGTCTTCTTCTGGCTGCATTATCTCTTCCACTCACTACCATACCTTGAATGTTTTGTCATTCAGTAATATCACATCATATGCCCATACCATCAGAGTTTGTTATGTTTTATAACCAAGAAAATGATATATTGGTCTGTGTCTTCTTTTGGGACTTTTTATTTGCCTGTTACCTAATAAAAGACCATTGAATTTCTTTGCTGATTACCAGTGTTATTTAAGCTTTATCAACAAACATCTTGTTGTTTATTGCTTATAGTTACTTTCCTGTGGTCCCTTATTAGACTAGTCATTAGACCAATCAATAACACAATATTTTTCCATGATCAGCCTCCTTGCCCCCAGGGAAACCATATGGCTCAAGTAAAGAACCACTGATTTAGAGTACACTTCTCACTTTCTATACCTCCTTCTTCTTGCTTCCATTCTCAATATTCCTGCAGATTAGTATGATGTATTCTGAAGAATGGAATATGTTGTGTCATGGTTTAAAGCTTGACTGCGATACCATTTGGTTTGAAAAATGTATCTTCAGGATGGTTTCTGGGTCACCTTAACCATCTATGGGATGGGACAGCCAACTCCACCCCAAAACCTCTATAGTTGTCTCTTACAACATGCATGACAGATAACAGTGTCACTATTCTTTGCAACCACATCGGGCCTCAGACAGGCACCAATTTCTATAACATCTGATCATATTTCTCCTAAATTTTCTATCCCTTATTTCCTCCATTATTTTCTGTAATAATCTTTCTGATCCAATTGTTTTTAACTAAATTTTAAAAATCACACAAAACTGCACTTACCAAAATTAGTTAGGGCTTCCGCTAAAAACTGGTAAATTTTGCCCAGAATTATAATGACGAGAAGATTAATCAATGATGCTGTGATTGAGGTAATAATTCCACCTCTCTCTTTAATGGTATCCTGAGGAACTCCATAAAGTATGGCAGACACTGTCAAACGGTAAATGATGACACCAAATACTGCAGCAAGCACAAGGCACAGCTGTAAAGATACAAATATATTTAGATAAAATAGTGAAATTATTTATTGTCAGTTCAAAAACAATTGGTAAGGAATATAGTGAAAGTATATATCATATGGTAAAAATATTAAAATACAAAACAATGAAAATATAAATGTGCAAATGGTATAAACTTCAAAGTATAAATGGAAGAAAAAAAGTTTTAATAACAGCATATTATAACCAAAATTTGGCTGTTTCACCTACAAATGTTAAGTCTATATTAATATATGAATCTGAAATATGGCACACAAATGGTTACATTAAAAATATAACTAGAATCAAATCGTGTTACAGCAACTTGGTCCATAATGAAATAATACTTATGCAGGACCAAAATAACTGAAATTCACTACATACTGTACTTTTAAGATTAAATATAATTGGGGATTTTGAAAAAAGTGTTGCTGAATAGGAAGATTTGTTAGAAAAGGATGCACTATAAAGAGATTCCACTGCACATGTATTATCAGCTGTAGGTACATATTAATTGGGGGTGGAGGAGGAAGAAAGGGAGTTTCACATAATTAAAAAAGAAAGGCCATTTTCCACTTTTAATTGCAATTCCTTAGTCTTCACTCAAGTTTTGATGACCATTGTCTTTGTGCATAATATTGTTATTGCAAGGGCTATCCAGTTATCCAAGGGCTATCCAGTTATCCAAGGGCTATCCACTTTCTGGCTCAGTTTTTCACACTAAAAGTCATGTTCTGTTTTTCTTAAATCGGATTTGAACCTCCAACCTATTTATCCACGGGCTTCCATATATTAATAAATGTAGGCCTATAAATTGTCTACTCTGCATCTTTTGACATGATGTGCTATCAAGCACAGAGCTGTGGAAAATAACAAATCAGTGCTCAGTAGAGGTAGGGATGAAGACAGAAAATGGAATTGAATAAGATACACCCTCAGAAAGTGATCTGATAACATAACTATACATATACTTGACTAGAACACACACAGAAAGAGTTGAATTGGGAGGTTGAAGTATTCCCAGTGAGAAAAATAAACAAGGAGGCTAGATAAATCATGACCTCATCATTGGCACAAGATAGTACAATAAAAAAAAATTGTTGGTCAGAAGCTTATCCTTATGTATTGTCTTAAGTAGCTGATTACCTAACCCCGCTCCCAATTGTCTTTTTTACTTGCTCATGTAATTATTTTCTTGTGGTCTAGCGAATTATTTTCTTGATACCAACGCCACTTGTTACTGATTTGCTTTAATTTTACAGTTATAAAGCTCACATAGATCAAATATAAGACTCACCATGAACAAAATAACCCATAATGATGAGACAAAGCGACAAATACGAGATGGAAAGCTCAAGTAAGGCTCCTCAATCTGTGAAGAAATTTTACTTTAAAAATTAGAAGAAAGTAAACTTTATTTTGTGAAGAGATGTAATCATGAAATTATTTTGTGAAAAGACATAATCATGAAATTATTTTGTGAAAAGACATAATCATGAAATTATTTTGTAAAGAGATATAACCATGAAATTACTTTGTTAAGAGACATAGACATAATCGTGAATTTACTTTCTGAAGTACAACCTATACTCTAGGAAGAAATAATCATGAAATTACTTTTCTCTTATGACATTACTGATTGCTAAATTTACCAAAGATAAACAATTCTAGACTGTACCTACGACATCTAGATTTGGTTACGAAAGACAATCTCTGATTGATTGTTTAAATATATAACAAGCCCGCCGTTATGCTTCAATTATTGTAGGATTAATACAGCCCATTAAATGTTTATGTTTTGTTCAATCCATCCACATGCACACAATTTATTTGTTAACTCCCTTTTATTATAAAAAAAGTTTTTTTTTTAAATGGTGGATGATGATCTTCTAGTCTATAGCCTTTCTAACAAAAAGGTAAAAAGTTTTAACTCAAATGTGTAACTGATTAAGTGAAATGTGCCTTCTTTGATAAGTTTCACTGCTGTCAACCATGGGTGATAGTCCAATTTGGTTATATTACAACTATTCACTCGAAAATATAGTGGACATTGGTGTTATGATAGTCCAGCCATGAGAACAGCTGAAAATTTGAGTTTAGTATAACAGTTGAGTAACCAAGGTGATTACTAAGGTGACACATGAATTCCTATAGCGATTGCTGTCTCTAAGGCATGGTTTTGTTATATTTGGATTCATGTATATTCCCTGGAGGGAGAAATTTCAGTACAGCAGTATCATATGATCACCACATCCTGCCAGGAACGCAACATACACTTCTGAACCAAGTAGTAAGAATTAGACCACTAACTCTAACTCTTTGAAATCAGTATTATGACATTGAAAGGAGATAATAAACATATTTTGCTTTTTTCTGGTTGATTAAGAAGAAGGGTACAATACGAGAATCAGTGGACAGGTTTTTATGGAACAAATAGCTAACGTAATTAAACGGAACGAACTTCCGATAAAGACGCATATACAGACGCATCAAATATTCGACACATTGCGCGATGAGAGCCCCTGACCACTCGACATGCGCACTGCATACTGAGTGGGAAATGGATGGCCAGTTCATTGTGCAAAAATAGCTAGATTGGTATTATAAGTTACGACTTTTTAAGTTTCTAAGATAGTGCAATAGCATATGAAATTAAAAAGTTGGTATGTTGTCACGTGATTTGTCCACTGATTCTCGTATTGTACCAGGAGAAGTACTTAAGAATTTCTATAGCTCAGCATTAAACTGTACCTTTTTTATATTTACTGTGCAGGTAATTTTTACATTATATTTTACATTAAATTATATTTGCTGTGTAATAGGAAGGCATATCTGCAGCCAACAAAATTTTGCATGATTTGGAGATATGGATGATATTTGGAATAAGAGTTACACATAAAATTACAAAGTAAATAGGACTCCTCTGTGTTAATCCCGTTCATTATTGTTAAAACAATATAAACAATGTCTGATACATGTAGGCCTATAAAACACTATGCTTGGGATGAAATGAAAGTGCTGTAACTTTAAAAAAGGTTGTAGACCCTTATAAAACAAAACTTAAAGAAAGTTCTAATACATAAAAACTTACGTAAGACATACAAAATAGGCCTGCAAAACTTACAGAAGACTTTATTTATAAAACATACAAGATTTACAGAAGACTTTTAAAACATATAAAACTTGCAGAAGACTTGTAAAACAAACAAAACATACAGAAGACTTTACTCATAAAACATTCAAGAGTTACAGACGACTTTTAAAATAAACAATACTTGAATAAACTTCTAAAACACAAAAAACTTACACTAGATGTATAAAATAAACAGAACTTGTAAAACAATTTAATTAAATCACAGAAAATTATAGAAAAATTACTTACAAAATTCTTAAAATCAAATAAAATTTACAGACAATATACATTTATCACAACAGCTGAAACATTTTTTAAAAGAATTTCAAAAATTTGAATATGATTATATGAATATTAGGCCTATGTAAGTACTAATCTCAGCAAATACGAGAATATTGAAAAACAAACAAACACATTAGGGGAGGGATAATTTTGGTAAGAGTAAAGAAGTGAAGTAAATAATAGGTTTTAAGCACAATAATATGGAAAGTGTTATAACTCCTTATGAAATATAACCAAATATGAATGTGAACCCATGATAGGTTATGAACAGAACACCTGATTTGAACAAAAGTTAAAAAAACATGAGAAACATACTTTGTTTTGGGTAGGATTCAAAATGTGGAAATACAATATGAAACAATGAAGATTGACAGATGAAATTCTAGAATCTGATGTAAATCAAATCATTTAATAAATAAAACAGTGAAGATTGACAGATGAAATTCTAGAATCTGATGTCAGATAAATAAAAAGAAATTTCTTATTTTTAGTTATATTTAATTTCTATGTTTAAGTGAAATTGTGTGTTTATCTGTTAGCATTAACTTATAAACCTCAGTTGAATGTATTGTATCAGGACAACCATCCGACTTGATTTCCATAATTATTTAGACCAGAGAACAGAGATGTGTTGTACTACTGTTTTATTTATGCCAATGCCTAACCATCTGACTTCTGTCATAGGCCTAAGTGAAATTAAGAGTACAGAAATTTTTAGAAAAATTATCATCCATCTTTCTAGGAACACTGTCTCAAGTGTCTGGCACATGTGTCTGAAACAAGTGTGTGGCACAAGTGTCTGAAACAAGTGTATGGCACAAGTATCTGGGACAAGTATAAGAAAATTAAAAATTAAATGCCCTATAGAAATTATTAATTGCATAATGATTAAAATTTACTTGAGTTTGTTGAAACTCGGATAGTTTTAATAAATATAAAGAATTGTCTAAGATTAATGAGAAACTATAATGAAAAATAACTAACATGAGATGAGGACAGCAATAAGATGAGTATAGAAATATGATGAGCACAGACATAAGATGAGTACCGGCACCTCAATAAAATGAGGATGTAAATAACATGAGGACTGAAATGAGATGAGTATAGAAATATAATGAGGCCAACAATAGATGTGGACAGAAATATGATAAGCATGTCTCTTTGCTGTTAGCTTATGTATTGATAAACATAGGCCCCTAAGGCAAGTATTTATCAAATGTAATCATTGCAAAATATAGGGCCTAAAGTAAATATAATATATGGTGAAAATGCTGAAAAATCTAAGAAAAAGAAAAGTAAGGAAGGCGTACACATAGAATGATTTATGAGAATAGGGACCTACATGAATACATGTGTATCATATAGCAGGATATAGGCCTATTATGAAAAACGTATGTCTTCAGGCATATGTATGCCAGAGAATATTGTGTGTACAATGCAGGTGGTAGCAATAAATATTTTTTCCCCACACTTCATATTATATTCTCCTTTTTAATAGGAATAATAATTTTAAATCACCAATGGCTCCTAGGTTGACCCACACTAAGAAAAATGGGTAGCAGATTTTCTAAGAAGTAATGGCAGCAGGGTTTATGTTGATCACATCTTCCATAGGTATGCCGGAATACCATTTGGACATGCAAAAAAAAAAAACCAGGTCTAACACAATATTCCTACTCTAAATTACATATTGTTGTTTTTTTACAATATATAATTTTGACTCAGCCCCTATGTCGTCGCCAGTTTGTGTTCACAATTTTACTGGTTATTTCCCTTGAAAGCCAGATATTTTTGAGATTTTCAAGATGGTACAATATTTGATTGCTACTCTGCATACGTTTAAATTTGTAGAAGCAATTTCTTCCAAACATTTGTGTAAATACATTTTTTTTGGTGCATTTTTACAAAGTATACTTTCTTATTTAATTTCACTTTAGTTAGTTTTCTACAATAAAATATTATGAGCTGATACCAGTTTAGCGTATTTCTGCATTCAGTTTTTGTAAAAAATTTATTCTTTTCCCCTCAAAAATCACATTATACAGGAAATGATACCAAGCCCATAGAAATATTACTAAACAACTTTTCCAAATTATTTTTACCTGAATCTAATTAGTTAATTAGTTAGTTATTCCACTAGGGCTAAAGATGGCACATAGGGAGGATGTCATAGATTTCCATGTCTCTCGTTTCATTACAATTTGCTTCAGATCTTCATTGTTTCTGCTACCGATGGTGAAACATCCTTTGTAATAGTTCTACGTAAAGTTTCTTTTGGTTTACTTTGCTTTCTCCTGCCCTTTGGTGACCACATCAAAGCTTGACAGGGGAGTCTTTCAGTATCCATTCGTATCGCGTGTCCGATGTAATTCCAGCAACGCTTTCTAATACAGGTGGATACATATTCTGAATCTAATACACTTGAAATATTCAGTAGGCCTAATCATATTTTTATCATGGAAATCCAAAAATGGTGTATTAGTAACACTGAAATGGGAAAACTTTTTAAATAGCACTCACAGACTTGTGAATAACATAAGTGCAATTTAATAGCTCATGTTCATTGTGAAAACACAATGAGACTAAATCAACTAGTTCAACTGAGTTTGTTTAAATCAAATCATTTTCAAATGTACCCCTTACAGTGAGGCACAGCCCTTTCACCCAGGAAATTTGGTAATATCAGAGTTATTATCCTTAAAATATATTCCAGTCGTGATTCTGGTAATCCAATCACTAGACCTGAATACAGTCCCCAATTAAAACATTTAAAAACATGAGGTAATCACTGTTATTTCGTATATAGTCCCCTATGAACCTTTTCACAATTTTCCCTCTTGCAGCTAAAGTAATGTTGCATAATTTTTATAAATTTTAATTTAAGCAAGGGTACAGCAGTAGGATGTCATGAATCCAAGCAGGAGCACTATGTTTGTGGGAGCATAAATAAAACAAAGATACAAAAACCATACAAGGAAAACTACTTTTGCCAATATCACCATTTAGCATATGTTGTAATACAGGCAAGCAAGTATTTTCTTAAGTGTACAACTTTCATACAATGGTTAGTTCCATACTTTCGGGTAATGGGGACTTCAAACTTTCAGACAATAGGGGCTTCAAACGTTCAGGTAATGGAGACTTCAATCTTTCAGATAATAGGGGCTTCAAATTTCAGATATGTGGACTTCAAATTGTGTTATTGAAAAATTGTGGATCATTAATGCAGACAAAATAAAAAACACAAAAAAGTATGAGGATTAAAACCTGGCATTAAACTTAATACTATTTCATATGGTCATTAATTGGATTAGTCTTGCAATGATCCTTAAAATTCAGATAAATTTTACACTTTTTTTAATAGGTGGCGTTCTGTATAAGTATTTC
The DNA here is from genome assembly GCA_034231615.1 of Meghimatium bilineatum. Lineage (NCBI taxonomy): Eukaryota > Metazoa > Mollusca > Gastropoda > Stylommatophora > Philomycidae > Meghimatium > Meghimatium bilineatum. The sequence goes on along the minus strand of CM067311.1, from coordinate 60,007,965 downwards.
AAAAATTCATATTATCTAATTTATTTTACTAAATATAACTTTAAGTTTGTGATTTATTTTGTATTCTGGCCAGCCTTTGCCTATTTGTATATGATAGCAAGCAGATAATAGTGAGTGTAGGGCCTATATGCTCAAAGATTGAATGAATGCAAAACTTCATATATTTTCAATACTATCCTAGCAGTTGTGACTACTTTTAAGATAGCTTGAACGTATCAAGTTATCTCAAGCAGTTATGATAGCTTGAACGTATCAAGTTATCTCAAGCAGTTATGATAGCTTGAACGTATCAAGTTATCTGAAGCAGTTATGATAGCTTGAACGTATCAAGTTATCTCAAGCAGTTATGATAGCTTGAACGTATCAAGTTATCTCAAGCAGTTATGATAGCTTGAACGTATCAAGTTATCTCAAGCAGTTATGATAGCTTGAACGTATCAAGTTATCTCAAGCAGTTATGATAGCTTGAATGTATCAAGTTATCTCAAGCAGTTATGATAGCTTGAACATATCAAGTTATCTCAAGCAGTTATGATAGCTTGAACGTATCAAGTTATCTCAAGCAGTTATGATAGCTTGAATGTATCAAGTTATCTCAAGCAGTTATGATAGCTTGAACGTATCAAGTTATCTCAAGCAGTTATGATAGCTTGAATGTATCAAGTTATCTCAAGCAGTTATGATAGCTTGAACGTATCAAGTTATCTCAAGCAGTTATGATAGCTTGAACATATCAAGTTATCTAAAGCAGTTATGATAGCTTGAACATATCAAGTTATCTGAAGCAGTTATGATATCTTGAACTTATTTCCATCAAGTTTTCTGAAGCAGCTATGATACAAAGCAAGAATGTACTAATTTAATTTTAGTATGATTAATTTCTTACTGGTCCTCTCTGAAAAGATACAATTACAAAAGTATTTATGGTTAATATTAGTTACTATTAGTTAATATTAGTAGTTATTATTCTACACTAGGATTAATAGATCTATAAATAATCTCAGATATATATATAATCACAAATGATGGTACACATGAAACAGAGGTTAAAATGAGAATATGAATGGCAAAGAGTACTTTCAATGATGTGAGGAAAATATTAACATCGAAATAAATCACAAACTAATAATGATAATTATAAAATGCTACACCTACCCTACGTTAGTGTATGACTTAGAAACATGGATAATGAACAAACAGTTAGAAGAAAGAACTGGTGTCTCTGTGGATATGTGGATACAGAGAACTTTGTGGCAAGAGAAAAAAATCAAACACAGAAGCTCTGACAACATTGAGTATAAAAAAATAACTATTACAAGAAATTAAAATCAAACAAATTAGTTTGGACATATTAAAAAATATGACATTTGGTTCAAGACATTACTTGAAGGTAGAGTTTAGAGTAGGCAAACAAGAGGTAGACAGAGAGATAAAAGTGGGAGGGAGGAAAACATTACAAGATGGACCTAGCAGAGTACACCATCAAAACAAGAGACAAAGGATATTGGTGGACACCTGTGTGAGGCTGCAAAAGGCGGTGAAGTATACGGAAAAGACAAAAATTAAAGATATAGACATATTTTAAGCAAATGAAAGAAGAAGTCAGTTGCAGCCAACCTTCATTGTGTAGACGGCACTTGATGATGATGTCTAAATGTCAGAACGTTGTTTGAAATAAGGAGATATTAGTAGTTGAAATCTGCTAATTTTTACTTGGTATGTATGTATATATGTATATATGTATGTATGTGCTAATTTTTACTTGGTATGTATGTATATATGTATATATGTATGTATGTATATATGCATGTATATATGTATGTATGGTCCTATTCATTTTGCAGACGGCCAAAGCAAAAAACAATAAATTGAGCATTTTCTCATGAATAAGGATTTTTCAAGTGATCATGTTACAGCAACAGAATAATTTTTTTTTTTTTCTACTCTTCTTTTTTCCACATTTTTAAACATATTGTTTTTGAACAACGTTGCTGCCACACATACTTTATGCTTCCAGAAATCCTGAGTTTCTGCAGCATTTTCCCAGATTTTGGGATCTATGAAGAAATATTTCATCGACGTTTTACAGATGTCTTGATACCTCAAATTGGTCTACCGCGGATTTGCTGTCCTTCAGCCAGTTCTTCGAATAATAGGCCTACTTGTAAAATATGCAGACAAGACATAGGCCCTATAGGATTATATAGGCCTACGTAGATAATGAAGATAGTAGCAAATTGGAAAACACATTTTAGTTACAGTTTTAAACAATAAAAAGGACAATAAAGTAGTGAAATATGACGACAAGAAGATAATTTTCAAGTGGTTCCTTTTTTTAAATCAGTTAATAAAAACAATGTATGATATATTGGAAATAACAATCAATGACTATCTGAACAGTTCTATAGCTAATATTTTAATTAACCCAGAAATACCAATGAATTTAATTCTTCCCATTGTGCATGAATAAAAATTAACCAGATTAAAACAGTTTGTAAAGAAAGAAACACTATACCGGTTGTGACATTTTGGATTTCAGAAATCGCTCATGAACCTTTATCAATAAATACAATTCATTAACATTGATCTCCTATGCTGAAACATTGGATATGTTATTCATCAGGTTAGCCATAATCGATAATAAAAGCGTAAAACATGATCTACTTGTGATGTTAGTATGTTTTTTTAGATAGTTAAGTAGTTAGTCAGAGTAAACAAATAGTGTTATGTAATCACAATAACAAGAACAGGATAGCACAAACCAAATCAACATTTCAATAAAACAAGAAACATTCTATGAAATGGATAACGTCAATGCGTACACGGGTTCAAGTGTTATGATGTTATATTGAGCCAATACTTCTTTATGATAGTGAAGCATGGACAGTAAACAAGAATGCCCACTATAAGATGGAGGCAACTGAGATGTGGCTTTTAAGAAGAATGATGAAAATTCCATGGACAGCCAAAGGTCCTCAGAGATGCTGGAGTAAAGCGACAAATTATAGCGAAAATTAGAAGCAGAGAATCAAGATTTTTAGGGCATGTGATGAGAAAAGTAAAACTTGAACATTTAGTTTCCACTGGAAAAATCAAAGGGAGAAGAGACAGAGGAAGACAAAGAGAGACAAAGAGAGAAATTTCTGGATGGGTTTTCACTGTGACACAAAAAGAAGTCACCAACTGAACCTTTTAACAACACAGGAGACAGAGAGTTGTGGAAAAACATGATCGCCTACACTACTCGGCATGGCACTTCATTGATTGAATCACACTGATATTCCTAGTTCACAATGTTTGTGCACATTTTTCATCTGACCTTGCTTGGTCCCTGTAAATTCATGTCACATTTAATTTCCTTCATGTTTGAATGTGTGCCCTTATTAATGGCTTAGTTATAGTAACGAAAATGACATCTGTTGAATGGCCTTCATATATCACCCTTACTCAGATCAATTGCTTTCTTTAGAAGTATAAATGGACATAGATAAAATGTTACTAAAATAAAACATGGCATACTCATACTAGCAATGAAACACACACACAGTGACAACCTATTTCCATTTGTTCTCCTATTTGCCCTGTCTTACCGCAGCCATTATATCTCAAGTATCTTGGGTTATCCCTGATCATAATTTATCAGTTGTTTCCCTTATTTGCACTTTTTTTAAAAATTCAATATGTCACATCTTTATCATTACAGTGACTAGTTGTGAGGCTATGGCAATATATACGTATTTTATTCTGAACAATTGATTTTAATAATGAAATAAATCTAGGCCCTCTATCAGTCAACCATTTTTCAATAAATCGAGAAACAGCATCATTTTCCACCATCATATCCACAATCTGTCACATTCTCTGCTGGATTGTATCTCTTCGTCATCCATGGATACCATTTGACAGAAGACAAAAGTAAGAAATCAATACAAAACTAGCAGTAAGAATTGTTTTTCACGAGTGACAGATTATCAGTTTAGCCCCCATCGTTTCTTAGTCTCTTCCTACACTAGGTCTATGTCTGGAAATAAGAAAGCAATTATATTCGTTGCACCCCGAACTGGAAGTCCAGGCCCCAGTTGCCAAATGAACAGCTATTTTCTACGAATTAATTTCAATCATCTATAATTTTACATTACAACATTCAAAAATCTCTTCAGTGGATCATTAAGGCAAAAAAGGCAGAAGATGGACAAAATTTGCTTATAATCAGGTCAAGGCCTAACAATGAGAGTTAAAGTTCCTGATGCCCTTTCATGACATATTTTAGATATATAAGACACAAGACTTGAGTTATTTCAAAGAAAACAAGAATTTACTTCAGCAAATGAATAAACAACAGTTGGTGCCTATTGCCATGTTTGATGTCGAAGCAAGACAGTATCACAAAGGTCAAACATGTTTGACCCTGGTTAGCTTTAAGCTTAGTGGCCAACGTGTAAGTGCCAGAACCAGTTCTCTCATACTGCTGGCCTACTATCATTGTGGTTATACACGTCCATCATTCAGGAGATGTGGTCAAAACACTGAACATAATAGTTACCAGTGCTGAAGTTGAATGTGTCTGGTCATTAAAGCAACAATGCAATGCATTTATTTTCTCAGGACTACATCTGGCTGGAATTCAGTGGGAGTTTGAGAACAACGCCAAAAAATAAAACATACTAACTGCAAAGAAAAATTGAACTGAATGGGGCTTCAAGTATACAACAAATGACAATCAGGGGAAATAATATCATAATTTGAAAAGGATAACTCAAATGATAGATATAATATTGATTGACACAACAACTGACAGAATATGGATACATTCAACATGTTGATTTAGCATGCAGGGTGTTCATGCTCCGCCTACCTTGACTAAATCCACTTTTGTCATAATCTGTTTTCGTATATGTAATTAAGATTGGTACAGGTAACAGGTAAACTACAGAATCATGATATTGCTTGAATGGAAACACTGATCACAATTTTTGGGGACTTGATGTAGGCCTATCTAGATTCAGTTTATCTAATATCTTGTAAGTGGTTGCAAGTAATGACTAGTAATGATTGTTTATAATTACTTCTATCAGCTGGTCAATGACTGCAAGCAGTGTAGGATTTACCTATAAGCTAAACAAGCAATAGCTTAGGGCCCCCACCTTCTTGGGCCCCCAAAAAATCATATTTGGCATTCACATATAATATCTGGACTTATAAAGGACCCATATTTCAAATAGCTTAGGGCCTTATCAAGTCTAAATCCGGTGCTGACTGCAAATATTTTAATGACTAGTAATGATTGGTTGTAAGTACTTCTATTAGCTTGCCAATGGTTGCAAGTACTTGAATGATTAGTAATGATTGTTTATAAGTACTTCTGTCAACCTGTCAATGGTTGAAAGTACTCTTATCATAAACTCCATCATAATTTGTTTTTCAGCATAACTTTCCCAGCCCACTAAAATCTTGTGGCCACCCATTTTAACTGTGACCATGTTCACACTTACCCTTTCTGCCATTGTATGGATCATTAATAACTTCACCATAGAAACCTATAACTCCCTCAAATATTCTGTGTGCACAATCTCTTTTAACCAACAAAACAAATGTTGTTTGTTCCATTTAACAGGTTTCTAGTCAATAATTAGTGTAATTTTGAGATACATTTTGGAAGTAATGATTAAATGTTCGTCCATAATCATTATGTAGCATATCCTGGACAGATTTAGCAGTCATCAAAAACTTTCAAAAATCATGTCAAGCTCGAGCCAATCTTCCTGCTTCTATGAGTGTCATTTTCAGATTCTCTTTGATATCTTACGTCCAACATGGCCTACCTATTTTTCATTGCTTTGAAACCATTCCATACATTATGATCTATTCTAGGTTGTTGTCTTGTCTGATATGGCCAATATAAGTGATTTTATCTTAAAGAGATACTTTTTTGTTTAACCAGTTTTCTTTTATTTTCAATTGTTTCAGAAAGTCTTTATTCATGATGTTTTTGGCCCATCGTATTCTGAGGATTTTTCTGTAAAATTGTGTTTCAAATGCTTCAATTTTGTTTCTTCACCATATTGGTGATTGTCTACAACTCATCCATATATTGCAACTGGGAATATGTATGCTATACGGAAAGCTAGTTTTGTTATTTTGTTGCAGTCCAGGCATATGCTTTTCATTTGTATCAATGTATTTGATTGTCCAACCTCCATTTAACTTTTTCATAGCAATTCCCATTGCTGCTTATAAGAAAACCTATTTGAAATTGGTAACTTGTTCTAGTTTTCTGTTATTGATCAAGATTTAAAACATGTTAGTAGTTTAGTCACATGTCATATTCTTGGTCCTACATTCAACCAAACATATATTTTATTTTTATTGTGTTTTTTCATGAAAATTAGAGGTTTTTAGAGGCATTTTTTGCTATGGGATAGTAGTGTTGTATCATCAGCATATTTTAGTTCTGGTGTCTTGTGACCTCTGATTATCTTTCATGTATGGAAAATTATATAAATAGCTGATTAATATTAACAAAATTAAGATTAAATTTGAAATCAGTGATATTTCCTCATTGCCATCTAAAGTCTATAGACATACGGCGCATGCATGATACAGAATATCTACAATTATACTATATTTGACAGGCAAGTAATTAACTACCTACTCACCATGCATCTACAAATATCAAGCTATCCACTTTCTATGAATATACAAATAAAAACAAACAGAACTTGCACTAAAACAGGACAAGATGTCATAAGAAAGTAACCTGAGAACAAACTAAATAAGGAGATTAAGGAAAATAAGTTAAAAGCAGTTGGAAGTATAAGAAACACTTAAGAAATTATATTATGTTTTTTGATATAATTAATTATAAAATTAATAATATAATTTATATTAATAATTTGAAATGATAAAAACCGAACACATAGCTAATAGAAAGCAGCTACAGTTACATTGCAAAAATGAATAGAAATAAGTACACTTTGATTTTGTAACACTTGTGCCTATTTCTGTTAATTTTTGCATTTGTCTTGTGTTACCCATCCTTCACAAGTCTAATATCACGTTTTCCCCCAACACCGGAATTTTATCTGTTGATTACAGTTATGTAGCGCTGATGGTTGTTTTACATGATAATTAGGTGGGAAACTGTTGATGGACTGTAGGACAACTAGCCCCTACTTTTCTACACTTATGACTTTCTGCTGACAATAGCGTGCAGCAATTGAAAGTTTTAATTAGTTGGCGTGAACCTAATACTTCTCCAAACAGCCCAGGATCTCTCATATAGCAGGGCACATTGGTGTAAATATATTCCCATTGCGTAGGTTGGTAAGTGACATCCTGAGTGCTGTGATGCACCTCTTGGCTGGTTGCCTGCATCTGCAGCATCTTTACTAGCTAGAGCAGACTGTGGTCTTGCTCGATTTTAGGAGGGGCTAGCCAGTCTTATTTTTAAGCCTCTTTTGCCTGAGTTAAGCCCCAGTGAGGAAGGAAAAAGAAAACTACCTTAACATAAAACAAGCAAACATTACAAAGATACCAACAGGTTTGCCATAAGAAAACACATGACAATGAGAGAACCATAATCTAGATCACAAACTAGGAGTGCATATAGCTCATCATAAACCAAATACATCATAATCTTGAGACAATCATTTCACAACAGACAGATAATATCTGTTCATTTTGTTAGCAAGTTACCACTATCTGCAACAGTAAAGGAAGAGCGAAGGATAACAAACCTTATCATTAGATAAGTAAGTAAATAATTACATTAAGTTAAAAATAGGGGTCATTGACAAAATGACTTCTGAATAGCTTTAACACAGAAGTTCTCATTATGAGGAACAGGACATGTTCATTAGAGATCTTGACATTCTGATATATATATATATATATATATATATATATATATATATATATATATATATATATATATATATATATATATATATATATATATATATATATATATATATATATATATATATATATATATATATATATATATATATATATATATATATATATATAAATATATATAAAAATATATATATATATATATAAATATATATATATATATATATATATATATATAATTGCTTTCATCTCCTTATTCCAGGCATGCCACTAAACAAACCAGTTATGCAGACCACATCTACTGATAATAACTCTATTTATATAGTTATTCCTAAATACATTATTTAGGAAATAAAGAGTTAGGCATATTTCATTTGATATTTGAGAATGAATTATCAGAATAATATTAATTATAAACATACAAGATACATACAAATCAACAATACATATACATATGGTATTTAAGCACATAAACATGCATAAAATATACAGGATTATCAATATAATTCTACCAATGTGAGGTTCTGAGTATAGAACTAGCGCCTCAGAAGTAAAAAGTCATTTACCTAGAGAAACAATGAAGAATATGGGGCCTACACCAATCAGACACAGATTTGAGAGCAGATGGTGCCTGGTAAACATAATGGTATCTGGTATAGAACATGGAAGGAAATGAACACATAGGTTCTGGCAACATTGCATATGAAAAAATAAGGATATAAACACCAAGAAAATAAAAGTATTGTCAACATATTAAAAGAAGACATGATACCTTGTTGAAGACCGTACCTGAGGAGAGGTGAGCAAAAGATAGAGATAAAAGTGGGAGGGAAACATGAGATGGACAGCTTACGGTCTAGCAGAGTGCACCACCACAGCATGAGAGAGAGAGAGAGGATATTGGAGGTTCAATGCAGCCAAACAGAGACGGAACTAGATGATGATGATATGGCATAGAAGCGACCCGAATCAAAAGTATGCCATAATTGGATGTACTAAGCCAAAAGTATGCCATAATTGGATGTACTAAGCCAAAAGTATGCCATAATTGGATGTACTAAGCCAAAAGTATGCCATAATTGGATGTACTAAGCCAAAAGTATGCCATAATTGGATGTACTAAGCCAAATTTGGAAAAAAGTCACATTGTGAAAATAAATGTTATTAGAAAATATTTATATTCATTGGCTCAAATCACAGGAGATATTTGTTTGTTACCTGGGTGAATGATAGCAGTCATTCTATTTCAAGTCTCGAATAATGAGTGAACACAATCTATAATGATTGGTGACAATGAATGTTGAAAATATCCATTAGTAGTAATCTAACATATGATCATAATAGAATCTTGACGAAGTACAAGTTGTCACTCTTGATTCCTATACTAGATGATAGAGTTGTCACTTTTGCTCCCTCTACTAGCTGATAGTTGCCTCTCTTGTTTCCTATACTAGATGGTGGAGTTGTCACTCTTGCTCCTTATACTATATGATAGAGTTGTCACTCTTGTTCCCTATACTAGATGGTGAAGTTTTCACGTTTGTTCCCTATACTAGATGGTGGAGTTTTACTTTTAGATCCAGATTAGTGGTTCTTCAGTATTCTTTTTGTTGGCAAAGATTCCCAGAGATTTTATGTTCCAGATGACTAACTTACTTAATATGACTGTAGAATGCAATACTACAATCTGGACAGTCTTCTACCGTGGAGGGGTCTTCTTATGACTTCTTTGCAATATCGAAGCAGAAGGTAAATAAAAAGGCCAACTCTCTTTCAACAGTGCAGGCATGGGTCTTCAAAAGATTTTCTCACAGTGGAGATCATTGGAAGGGGAACAAGTCCACTGAACTGCATTAGTCTTATATCATGCACAGCTGGGTCACTACGTTCTTCTTTCCTTTTGACCATGGTAACACATGAATAGCAAACACAGGATAAATATCAATTGACAAACAAGAGCCATGAACAACAAACACAGGATAAATATCAATTGACAAACAAGAGCCATGAACAACAAACACAAGATAAACATCAATTGACAAACAAGAACCATGAACAACAAACACATGATAAACATCAATTGACAAACAAGAACCATGAACAACAAACACATGATAAGCATCAATTGAGAAACAAGAGCCATGAACAACAAACACATGATAAACATCAATTGACAAACAAGAGCCATGAACAACAAACACATGATAAACATCAATTGACAAACAAGAGCCATGAACAATAAACACATGATAAATATCAATTGACAAACAAGAGCCATGAACAACAAACACAAGATAAACATCAATTGACAAACAAGAGCCATGAACAATAAACACATGATAAACATCAATTGACAAACAAGAGCCATGAACAATAAACACATGATAAACATCAATTGACAAACAAGAGCCATGAACAATAAACACATGATAAACATCAATTGACAAACAAGAGCCATGAACAATAAACACATGATAAACATCAATTGACAAACAAGAGCCATGAACAATAAACATGTGTTATAAACAAACACAAACTCAACATGAGCCCAAAGATTATAATTCTACTCTTGAGATGGCGTATTCTTTCAAGTACATTAGTCTGTTCTTTATGGATCTCCTGAACTTGTCATGATTCTGGGTGAATTGACCATCCACAGTGAGGGGCATGTTTAAAAAAAAGAGATGTCTTTTATTCATCGTCTTCATGGGCAGACTTTGCCCATACTGCCAGCAACCATACCTTCCATTACTAATTTTTCCATGCTGTAATGTCTTTTTATTTTGCCAAAAAATATCAGCATTCTTATTATAATGTTGTTTAAGAGCCAACCTTATTCAGCATTTAATGTTATCCGTTCGTGAATTGTCATTTTCTGTGTCCATGATAATCTTAGAATATTTATGAAGCACCTAATTTCGACTGCAGCTATTCTCTTTGACACATATTTGTTAAGTGTCCATGCTTCCCAGCCATAAATAGCTATCGGAAATATGGTTGCTCTATTCAGATGTAATTTATCATTACAGCTGGTGTACTGCAAAAGATTTTCATTTGTTCAAGTATTTGACTAGCTATTTCAATTCGTCTCATGATTTCTGCAGCACAATCTCTGAAATTGTTTATGTTTGCACCCAAATATTTCAACTTATTGACATCTTCTAAACATTAAAAAATTATAATTTAAACCTTACAATATTTCACTATGAGAATACATAAAATAAAATACAGAGACAGCACACACATGCACCACTAGAATTTCACGTCTTGGCCAGCAATGTAACCAGATGTTCAGAAAAATGTTCATGTGTTATTTGAAATGAAATCATCCTGTAAATTCAACTAATGACTATGTACAAATGGACTATACAACAGCAAATACAGAATGATAAGATGACTTCTCAATACAACATTGGCTTCACATTAAATGACTGATGAAACAATCAGCCTAGCTGGCATCTCAAATTGGACTTTTGAATGAATTTGTTTTGTAATTGCAAAATATAGGACTATTAATTCTTTAAAAATATTTATTTACAGTTAGGCATGACATAATGTATGTGAAACTATCTGCATACAGTGATTGCAACATACAGTTAAATAGAGCTGCGTGAGTTGTGGTTGCAACATACAGTTAAACAGAATTGCTTGAGTTGTGATTGCAACATACAGTTAAATAGAACTGCGTGAGTTGTGGTTGCAACATACAGTTAAATAGAACTGCGTGAGTTGTGATTGCAACATACAGTTAAATAGAACTGCGTGAGTTGTGATTGCAACATACAGTTAAATAGAACTGCGTGAGTTGTGATTGCAACATACAGTTAAATAGAACTGCATGAGTTGTGATTGCAACATACAGTTAAATAGAACTGCATGAGTTGTGATTGCAACATACAGTTAAATAGAACTGCGTGAGTTGTGATTGCAACATACAGTTAAGTATAATTGCTTGTTGATTTGTATCCACGAAAGGTGATTTTTGTGCATATTTTCGTCCAAGTTAAACAATTTTGTCACTTGCCTGTTTGTGACCATTTATATTCGTATAGGCAGATAGGTGACTTTTTGACACAGAAAGATAATCCATGTGGTGAGATTTTACAACTTTGCTTAATTGGGTATGGTAATTGTATTTAATAATTGTGTATAGTAATTTTGTAAATACAGTAAACATTACGGTCTAAACATTTATAACTTGACATGAACTCATTTTGTGTATGAAACCCCAAGTATTTCAAATTTTTGATCTTCGAAAAGTATCTTTACACATTGTATCCAACAAGATATCTATTGATAGATGTCAGGAATTATTTTGTACGTGCTTTTCATACTGTATGTAGTAAACTCTATTCAAATCAGAATAATACATACTGGTATGTAGATTTTACAGAAATAATTGGCTGTTACTAAATCAGTCCCATGCAGTGAATTCATTTTCATATATTTCTTTATTTAGCATCTCAGAAACTTCCATTCTCATATAGAACTAAGTCATTATTGTAAATTGTGTTAGCAATTTGGTCAAATTATTTACAATGTAAAATATTTGGCAGTAACTTACCTTGCTAACTGGGTTAATTCTTCTGCGACGGACTGAAGCTTCAAACTCTGGTCTTATAGTTTCCTACAAGAATTGTACAAAAGACAAATTTATTTTTACAGTACAGTTATCCATGTATAGAGGTTGTCTTTTGGTTATTGCATATAAGCAGAGGAGGACAAATAGAAGCATAAACAGACAACATCAAGGACTGGACAAGATTTATTTCTCACTTATCCACATCCTTGAAGATAGAAATCTCTGGAGGACTCTGTGTGCTGAAGCATCCACCCATTACCACACTGGTAGATTACAGGATTATAGATAGATATCTGTCAAATTTTGTTCTATAAAGGTTTTCTGTAACATACTCAGAATAGAGTTGCCTAGGAGAATAGAGTTGCCTAGGAGAATAGAGTTGCCTAGGAGAATAGAGTTGCCTAGGAGAATAGAGTTGCCTAGGAGAATAGAGTTGCCTAGGATATAACCATTTGCCCATTAGTAGTAATGTAAGAAGAATTTGGGGTGAAAATATAGAATTTAATCAAAATACAAAATACATAATTTAGGAAGTATTGTTTTGACTAAAATACATAATTTAGGAAGTATTGTTTTGACTTAAAATACAAATTGATCCTTCTTCAAATTGAAAGGTAAAATATTCTGCATTATCATCAGCATCATATCCAGGACATGATGTAATAGTCACCATAGTCTGCTGAAACTACTACCGATCTTGAGAAAATCCTCCTGCTTCTGTGAGTGTCATGTTCAGAGTTTGGTACCTTGTGTCCATCTTCTTTGTGACATACCTTCTTTTCGTTGTCCTGGCATCATACCCTCTATAATGGTTTTCTATGCTGTCATGTTTGATATAGCCAAAAAATTGTAATTTTCTAGAAAGAACCAATTCTTTAGCCAGTTTTCTTTTACTTTCAATTCTCTCAGAATGTGCCTGATGGTGATCTTTTTGGTCCATGGTATTTTAAGGATTCTTCTGCCACATTTTATTTCAAATGCTGAAATTTTGCAAAATATCTTCCTCAGATGAGAAAGCGAGAAAGATTCTTTAGACATTTGCAATTTCACCATGAACCATCAAACCAGAGAGTCAGGACATGCATTACTGTGCTATCATGGTTGCCAGAATGGAATTGTTTTGATAATATATAATCTTAACTTATTCTTTTGTCACTGACTACAGATTTGAAATACCTTGCTCGTGTGTAATGTATTTTTGTATTATTTTACCATAATACCCACCTGGCATAAATAATTATTTACTTATAAACCATTTACTTGTTGCTGGGTTGACAGTTTTTTTTTCTTCAAACCACATGTGACGACTGAACAAACTGGTAAGTGAGCCATGAAACTGGCCACTTACACTACTGCAAAATGAACTGAAGAAATAGAAGAATTAAAACTGTCATACGAAATGCTGCTCTTGTTTCAATTCCCATGAAATATGATTGACAGAACTCTTGTTTTCCATGTCAATAGTGGGGGGGGGGATTATCCAGAGCTTTTTTCATACCAAGAAGATTTCCAACATTATCTGTATGCAATGCTTTGAGAAGAAGCTCCTTACTTAGAGGATTCAATGTCTATGTATATAGAAGACAATCTCCTTACTTAGAGGATTCTATGTCAATGTATGTAGAAGACATGGCCTTTATTTAATGGATTCCATATCTATTTATGTAGAAGACAAGCTCCTAATGTAGAGGATTATACATCTCTGTACGTAGAAGACTTGGCCCTTACTTAGAATATTCTATATGTTTGTATGATGAAGACATGGTCTACCATTTTTATGTAATATCCAACCTTCAAATATTTGGAGATATCTAATGCCATCTATCTTGTGACCACTCGTTATGAGTAGATGGGTTCAATGCAACCAAGTACTGCTGAGTGCATGGGTTCAATGCAACCAAGTACTGCTGAGTGCATGGGTTCAATGCAACCAAGTACTGCTGAGTGGATGAGTTCAATACAACCAAGTACTGCTGAGTGGATGGGTTAAATGCAACCAAGTACTGCTGAGTGGATGAGTTCAATACAACCAAGTACTGCTGAGTAGATGGGTTCAATGCAACCAAGTACTGCTGAGTGGATGAGTTCAATGCAACCAAGTACTGCTGAGTGGATGAGTTCAATACAACCAAGTACTGCTGAGTGAATGGGTTAAATGCAACCAAGTACTGCTGAGTGGATGGGTTAAATGCAACCAAGTACTGCTGAGTGGATGGGTTAAATGCAACCAAGTACTGCTGAGTAAGTGTTGTGTTGTCAATAATTTCAACACTCATTAGCAACTAATGTACTAGTCTATATCTAATACATCACCCACCTCCTCTTCAAAGTCAGCAACATCCCAGTCATATCTGATCTCTGCTTCTCTTCTCTTCCACATTTCAATAAAGAAAGTGGCTGAAACAAAAAAAAACCATAAAAACAACCATAACAAGCTATATATTCTTATTTTTTCATCTTCAGCGTTCATTCTGAAACTCCCGCTGGAATGTTCTTGTAACGAGACAATGATCTTACAAGACTTTTAGTTGTATGTAGTCCAGAGAAAGGAGACTATTTTTGTTGTGGCTTTATTTTCGTCACCGGTCCGACACATTTGTGATCAGCGAATATGCAAACCCACAGAGTGGGGGAAAGTATATAAAAACATCTAGGAAATCATAGCATGAGATTTAGTACTAAGTAGCAAGTTAAAAATTATGTAAACACCCCCACTTCCCAAGCAAAATCCGCTGATAAGGGGAGGGGAGTTTGAATACTTTCTTTCCCTTCAGGAAAGTATAAGATAACATTTAATACTTAGGAGCAAGCAATATATTTGGTGAAAGGACACTGACTCTAATCGTAATATAAAAAAAGTTCACCAAATTCTCACAAAAATGAAACAATGACAGAATTTCTCACAAAAATAAGGACATGTGTTTTTTTAAACCTCCCCCCCCACTTCACCCATACCTCTTTACCGCAGACATATCTTATTTGCTTTCCTTGTGGTTTTTTTTCAAAATGGCACCAAAATATCTCGAAATCGAAAGAATTGTTCAAATGAGGTAATGACCTTTTATTTTATGGAAACCCTCTCCCCATCCAGTAACAAACTTTGTCATTCCTGTAACAAATTTATTCATTGGTGTTATGATTTTCAAAGTTAAATCTTATCTACAAAATGAGTGGTCTGTAAATAAAATGTTATTTTAAGTTCTGAAAGTCAATGTACTGTGCACAGGTAGGACCTTTTAGGAATTGTCTTCCAACAGTAAAAGTGTTTCTGTGTGTATGTATACCAGGTGGAAACTCTTTAAATATCTCTACAACATATTTTAAATAGTGTAAGCTGTACCATCCTCTAGTTAATGGGATTGGTTCCCATAAAATTATTGCCTTTCATATAAAAGTAAAATTCACATAAAATTATTGCCTTTCATATAAAAGTAAAATTCCCATAAAATTATTGCCTTTCATATAAAAGTAAAATTCACATAAAATTATTGCCTTTCATATAAAAGCAAAGTTCACATAAAATTATTGCCTTTCATATAAAAGTAAAATTCACATAAAAGTATTGCCTTTCATATCGAAATAAAATTCACATAAAATAGCAGCTACATTGATCATTGCAGTATGTTCCATGATGTATGTCGCTTCATTGTTTACATCAGGCCCCATCGAGGCCACCTTCATAAAGTTGAGATGAAGCTTAGTCCAGAGAACAGATGCTAGAAACTAAGATTGGTTGGGCTATCATCTGTATCGAGCCGGTCCTAGAAACTAAGATTGGTTGGGCTATCATCTGTATCGAGCCGGTCCACAGTCCTACCCAAGAAAGAATAGGTTATGAAGTCGATGATACTTGACCAATAGGCCCCCCCCCCCCAAACCATAGTATCACGCAAAACGCAAAATGTATGCACCGTCAAATAAAGATCAATATAGCGCTCACCCTATAGATATTTAGCAAACAAAAGAAAGACAAGTAGTTTTCAAACTTTTGTGGCATATGGATGTCTTTGGACAGGTCTTGGGCTTCCTGGACCACTGGTGTTGTAAAACCCAAAAACAAAATAATTTTATTTACAAGTAACAGAGGCTTTTAAGCTGTAGTGCTACAAATTGTGTTTTACTTGTTGTCTAAATAGTTTTCTTCTGGCTCCTCAATTTATTTATGTTTTCTTCAAAAATTATAGAAAGAGTACTTGTTTAACCAGTTTTCTTTTACTTTCAATTCTCTCAGAATTTCTTACAGGGGCCAGATGCCACACACTGAGAACCACTGGTTTAAAACACTTTATCAGCCATCTTGTCTTGCATAGGTACAATGTTCAATACACATTACCTTTTACTATAATTAATACTGATTGCAATTCCTCTTAGGATTTTGAATTCAGAAACAACATTGGCATATCGGAACAATATAGTAACAGTTCTAAGAAGTTATATCTATTGGAGATTTCAATAGAAAAGGAATCACACAAATCACATAAATGTACTGAAAAATTAACGGCCAAATTAAATGATTTAAAATATTTCTCTATGAAATGTAGGCCTATAATTTTTTCATTTTTGTCTTTGATAAATTTGAAACATGTATCCAGTTTTTTTGCATTTGAGGGAAGTAATACTCGTTTAATTAAGTTTTTAGTAGTTTAAATGTAGAAATGTTGCTGTATTTTATATACAACTTGCCCATAAATATTTCCAATTATCTGGCAACCCTGAAGTAGGCATGTAGGGAAAACTAAAAGATAGTAATGCCGAAAGTGAATTGATGGATATACATTACAATCGACCATAACGAGAATTTGGAATTTGATATTATCTGAATCATAATTATAAAATTTCAGAACTGTACGAGATCTAGGGCCTATCTTGCACTTGCTGTTCACTTTTTAAGAAATCTGCATGAATCATAATATTTTAATATTTTGTGACATCAAAATGAGAGTTCATTCCTGTTATAGATCTGCATGATACTCAGTAAGACCTCATCCCCTCCCTTGGATGACCCTGGGAGACAGGACTCTCAGCACGCAACATGCAAGTGCATCTGGGAGCAGACTTAGCAACTTTTTAATATCCCATTACATTAATCATTGTGTTGTTATGTGACGCCATGAAACATGAATGAAATTGGTATAATATTAAAAAGTTGGAACAATATTTCATATAATATGTTTGCGTAATAGGTAGGCCCTAGATCATGCACAGTTCCACATATTTTCTTTAAAAAATATAGACTACTTGAAAATGTGTAAAGGATAAAGCATCCATATTTTGTATGTATTTCGTCCCCTCTCTACCCCATTCCTCGGCACAATAATGAATACTTACACCATAGCGCCATGAAAGCAGCAAATGCAACTGTAGCCTCATTGTCGAATAAGTATGACACTTTGGAGTATGTACATGATCTGCTCAACTTCCACCACGAACACCGTCCGTCACAAAGAGGACACATGGTGAAATTCCCAGGTCCCTTTTCATCACAGATTTCATTACTGGAGAAATATCAGGCAGGTTATGACATTATCTTTGTCAGCTGAATAGAAAAATAATCTGTCATTCATGATTTTATGGCATTACTGAATTAACACTTTTTATTTTATGAATGATACATTTTGTGATTAGTCAGTATCTGAACTGACAGCGGTACACACTAACATCCTCATAGAAGTTCCGTATTTTTTCAGTAAATGGTGAAGAGCATGCATGCTGATAGTTCTTGTGTTACATTGATGGTGAAGAGCATACATGCTGATAGTTCTTGTGTTACATTGATTGTATAATTTCCTGGTGCTTACTAGTGAATTTCCTCTACTATTTCATCGAGCAATTTAAATCTTCCTCAATCTGTTAGCAATAGTCTCATTCACCATGGTGTCCTTGTTTAGCATCCACATATATTGGTATTAGAGTCTTGCAGAGATTTCAAATACAGCAGTATTTACGTAGAACTTAGGTTTTAGAAGTTTCCCTTGATGACAACTGATAGATTATCATTAAGGGGCTATGAGGTGTAAATATGATAAAATACAAATAACAATACACTAGACATTTTCAACGTTTTGAACCGTTAGGTTTTTATCAAGAATACACAAAAACAGTGAAAAAACAATATAAACAGTAAGGACAATGTTACCACCACAAAATTACTAGAACGCGGACATGTAAACAATACGAAGTTCAAGGTGACAGTGATGTCTATGTAAACACATTGTCATGGAAGCTAGTTTTGTTGAAAGAGGGAACGGGATATGAGAATTGAAAGAAAAAAATAATTACCCAAAACAACATGGACAGCAATACAACAAGGACCACACCAACATACATTTAAACAAATGACTGTTCGGAATTAAGTCCAAAAGGCTTGAGTGTTCCAAACTAAAACATAAATTGCTTTTCAATAGCGTACTTCGATCTATCATCCGTGGTGCAGGTTCTGAGGACAGTGATCGGGATATCAAGGACACCAAAATGACCATAACCATTAATATGAATGACGACATAGGTAAATTCCATGTTTTCTGACATGAAGATGCCTACAGAAGCGGTCACTCAGTCGTAAGCCCGTATTAACATATGCCTATATACTTCTTTTCACAGCGTTTACATATGGTAACGTAAATGATATTACGGGATTTACATGTAAAGGCCTCATCGATAGTGAAAATGGCCTTAGGAAATAAAACAGAGAGCACCTGAACTACATAGGGAAATGTGTAGCAATGAAAGCGTTTGCAACGAACAGTGCCAAAATAATCAGGAACATAAGACCTGAGGTGACTGGACCAAGATGTCATAAAGATTTTTGTCACGATATAACTGTTTTTCAAATACAGCAGCATTTATCAAGATAGCCGGACTTGCTGTATAAACATGTTATACTGTATGGGAGCCTTGATGAACTTTCAAATACAGCAGCATTTATCAAGATAACCGGACTTGCTGTATAAACATGTTATACTGTATGGGAGCCTTGATGAACTTTCACATACAGCAATATTGATTAAGAAAACCTGACTTACTGTGTAATGTTAAACTGTGAACGAGAAGTATTCAATGTAATGTTATGATTTCTAAAGGGGAGAGAGAGAGAGTTTCAACTCCGCTCCCATCCTATCCTGTAAGTTGTACCTACTTGGGCTATAGATAAAACTATATATACAAGATTTACTAGACTTTATCACTACAAAAATCATGTTTACGATTGCTTGGTGACTAGACAGACTTGTTGACAGGACGTCCTATGGGAAAGTGAAGCAGATCCTTGACAAATGCAAGCTCCGACTCTGATCCGACTCTGATCCGACTCTTTGCATAATGAAGTTAGAAAGATAGAAGACTATAGGCCCTACTTGCTAATATTGTTTTAAAAAAAGGCATTATGACAAATGGCTGATACTCAAAAGAAGGAATTACTAACCTGGCCTCATGGAAACTCATCCTGGCACAGCCATATATAAAGATAGCTAGTCCCACAATGCCTGCTGGTATGAGAAGGCCAGTGTAGTGTCCCAGCCATGCAAAGTAGATACCAATCTTCTCACCAAAGTATAACCTAGGATATGACAATAGATTAGCAATATAATAACACAATTAGTAACTATTTATTTCTAAAGAAATGTAATCTTCAATTAAAGTTTTCCGTGTCATATGAAGATGGTGGTCATTTGCTTCCTTAGAGATGGCAAACAAACAGGGCCCGTGTAAAAGTTACATACGGACATAAAAAGTTACATACGGACAATAAAATACTTAAATTGATGCTTCTCTGTCTAATTTTGTCATGTTTCTGTCCTCAACTGCGAGAATACAATAATACATAAATAACAAGTCCTGACAAACAAGTTTCCATGTCCTATATTTAATGAACAAAACTGACTTGATTTAATGAACACTACACTGGCCTTCTCATACCAGCAGGCATTGTAGGACTAGCTGTCTTTATATATGGCTGTGCCAGGATGAGTTTCCATGAGGCCAGGTGATTTGCAGGAGAATTACCTCCTTATTTATGTAAACAAACTAAATCAGAACTAGATCAGTGGTTCTTAAACCTGTTTGTTTGCTCATAACACACTTTTAGAATAGTTTTTTTTCCGTGACATGCATAGTACCTTAAAAGTATATAAATAAAGAAAGAAAACGTTCATAGATTGACTGAACAGGGGGTGTTTTAATATATATATATATATGCATTAAAATGCATTAATTACAACATCTCTAACAACCATATCTTTGAGACAACGAATTGTGTGAGTTCATGTAAATAAACAAATTAACGAAAATAGGTACAAGTTTTACCAATATTTGTAAATAAAAACATATTAGCAATGCAACGCCGTGAATGATGATGTTTTGACTAACAGTAGGGTGAACGACAACAAAAGAAACAAGCAATGTATTCAACATACGAAAGCACATGGTGTTACCTCAGTTACCAGATAACATCCGAGAAAGATGTATGTTTTTCTCAGAAATTCTATGGACTATCAGAAGTTTCGTGTTTATAGCTAGTGGTATTACTTCATCATCATCTTATTGGTATGTTATCTTGAATTGTTTCAGATTTTTATGTCTCTCTTACATGCGCATGTTTCTTGATATGCCTGGCGATTCTTGTTTGAAACTGTGAAGTTATGTTCTATGAGTGGAACCCTCAGCATCCTCTCATTTAGAAGTCATAGTAAATATGGATAACCATAGTAGAATACTGTCAATCCCCTACACCTTTTGAACCACTTTTTGTGCGACATGGAATTCATGCTGATAGGCATCTCTGCCAAAGATCTAAATTACGATCAGTAGGCAACATACAAACCTAGGACACACTTGACTTGGAACATTGCAGTTTGTACATTTGTCTAAAGCTAATACTCTCGGTGTTTGCACAAATGTAATGTTACCTGATATGGTCCAAAGGTTGAAATTTATACCATACACCTGGTTTAGCCCATGTTTCATGCAATAACTGGAAAAAAATGTTTAACAAATCTACTTTAAAGTAAATTATTGCAGATTTAAAAAAAAGTAAATCATAGTTATAAGACATAGTAAATAAATTACATAATGAAAATTGCTGAATGGTGGAGATACCATCATTTCACATGCCTGCTAACTTCAGATGGAATGATATAGTTACTATCATTTCACATGCCTGTTAACTTCAGATGGAATGATATAGTTACCATCATTTCACATGCCTGTTAACTCCAGAAGGAATGGTATAGTTACTATCATTTCACATGTCTGTTAACTCCAGAAGGAATGGTATAGTTACCATCATTTCACATGCCTGTTAACTTCAGATGGAATGATATTGTTACTATCATTTCACATGCCTGTTAACTCCAGAAGGAATGGTATAGTTACCATCATTTCACATGCCTGTTAACTTCAGATGGAATGATATAGTTACTATCATTTCACATGCCTGTTAACTCCAGAAGGAATGGTATAGTTACCATCATTTCACATGCCTGTTAACTCCAGAAGGAATGGTATAGTTACCATCATTTCATATTGAACAATAGCTTCATATGCCTGTTATTTTCCAGAACAAGCTTTCTATTATTTTATCCCAAAATAACTTCTGTATAATTTTAAATTTTGACCACAATTTCTGTTTATATATCGTATAAAGAAGAGTTTATGCATGTCATGTGACATTTGTTATCATGTCTCACCAGTCGGTGTCTATCACGTGACGATCATTTTCAATGTAGATATCGCTCCATGCTTCAACAATGTCAAGCTGCCCATCATCTTCGTGAATGGTCTTCCCGTAATCCCTCTTCAACCTGCACATTGTGATGATGTGAACACTCTTTCATTTTCTCATGATTTGTATGGGTAGGTGAGGGCACATAGTAAGAAACTAGGATATTAAAAAAATAGTAGGAATACTGCCTTGTATCGAATATATAGAACATCAGCAGTTAAAATGGTTTGGTCAACTTTTGAGAATGGACCCAAGCCAACTACCACTGAGAGCTTATAACAAACAATCAGCTGGATATAGAGCAAAGAGAAGATCGAGAATGAGATGGATCGATAACATCACAACCACCATCCACAAACATGGAGTCAGTACAACTCAGGCATCACATTTGGCCTTGAACAGAAACAGACATACAGCTCCCACCCCTGTGTTTGACGGCAAGTGTGGATGCTATCAACCAGCTTCCACCCTGAGAAAGACAATAGACAATAGGCATACTACTGAGAAAATCGATCCTGATGCAACAAATGTATTTTAAAGGACAGCAGACACGCTGAGATATTTAAAAATCGCATCAAACGAAAGCTGTAGGCCACAGACATATACTTACCACCAACATATACTTACCACAATATATACTTTTTACCAACATGTACTTACATGCCTTTGATTCCTGGCAGCATGTGTTAGCAATGAATGCTCACTTGTGTACTCACCCTGACAGACATATAGATTAATACTGGTCACATGTACAGACATTAAATACTGGTCACATGTACAGACATTAAATACTGGTCGCATGTACATACATTAAATACTGGTCACATGTACATACATGTAATACTTATTTACTCTGACGTTTTTCTGCATGCATATTGCGCATAAGATTCTGAGTAATCATTTGTTAGGTAATTGATTCTACACTTTTCATTAATTCAGTGTCATTTCCGCAAAGAAGGTTTGCTGCAAGAGACATCCAACATCCCTTGTCTCTTGCCTTCGTGGTGCACTCTGTTAGACTGTAATCCATACATCTTGTGATGTTTCTCTCCCACTTGTATGTCTGCCTACCTCTTGCTCGACTCCCCTCGGTTTTACTCTCAAGTAAGATCTTCAACATTATGTCATGTCTTTTCATATCAAAAATATTTTAGTTGGTTCTTATTTCCTTTAATATTTCTGTTTCATATTAAGTGTTGTTAGAATCAATTCTGTCTTTTAATTGTTTGTTTATTGTCCATGTTTCTGAGCCATACATTAATATAGAATAGGTGTAGTATTTTATAATTCTCATTTCTAGCTTGTTTGTATGTTGCTTAGATGTCAATATTTTTCTCACGTCATTGAAAGTATTTTAGCAATTTCTACTCTTCTTTTAACTTCTGTTTCACATCTGCCATCATTTGTAATTATGTGTCGGAGATATTGGTAATGTTCTACTTGTTGTAGTGTATCTTTGTGTATTTTTATGTTTAGCTCCTGAAGTTCTACGATTTTGCTGATTATCATGTCTTTTGCAGTATACATTCACCTGAATTATATTTAGACTGGCGCTTTACAATTATCATAACAATAAAAAAGAGCTGATGTATTTTTGTATTTAATGCTTGAATGAAAGTAGTTAAACAATTATTCATAACATATTAATGAGCAATAGTTCAATAGAATCCCAAGATATTGTCATTCAGAAGAGGTGAGTATTGCAATCAACGATATGCATATGATTGTTTGTTCTTTGCCACTTCTTGGTTTTACTTGGCTGCAACGTTTTAACTTGCACCAGAAATTAAATGTTTGCACTACAAAGATATACTTATACAAATAGAATCAATGCATGCATATCTCTTTTTTGTCACTTTTCCATAGGAATTGCACACCAAGGGTTTAAATTCTGATATTTATTTCTAATCGAGCATATCTATAACCCACCTGAATTAGACTTCAGTTATAGAAATTCATTATGATAATCTTCAGAAACTTTATATTTTAACCATCAAAAAATAGTGGATGTCACGGTTTGGGTAATCCAGTCACCAGAACCTCAGTAGGAAGATATGTCAGGGTAAGGATAATCCAGTCACCAGAACCTCAGTAGGAAGATATGTCAGGGTTTGGATAATCTAGTCACCAGAACCTCAGTAAGAAGATATGTCAGGGTTTGGATAATCTAGTCACCAGAACCTAAGTAAGAAGATATGTCAGGGTTTGGATAATATAGTCACCAGAACCTCAGTAAGAAGATATGTCAGGGTTTGGATAATCTAGTCACTAGAACCTCAGTAGGAAGATATGTCAGGGTTTGGATAATCCAGTCACCAGAACCTCAGTAGGAAGATATGTCAGGGTAAGGATAATCCAGTCACCAGAACCTCAGTAGGAAGATATGTCAGGGTTTGGATAATCTAGTCACCAGAACCTCAGTAAGACGATATGTCAGGGTTTGGATAATCTAGTCACCAGAACCTCAGTAAGAAGATATGTCAGGGTTTGGATAATCCAGTCACCAGAACCTCAGTAGGAAGATATGTCAGGGTTTGGATAATCCAGTCACCAGAACCTCAGTATGAACAGATTATAAATAGTATATGCTAGTGACTATAAATATAAGCACACGAGGGTGACAAAAGTTTTGGTTGACATGTTCATCCATAGTCTTCTAAGCTTCGAACAATCTGTGATAGTTACATAACTTTCCCTGGTGGTATTGGTGGTATGTTGACACAATCCTGCCGTTTTGCGTTGTCGACACCTATCATTCAGATAATTTCAAAAATGTCCCACACATCTGATTAAGGTGGTCACATGACAGTGATTAAATCTCTCTGTCTCTCTCTCTTTCTCTTTCGCTTGCGTCAACTCAACTATATGAGCAATATATCCTACATACACGCGAAGCCATGATTTCTTACGTAACAATTCGCGTTACAAGTACTTAGCTAGCAACTCATCCACATACCTTACTAAACAGACTTGATTATACTAAACAGACTTGATTATACTAAACAGACTTGATTATACTAAACAGACTTGATTATACTAAACAGACTTGATTATACTAAACAGACTTGATTATACTAAACAGACTTGATTCATACTAACTTGGTGTCCTACTCACACCTAACTTGGTGTCCTACTCTCACCTAACTTGATGTCCTACTCACACCTAACTTGGTGTCCTACTCACACCTAACTTGATGTCCTACTCACACCTAACTTGGTGTCCAGCTCACACCTAATTTTGTGTCCTACTCACACCTAACTGTGTGTCCAGCTCACACCTAACCTGGTGTCCTACTCACACCTAACTTGGTGTCCTACTCAACCTAACTTGATGTCATACTCACACCTAACGTGGTGTCCTACTAACACCTAAATGTGTGTCCAGCTCACACCTAACGTGGTGTCCTACTAACACCTAACTTGGTGTCCAGCACACACCTAACTTGGTGTCCTACTCACACCTAAATGTGTGTCCAGCTCACACCTAACGTGGTGTCCTACTAACACCTAACTTGGTGTCCAGCTCACACCTAACGTGGTGTCCTACTCACACCTAAATGTGTGTCCAGCTCACACCTAACGTGGTGTCCTACTCACACCTAACTTTGTGTCCTACTCACACCCAACGTGGTGTCCTACTCAACGTAACTTGGTGTCCTACTCAACCTAACTTGATGTCCTACTCACACCTAACTTGGTGTCCTACTCACACCTAACTTGGTGTCCAGCTAACACCTAACTTGGTGTCCTACTCACACCTAACTGTGTGTCCTACTCACACCTAACGTGGTGTCCTACTCAACCTAACTTGATGTCCTGCTCACACCTAACTTGGTGTCCTACTCACACCTAACTTGGTGTCCTACTCACACCTAACTTTGTGTCCTATTCAACCTTTTAGCATGTGGTTGCGTCTGTGGGTCTCACCAATCGCTCACTAGACAAACCAACCATGCAACAGAAAACCTTAGTAGATGACATGCCTTTATATTGGGGTTATCTTCTTATAGAAGCTTCATGGCATGTCATCTATACAATCCCGTAGTCGTAACCTTCGATAACAGTTACCATGCTGTTCCGAAAGGCCGACGTTGTGCTTGAACTAGTTACGGGCATGGCGTGAGTGGGAGGAACACCAAAGAAACCTGTCGCAAGGGCCAGAGTTGTGCCCTGATATCGACGTCTGTTTCGGCAGTATTAGACTCGAAACACCATCGAGTCGAATGGCTGCTGGAACAGAGGGCGGAGCACTTATGGGAATGCCCCACGTGCTGTGATTTTGTAATCAAGAATCAATGCCAGTTTTTAATCAAGAATCTTGATTATTTTCAATGTTTCCACAAATGACAAAGGAAAACCCCATGTGTGGCTTTTTTCTCTACTCATAACACTACAAGAGTTACACTATCATTCTTAACTTATAACTCGTATGTTACTGAAATCTAACCTCATGAAGAGGGAAGGCTGCTGCATATGAGCCATTGTTGAGCAGTTTCTTGATTCCTGTTGAAGATAATATGTTATGTTACTGGCACGTGCTTGGATACATACATACAATATAATAGTGTTTATTTGTTTTTATTAGTGTTTATTTGTTATTTTTGTGCGTGAGTATTTGTTGTTTTTGTGAGTGTTTGATGTTGTTATTGTGAGTTTTTATTGTTGTTTCTGTTAGTTTTAGTATATATTTATGTATGGTTTGAGGAGGTGGGTGCGTAAATAACGTCACAAATATATCTGAGTACTACGTGTCCTGTGCTGCTCGCCCATCACAAGTGATGAGTCCATGTAGCGCTTCCCTTGATCACCCTGAGAACCTATGCCCTTCTTCAACTCATGTGCATTACTATGAATACTATGTATGCTATTCTTCAAACATAACAACACTATGCCAATGTTTTATGTGTATGTTGATAAGGAAAAGTATTAGTAAAATATGTTGCTGGGGATATGACTATGTAAATGAAAGAACCAAACATCATTTTCCAGCGCGCGTAAGGAACCGTTCACATTTTCCAGTGTGCGAAAGGAACTGTTCACATTTTCTAGTATACGTAAGGAACTGTTCACATTTTCCAGTGCGTGAAAGACTTTACTAAATTGATCTGAAGTGGTGTATCAGTGGCTAAGTTTGGTGAAGGAAATTAACAAGATATGAACAAGTCAACCAAATTCAACATTTTATCATCTAATATTGAGTTGACCTGAAAATCTATTCTTGATCGTTGAATTTTTACAATTATCGGACAAGATGTCAGAATTTTCTGAACAGATTTATATATATGGCTTCATTCTCAGCTTCTATCGTCACATGATGATGGTTGGCAAATACGTCTAATTTATTCCTTACATGGAACCTCTTACACGGCGGCCTGATACAACTCTGGTACACGGCGCATCTTTGACGACAAGGTACCAGGTTCAAATTCCGTCGCAGGAAATTGTGCATCTGGACAGTTGAGAAAGCAATGGCACACTACTGAACGTATTTATATTTCCATAGAAAATCACTACAGCTAAAAAATTCTGGGTTTATAGCTACATCATTAATAGGATATGCTACACATTTTGGTTTAGCCTCTTACACTAACACATCCCAACACTGGTTTAACCAAGTTCTAATACATCCATCATTTGTCTGAAAGTTCATATATCCATCTACTAAGACACATTTATGATTTTTTTCTTGACATCTACAATTTTAATGCAAGTCCTAATCAGACACACTTATAATTTGTTTTCATAATGTAAAGCTTATGGTAATTCCAATTAGACGTTCTTATGGTTTGTCCTTGACACATACGATCTTATGCAGAGTATAATTTAATAAAATAAGTAAAACAATCAATATTCATACTATTCAAGAACTGCACAGAATATCTTTGAATAGACAGAGTTGGAAAGATCTGAACTCTGCCCTATGCGCTAACTTCAGCGCAAAACGAAAATGAATGAATGAATAATTAAATAGATTTCCGATTTGTCTTTGACATCTAAAAATGTATGGAAATCCTAGTTTTACACATTTCTAATTGTTTTTTCAAACTTACTAAAATTTCGGTAATATTTTACTGTTTGGCGTAGGCATACTCTTCGACCATATTTTATATTGTCTATATTTCATGTATGTATGACAGCTAAGCAAGGCTATATATTTGATCTTGATAACAGGGGTAAGAGGTGTAGCGAAGGTTCCTAAAAAAATCACCGTCATTTCCTTATGAAGAAATATTTGTATGAAAATCAATAATTTTCATTAGTCAAAAACTTGTCAGGTTGGTGTTAGCTGTCCTCTTGAAGTGTTGTTTTTCTCCCAGAAAATGTCAGATAAGGCGTTCCCTTTAGCTAAGATTATCAACACTTTCTTCCACCATGACAGTATCTACTGACCTGTTTGACAACCTTCTAATAATATGGCAGGAAAGTGCTTGAGAAATAGTTTGCCTACTCTTCAAACACATCGTACATTTAAATGGAGGCAGAAGCAGTGTCATTCAGTTAGATTGCGACGGAAATATCAGTTCACACGGTGATTCTTTCCAAAGAGTGTTATTTAAGATAGAAGGATGCGTTATTAAATGAGTGGGTCACAATACTCAACAATTCGGTTGTCCAATGTATTATATAGAGATATGAGCACTGGTTTGGTCATACAAAGATTGAACAGCCCTATTGACACGAAATGATTGGTTGATTTCACAACAATAAGAATAGAATCGCCATATTTTTTCTACGGAGCGAAGAGGTTGATGTTGAGGTATACACACAGAATGAGGGAAATTTCAGTGACCAGGGATGAGGAGAGACATTGTGTCCTTTCTGGACAGATCAAAAGATAATTAAAAACATCTCATTGAAGCTTTGCGCATATGTAAACCTGCGTGGCTGATGGAACGGAGAGCGGATCACTTATGGGAATGTTATGTGTGCTACCATGCTGGTTTCTAATCAAGAATAATCTGTAATAATTCTTCTTCTTCTTCAGCGCTCATCCTCAAAATTCCACTGGATCTCTCTTGTAGAAAAACAATGATCCTACTAGATTTCCAGCAGGATGAAGTCCAGAGAATGGAAATGCGTTGTGTCGCCGTTGTATTTGCGTCAATGGCCCGATACATCCGTCGTCGGCGAAATCTGTAATTCATTCATTCGTTTCTTTATAATTCTAGAATTCTTACCAAACTTGTTCTTAGATGTATCTCCTAGATCTTCAAAGATGGCCCTAGACAAGATCTGATGTGTGATTAAACTTCTCTGTGCAGGTGAGAAGAATGTGTCTTTATCCTGAATAATAAATCTGTTAAAAAACACAGGAAAAAAATAACTCAAAATAATTCAGGACTCTTAACTATCTATCTATATTTGTGATGTATCTGTTGCAGATCTATTTATATTTGTGATGTATCTGTTGCAGATCTATTTATATTTGTGATGTATCTATTGCAGAATGCTTCCATCACGACTACACTGCAAACCTCTCAGCTCTATGCAAGCTGTTCAGCCATTTCCAGTGTCATGTTCACAAAGTGATATCATGTGTCATTGCAGTCTCGGCCTGAATCGTGTTCTCTTTCATGTAACCTTTTCCTCCATGATTCTGAATCATTGATTCATATTTCGAAATAATTGTGTGTACATGTCTGAAATATGTTAGCTTGCATGTTGTGATAGTTTAGAGGAACAAATGTTTTGATAGTTTAGAGGAACAAATGTTGTGATAGTTTAGAGGAACAAATGTTGTGATAGTTTAGAGGAACAAATGTTGTGATAGTTTAGAGGAACAAATGTTGTGATAGTTTAGAGGAACAAATGTTGTGATAGTTTAGAGAAACAAGTCTTCTTCTTTGTTTATGTCTTTTACAAACGTTTGTACATTATGAATTAATGCTCCTGAATAATTACATAGAACTAGACACAACTTCTTCAGCAACCTATTGTTATGTATCTTCACGCAGCATTGACCATGTATATATCGACATGCTTCAGTTGTTTACAAGTTCCCTACTTGCTAGAGACAACAATGAAGCAAAATATGTATTAAAATTATTTCGTAAGAAAGGTTATCTATAATTTTTATTTACCGCGGTGGTGTAGTGTTAAGTTACTCACCCGCTGACCAGTAGACGCGAATTTTGAGGTCATGCGATTTTCGCAGTTTGAAATAAAAATTACTTATATTATTCACAAGAAAGTAGATTACTGAGGCTCATGATTACTGAGGCTCATGATTATTGAGTCCCATGTTCTGAGATGGTCGAGGAATCAAGTCATTGC
Source organism: Meghimatium bilineatum (assembly GCA_034231615.1). Taxonomy (NCBI): domain Eukaryota; kingdom Metazoa; phylum Mollusca; class Gastropoda; order Stylommatophora; family Philomycidae; genus Meghimatium; species Meghimatium bilineatum. Next base: position 59,977,537 of record CM067311.1, on the reverse strand, counting down.
TACTGAACAAGTGTAAAGTCGACATTAGTCAGGTTTCTGGTCATGCACTAACCAGACAGCTGAGTGGTTTTGTGGAAACCCTGTGTTATGACACTGGTTCATAATTTAGTTGACCTTTACTTTTTATGTAGCCTGGGAACAGGATTGCGAAGTTTGCTCACAATAAATCTAGAATTTGTAACTATTGTCTTTGCTTTCACGAGGCTACGCTTCTTTGAGACTTGTCTTTGTGTTCTTTCACAAATTCACATTTTATCTCTTGGCCAGACATGGGCGCTGAAAGCAGCCCAACAGAGAAAACTCACATGTAAGATGTAATGTCTGAGAAAATCCGCAAGTGACCAAACTAAACAAAATGATAAATGATGAAATCAGGAGAAGAATCGGTATAAGACCATGCACGGAATATATAGAGAAACAAAAAAAATTAAAATGGTTTGGAAACCGTATGAGAATGAATCATAAACAACTACTAACAAAAACATACAACATAAGAAGATCCGGATACAGGGCCAGAGGAAGACCTAGAGCAAGAAGGATAGATAATATGAAGGTAACACTGACTAAATACAGATTAAACTCAGCCAAGGCGACACATTTGACCTTGGATAGATAATTAAAGCTCCCAATCGCCACTCCTACGCTTAATGACAAGTGTGAATATTCTGACCATCATCCACCTTGGGATGGACAATAGCAGAGCAATGGTCTTTATTTTCAGCAGTGTGTAATCTAGAGAACGGAAAAGTGTTGTGTCGCCGTTATTATTTGTGGAACAGTCCCAATACATCCAACTTTGGCGTTTGTTAATCAGTATTTTTTACCACTTCCACCGAACGGTGGACATCTGTAGCCATATCGCTCGTAGAGTAGTCCAGCCGTACGAGAGAAAGTCACAATTCTCAAAGGTAGCCATGGTTACGCATGTTTGACCTTTTCCCCCGCTATTTTGTGTCGCTATTGATATAAACATTGACGCCCACACTTTTCGTTTTACTATTGTAGACTCTAATAGTTATATTTACGTAGTTACATGTTGAAATAATATTCATTTAGAACACTTTTAATAACATGGGAAGTATTGATGGCGGCATTGGAAGACAACAGGGCGGCATTGCAAGACATCAAGGCGGAATTGGAAGACAACAGGGCGGCATTGCAAGACATCAAGGCGGAATTGGAAGACAACAGGGCGGCGTTGCAAGACATCAAGGCGGAATTGGAAGACAACAGGGCGGCATTGCAAGACATCTAGGCGGCATTGGAAGACAACAGGGTGACGTTGGAATACGATTTGTCCCAAAACAGGGTCATAGGCCAAAAAAGGATTAGATTCATAGTTATGAATGCATTCCTGATAATGTTATTTTTCTCGAACGTTATTTTTTACTTATATTGACCAGCCCTCTCTTTAACTTAACTACTTTTTGATCAAACATAGCCATCTCGTAATTTCTATGACCTGACCCCTCTTTAACCTAACTTTTCTTTGATCAAACATTGCCATTTCCTAATTTTCTATGACCTTACCCCTCTTTAACCTAACTGTACTTTGAGCTAACCTTATTATCTCCTACTCTTCTTTGACCTAACTAAATTATGTAAATCTTAACACTGCAGACACAACCGCTTTATGACCTTGTCAGACTATGACTAAGCTGAACTATGAACAGTTATATGACCTAAAAACATGCTTTCAAATTAAAATGCTGACTTCAGATTGCACTAACGATTGTGTATATTTATTATAACTTATCGGCCACACCAACTCGCTTTAAGCCTATATATATATACAAGGCCGGTCTTAGGCCATTGCAACCTATGCGGCCGCATTAGGCCCCGCACTTCATAGGCCCATAAATTAATATTATAATTTATTTTATTAACCTCTTCCCTACCCAGACTGGGCCCCGCGCAATCCGTTTCGCATTGGACCCCTCAATTATTAGGGCCGACCCTGTATATATATATATATATATATATATATATATATATATATATATATATATATATATATATTATATATATATATATATATATATATATATATAATCAGGTACCATGCCGTCTGGCGAAGACGATTATGGCTCGACACAGCTCTCTATCACCAGCATTATATATCAAGATCGTTGTTGTTTCCCTGCCATGCCAGGTTCTCAATCTGTCTAATATTTTCTTACATTGTCACGTTGTCGCCCTCTGTCTCTGTTGCCTTCAATCTTGCCTGTTGTGACTATGTTATCCAAATCTTCATGTCTCATGAAGTGACCAAAACAGGAGGATTGTATATTTCTTATATTATTTATGAAGTTCTGTTTCACATTTGATTCTTTTAACACCCCCACATTAGTTTTTTTTTGGGCAATCGATGATATTCTCAGCATTCTTCTGTAGAATCACATCTCTATTGCCTCTAATTTCTCACTTTCCTGTTTGTTTATTGTTCAAGACTAGCAGCCATATGTTTGTATACGAGTTATATAACACTACAGAACTCTCTCACCTCTAATGACAAGGACATATTACACAATATATTTTTCATTTTTCTGAATGTTGTTTTTGCCTGTCCTATTCTGCTTCTTATTTCTGTTGAACTTCTCCCATCTGCTGTAATCGTTATACCTAAATTTTTGAATTCGTGGACCTGTTTTAATACTATATCATTCACTTTGATATTGCAAGGTGTGATATTTTGTTTCTTGTAATAACCATTACTTCTGTGTTCTTGATATTTAGGAAAATGTCTTTCTCTTTACTTTCTGTGACTGCTACATTAATTAGATCGTAAAGGTCTTTCTCACTTTTAGCAATCAGAACAGTGTCATCCGCATATCTCAAATTGTTTATGTTATATCCTCCTGCTGATATCAATTATTGCACGCATTATGTTTTCGCTGTATAAAGAGAACAAAAGGTATCCACTGTATAAAAGGTATCCACTTTGTCGGATACCTTCTGACCATTTGGTTATCTATAAAGAGAACAGGCCTGGTGAAAGTACACATCACTGTGTAACTCCATGTTTTATTTGTTGAAAAGGGCCATATTGATTTCCTACTCTTATTGCTGCTGTTTGTTGCCAGTACATGTTCTTGATGATTCTTAAATCCTTACTGTCAATGTTCAAATTCTCTGGCATGATTATAACTTCATTATTTTTAATTTTATCAAATGTTTTTCTGTAGTCTATAAAACAGAGGTACAGGTCTGTTTTTACCTTATTGTTCTCAAAATATATATAGCATTGTTGGGAGCTTTGCCTTCTATGAAGCCACATTGTTCTTGATTTATTTGTTTTTATTTTGCTTCTCACTCTCTTCATGATGATTCTGATAATTATTTTTTATTTGGCTCATTTGCTGATTGTGCAGTGTTCTTCACATTCGGTGGTCCCTGGTTTCTTAGGTAAAGCTATAAAAATGGCTCTCATTAAGTCATTGGATATGTGTCCGCTATTATGTGTGTCATTCAGCATTTTTGTGATTATTTCAACTCCAAAGTCACCTAATTCTACTAATTCTCTAATGTGATTTTGTCTGGTCCTGGGGCTTTGCCATATTTCCTGTCTTAGGGGGTTCCTTACTTCTGCTGCAAGTATTGATTGATCCTCGGCGTTATTTTGTATGTTTATCTCGGGTCTATTGTCATCATAAAGTTCTTTGATATAGGTCCCTATTCCGACCATCTCTGTACTATGTGATCTTTTCCCATTAACACCTTCACTGTCTTAGATTTTAGACAACCTGTAGCTGTTTGCGTTCTTTTCCCTGTTATCACATCAATTAACTTAGGCCTATGTAGTAATGTTACATCTTGGTTATAATCTGATTTTATTTCCATGCATGTCTTGTTCAGTCAGCTTTCTTTTACTACTTTGCATTTCATCAACATGTTAGACTTAAACAGGTGCGCCAGTCATCAACAATACTCTAATTTATTACTAAAACCATTTTCTAATCTATTGCCTATTGTCTCTCCCCAGGTGGTTTATTATTCGCTCTTGCCGTTAAGCGTAGGGATGATTGGAGCTCGACCTTGCGTTCTAGAGCCAGATGTGTTGCCTCGGCTCTGCTATGATCGTGTTTGTTCAGGATGTCCCTGACGTTTTTTATCCATCTTTTTCGTGGTCTTCCTCTGGCTGTGTACCTTGATCTCATTTAGTTATATGCCTGTATGGGTAACTTCTCGTGCTTCATTTTCATAATGTTGCCAAACCACTTGATCTGCTGCCTTTCTATGTAATCCGTGCAAAGTATTATACCTATTCTTTCCCTGCTGTCTTCCTAATCTATTGAAACCCTGCAGCTTTCTTCAAGCATTTCATCTCACATGTCACTATCGCTCTGTAATGTGAAGATGAGAGAGACCAGGTTTGGCACTGGTAACACAGTGTTGGTAGGAATATACTGTAGATCATTTGTCCTTTAACTTCCATCTCGATCTTGGGATGAAGAAGTAATGGTGACAGTTGGTATCTAACTGCATTTGTTTTTTGACATCTCTTCTATATCTCTCTGTCGAGGCTTGCATTTTCTGTAAAAATACTACCGAGATATTTGAACTCTGTTACCTATTTTACTCATATGATGTCTACCTGAATGTTTAGTGGCCTCAGTGTTCAGCATATTTTCATAGTTTCTGTCTTTTGTGTATTGATATTTATGTTGCATTTTCTACATATTGCAGACAGTGAGTTAGCATGATTTTGTAGTTGTTCTTCGTTTTCGTATATGAGGATATGGTCGTCTGCGAGAATCAGTTCATTTATTTAATTGTTTAGTTGCTCTGAGTTATCTATTTCTGAGTCGGTGGTGTTATCCTCTGCATGTTTTTCCTCTTTTATTATTCTGTCTATGTATATATATTGAAGAGCAAGGATGAGAGCACCCAACCATGAGGAACTCCCGTTTTTGTCTCAAATGCGTCTGTAATACCATCTGATGTCCTTACGACACATTGGCAGTTTTTATACAAAGCCCTTATACTTTCTAACAAATTGTCCTTTTATACAATACTTTTCCTATAATACTTCTCTATTGACCCTATCAAACGCCTTCTCTTGATCTATAAATATTGCGTTTAGTTCGTTGTTATATTCTATTGCTCTCTCACGTAGTTGTGTCACCGTGACCAATGCGTCTGTGTAGCAAACCCCTCTTCTGAAGCCAAATTGAGAAGGGCTCAATTGTGGTTCACCGATGTATCTTGCACGTTGTTCTATTATCTTTCAAGTGTTTTTTCCTGTGTGAGAAAATTTTCTAATCAAATCCAACAATACAAAATAAAATATGTCAGGTGACATTCCACCAGTAGTGAACTAACTATAACTCATTTGTGTATGAGTGTAATAACTTGCATAAATGGGAAACGCCATGCACAGATATGTTCTTCCAACACACCAAACTGATAATTAAGTGTGAGTCAATGTCACCTGCGCAGTTAAAACAGTACTAATAAATAATCAAGTCAACAAATATACGAAGCCAAACTGTATTTATGTTTTTGGTATTTATATTTTCAAACTCTAACTACATATGCTACAGTAATTTGGACACTTAAACCGACATGATGGTATCGAGAGGATGATTCTGGAGGACAGAGTGCAAGATGAGAGAAGAAGAGGAAGACCAAGAAGACGATGGACCAGCGACATCGAAGAATGTACGAACAAGTCTCTGGCCAATGCAGGTCTGCTTGCCGGGTACAGAGAGGCGTTCAGAGTATCCACGACGAAGACACCGTTCTAGGAAGAATATTTCACTTTATATATATATAACTGAACATTATATGATTTTTACCACAAGTAGTAACCACCGAACACATCAAAGGGAGATGAGAGAGGAAGACAAATAGAGAGGTTGCTGGATGGGTCATCATCGTGGCATAGGAGAATGTAACTAACTGAATTTATTAACAGCACAGGAGACCGAGTTGTAGAGATATGTAACCACTAAAGTCACTCTGTATGACAATTGATTTTGTTTGCAACGATTTCAGAATATTAAGAAAGAATTAGGCTAACTGTGAAAAAAAAGAATTGGACTAACTGTGGAAAAAGAATTGGTAGGAAAAAGCCCAGAGTACTGACTTTATTGTATTCCCAAGTGAACTTCGCCTCTCTCAATAAAACATAATTCTATCTGTCTAAATGCAATCTGCAACTTGAAGCGATAAACCGCGGACGTTCTTTAAAATAGATACTGTGTAAACAAGACACTATAAAAATGAGAAATGATGAAATCAGGAGAAGAGTCGGTATAAGGCCATGCATAGAATACATCGACAAACAACAAATAAAATGGTTTGGACGCCTTATAAAAATGAACAATAACCAACTACCAACAAGAACATATAACATAAGAAGATCAAGGATACAGGGACAGAAGAAGACCTAGAACAAGATGGATAGATAACATCAAGACAGCCCTTAACAAATAAATGCAGCCAAGGCGACATATCTAGGATAGACAAGTAAAGCTGCCAGTAATCATCCCTACGCTTAAAGGAAAGTGTGGATTTTCTGACCATCATCCACCTGGGGATAGACAATAAATAGTAAACAAGACGTCACGATCTACATTCGAACCTGTGACCTCTTGAGCGTAGGTGCACAGCTGAACCATTAGGCCACACAGATAAACTGAAAGCACTGACAAAATGATGACTCTAAAATAAGTATTAATACCAGATAAAACTATAGTAAAACTATGCACTAACGATAAACATATTTAAGAGTGGGAATATTAACAGTGATGCACAAGCTAGGTTCTTTCTATCCCACACTAAATCTGAGTTTTTTAATGCCACCCTCTCTCTCATGTCATATCTCAATCAACTTTGTTTATGTTTATCTGTTATTTATGTCTACAAGTAAGCATAATATGCTCATTGCAGTATTGATACTTTCTGGCACTTACTAATGTTATATGTTTGTAGGTCTTCAGGAATTTACATAGGGATAAATTTTTCCAGTGCGGGGTAACAACTCTAAACAGGAAGTAGGTGGCTGGAGTAACACAGGGCAAATATCAAGATAAACAAAAATAGGTAGAAGTGTTACCAAACGAAAAAAAAATAAAACAAACTAACAACGCGATACAGAGGGGAATTTACATACCAGTGCAATGCGTGTGTGTTGTGTGGGTGTCGATCGCCGCCCATATTCATAGCAGCTTGAGAATATACATGTTGGACTTCGTGGCAAAAAATCGAATCCTTATTTTGGATGCGATGTCAACGAATAAAGAAAGCATGTTGGCCCAAGAGGCGAGTGAGTGCCATCTAAGTGGGCCATGTTCACATCCGGTTTGCTGTATGGTTTTTCTTTACTAATAAAACCTCGATGCTTCTATATGGTATTCGTCATTTACTTATGAATAAGACACATCGATCGGAACATCAAACATTGCACATATATGTACATTCTTCCACAACAACGCACAATGTTTATTGTTGTCGTGTTTTCAGTTGGTCACTATATACTTCTAATCGCATGCAAAAATAGCCATAGCGACACCAAGTATATAAATAGTGACTAAAGGAAACACGACAATAATCAAAAACGTTACGAAGCAAGGAATAAATTAATTCTGTACACGTCTCCAATACTGTCTAAGGTCACGGCTGAACGGAACTTGTTCTGGGCTCATTTGTGCTACGTTTTTGGGGATTATTCCTATTACCCATTACATCAACAACTAGGGAAGGGAAGGGATCTGAACGTTGTTGAAAGGGTTTAGCAAAAATTGCTGTCAACAATATTTTCTTTTATAGACCAATGAATTAGAATTTCGTTCGTTCCAAAATCAGAAAACAAATAATTTTGAGTCCTTTCACTCAATACGTACCTACCAGCACGCAGAGATTTTAAAATAATTGTTCGGTAGTATTTTCTTTAGCAGTTTGTGACATCTTTCTGCCGATTGATTTATTTTAATGAAATGGCTGCTGTATCGATACGTTCTAATGATAATGAAGCAGCACAGCTTCTGTCTCCCTTGCGATACAGATGTTTAGAGTTTAGGAGGGTAGGGGATGCTAGGGTTAGAATTATATTTAACCTACCCCTAAAACTTGCTAAATTCTAAGATCATCCCATCTCCTCCGTTTTATGGCATTAAATCGTTGAATAATCAGTTTCTTTCTCCCTTTTAGATACAAATGTAAACAGTTTAGGTTGGCCTTGAGGGAGAGGGGATGCTAGAGTTAGAATTATATCTAAGCCTACCCCTGCACCTCTACTAAACACTAGAATCATCCCTTCTACTTCGATGCGAATTCGTGGCATTAAATCATTGCATAATTTAAGTTCCGCTAGCATTAGCCATTTCTTTTCTGGCGTAATAATCTGCTAATGACGTAATTTCATTGACCAAACGTCAACTGTGCACACATAAACACAATGGGAATGAACGTGTGCATAATATCTAATTAATTCACATTCATAGACAGGCAATATTTGTTGTAGGCACGTGTTCAGGGAAAGGACCTAATTTAGTTTTTTTTCGCAATGTTCTGCAATAATATTTGTTATTGGGGTGTGGGAATTAACCATGTTTGACACAATTAAGCTGTCTATGTATTCTTGACAGTCTGTTGACATTGGGGGGGGGGGGTGGAGGAGGAATAGAAACTGGGGAAAAACTGTTTACATATTGTATGGACAGCCCCCTTATTGACATAATCAACCTTGTTTGGGTAACATAATGGACGATGTTTTGTGGGTTGAACTTTGTTTGGGTTCAAATTGACTTCTCACAAATTTGACAAATATTACTTACTGATGTTCCCGATTCCGAGAAAATGGCGCAGTAAAGAAGTCTTGAATTTCTGGAAGGATGCTCTTATCGTAGTCAAATGGTGTCGGACATTTTGTCCAGCAGCTTCTGTATGTTTGTATAATGTCATTTTCCTAATGAAAATATATTTGTAATAATCACGTCAGATATCTAAGTACATGATGAATAATCACAGTGATTTATTGTACTTTATTTGTGTTTAATATGATAAAATAATGTGATGAACTCTGATGTATGCTGTAACATTGGTGTACATATGTTCTACACACAGGCAAAAGCACAGAGAAAACGGGGACAATGTAAAGACATCTCTACTTCCTCGTTCTCAAACTCCTGCTGATTAGTAGGATGTAGTCCAGAGAGCGGAATGCGTTATGTTATGGTTTACAGATTTGCTTTGATATCTGCGTCATATGGCCTGACACAACATAGTTCAGCATGGCGTCAGGGTCACTTTAATCATCAATGGGATAGTGCAAATAATTCCACCACCATACTTTCCTAGTTACCACCTTGTACGACATACATAAACATAAAAAGTGGTGCTATTATTTGCTTATTTTTCGAATTCCACACCGGCAGTTTTCACACACGCAGTTTCCTTACTAGGTATTGGGAAAAAGATCGATTTTAATCAATCACGGTTATTTACCATCATCATACATTTCTTATCATTTTGTTATTTACCACGATTATAATTTTGTGATTAACAGGCTACTACTAGGTGGTGGGGAAAATAGATCGATTTTAATAAATCAATATTATTTGTGGACATTCTGAGATACCGAAATCGATATTAATCTTTTAATACTAATCATTATCAAGTGCCGTCTCAGCAGGGAAGGTAGATTGGGTGCAACGGATCTTCAACAACCTCTATAGCTTGCCGTTGTAGTGCACTCTACTAGGCTGTAGTCTGTTCATCACTTTACGGTTCTCTCCCATGTATATCCTTACCTACCTCTTGCTCTCCCCCACCCTCAACTCTACCCTCGAGCACGATCTTTAAGAAGGTCTCATGTCTTTTAATGTACACAAATATTATATTTGCTTGATAATAATTTTATTTAATTGTTATTTTAAAAAAAAATTCGCAGTGTTGTTAGAATCGTTCTTCCTTTTCTTCTCCATCCATCAAGTTCTCCATATGCTTATACCTCTGATATAATTTGTTTGTTATATTTGCTTGTTCATTATCCATGTTTTTGAGTTATACATTAATATAGAATAAATCTTCTTCTGATAGTTCGTAGCGTTGGTTATCTTGTTTTTTCACGTCATTCTGTTTCGCATGCTCCTAATTATTTCCGATACGGAAGTTCACCCATGCGACAAGGTATCTTGTAAAGCATCTTTTCTCTTGACCATCCCATATCGAACTTGCTGTTCCACTTGTCATTTGTCGGAATGTGCTCCATTTCTCCAATTTTCGTGATGTGGCCTAAAAACTTGGCATGTTATATAGGATGTAGGTTTTTATGTGGAATAGATGAAACATTTTCTAATTCTCTTCTTGTGTTAGATTGTGATTTTTGTCAATGTAACCAGAGCCGTAGGTATGAGCACATTAAGGAGGAGGTTGTACCTACAAAATTAAATCTGAAAAAGGCATTCGTCCGTTTTCGTGTGCACATTTCATTATTTGAGATTGTATGTGTGGATAGTTTGAACAGCTCAACCCACTTTATCTACGGACCTGAAAGTAACACTGACCTACCACCTATTGATGCTTCTGTCACTAAAAAAAAGTAAAGTAACCCATAGCATTTATTAATGCCGTAGGGTGTGAGATGTTAAGCGATCTCACATTTCACAGGCTCTGCAAATGAGGGCGGTAGCCATCTCCTCTCCCTCGCAGTCTTTACTTCCCGAATTAATCCGGTACCCATTTAAGGCTGGGTCGACCTGGGAGCCGTTGCGATCTGAAAACATTTCCGCCTCAGCTGGGGAATGAACCCAGGACCACTCATATGCGAAGCCAGTGCGCTAACCACTGCGCTAACGCGGCTCCCTCACTACATAAAGTTGAATACCGTTACTTATAGTTGGCAATATTTAACTGCTACCACTACAGAGTTGAGAATGTACATAAGTCTCACCATCAGCCTGACCACCACGCAACATCATCAACGTGTTAGATAACAATTATCTCATGATATTTTTCTTTTGTGAAAGAGGTACATCTCATCTATACAATTATGTTTTACTGCTTCTCAGTAAAAGCCTTCACGAAGCATTGAGAACTGAGAGTTGCAAGTCTCCCGTATTGAGAACTGACAGTTGCAAGTCTCCCGTATTGAGAAATGAGAGTTGCAAGTCTTCCGTGTATGTAATAAGCTCTGGAGAACCATTCAATTGCATAAAAGGATCACAAACTCTATTAGTCATAATTCCTGAATATTTAAACAAATAGCAACTACTACCATCATGATTTTCCATATCTTCTTCTTCTTCTTCATCGTTCATTTTGAAACTGCCGCTGGATCTCCCTTGTAGCAAGACACATTCTCAAACTACCACTGATCTCCCTTGTAGCAGGACACATTCTCAAACTCCACTGGATCTCCCTTGTAACAGGACAATGGCCCTACTAGATTTCCAGCAGGATATAGTACAGAGAATGAAAATGTGTTGTGTCTCCGTTTTATTGTATCAATGACCCAATACATCAGTGTTCGGCGGTATCTTTGATATAACCATACACAGTGATATCAAAGTTGTGGACTTTTCTGTGTTGGCAGTCCATATTGAACTTCATTAGTATGATATGTAGCTATTACAATGAAATTCAAGTAGAAGCATTAAGATAAATGAAAAATTCTTGAGGATCACGGTAATTGATCCAGGTAAGTACTAGCGACACCGACTCGCCTTGCAACTTAAGGAAACGGATTTTTCCTTACTTTACCCCCCCCCCCCAAGAGACGCGATTTGTGTCAAAATATTCAAACTGTGTACTCAAGTCACTGAGAACGGGCCAATCGAGAGAAGAACTATTACAACTACATGTAACATGCGGTTCAAGTATTGAACTATCCTCAGGACTACCAACAGAGAACATACGTATTTGTACTGCAAGTGGCGTGCACGCCTACTTGTAACAAAAATAACATTTATAGCATATGAAACAAGACAATAAAGCTTCAAATATCTTATACAAGTTAACTTCAAGTAGGAATTCATGAGAATAAATGAAAAATTCTTGATGCTAACAGGAATTGAGCCAGGTTTGTTGTAGCGGCACTGAATCGCCTGACAAAAGTAAACAGGGTTTTCCGTACTTGACTAACCCACACCCCCCCCCCCCAAAAGGTTCGATTTTGTCAAGACAATTTATCCTTATACTTCCTACTTGAATGCACTTGTATAAACTATTATTTGGGGATGCGGTTAGTCACGAACGGAAAAAAAAAACTCGTATAATTGAGCTGCAATGCGATTCGGTGCCGCTAGAATGGACTGGTTCAATTCCCGTTAGCCTCAAGAAGTAATGATATGTTGCTGTTATTTTATTAGTCCTTAGGAGCATCACGTAATTTGTGTCCACTTTGGGAACCAACGAATATGCTACTTTCAGATCGGCCTGACGGACCAGAAAAAATGCCTTGAACAGCCGCATTAGCCAGCAGGCCGTATTTTTCCCACCAACGTTCTATCAACTCTGGATAGTACATTTTAAATACAATAACAATAACATAGTTGCATACATACAGCCATTGGCATCTTCAAGTTCATGACCTCTGCATACTTGGTCAACACGTCCCACGGTGCATGAATCTTGACATAAAGATTCTCTCATCCTTGTTGTACTGCGGGCGGGACAAAGAATATGTCAAACATACAAGTATTGCATTCATGACCCTTATAATATGTTTTTTATGTATCACATATATTTAGTACAATACTGAAATATAAACATAGAAATATGAAATTACGTATAAATATACAGGGCATAGATGCACATATAGTACAAATGACAACAAAGAAGGGTATATATATATATATATATATATATATATATACTACTTTCCTTCAGCACTTTTTTCATTTCTTTTATTTTTGTTGTTCTATCAATATGTTTCTTCTTCATCCATTTCATTCTTTCGTGGTGTTCTTTCATATTCTACTGGAATTCAATCCTTTCATTTTTTCTTTCTTTTGTTTTTCTTTCAGGTCATACTTTCATGTTTTTCTTTTGTTTCTTTCTTTTTCTTTCTTTCATGAAATGCAAGAATGCACGTGCACACGCACGCACTCACCCACCTATCCTCCCACCCACACACACACACAGAAACTCACGCACACACATAAATATATTCTAAACCTTAGGTCCACTATGGTTCGTATATATCTTTAGGTGCATAAGCGACGGATAAGGATTTTCAATTTTTTTTTATGTTTTGGATACGTTCTCAGCTTAATTCGAATTTGTTTGTTTGTTAAGGGTTTATGCCTCATATGGTCGAGACCCGCCTCTTTCAACCTAGGACTGGGGTCCATATTGGTTATATCAAGGTGGTTGGGGGACCTGTTGTTTTTGTGGCTAGTCTGCATGGTTGTTGCTAGGATGTGGCTCTGTTAGCCGGGTTCGCTGTTGGGCCTCCTAGCTGCAGTCCTTGTATGGACTATGGTGTGGCTCTGCCTGTCTCCGGTATTGATGAGACTATAAGGTGGTAGTCCTTAAAAGGACTTTGTCGTGGATTGGTTGGAGCTCTTTCTTCTGATATTTCCTGTGCTGTTCATTCGCTTAGTAGGCCTGGAACACATGTTGTCTGTAGTTGTCTAGGCTGACAATGGTTGTACTGTATCAGCTTAATTCGAATCTCTTAGTCCTTCACACTTCTTATTTTCTTATTTTTTTATTTTCTTATTTTCTTATTTTCTTATTTTCCATATTTCTATTTGATTTTCCCGCTTTATTTTCCTCGTGAAAATCGTTTTTATTGATCTTCTAACTATATCTTTTTCTAACATTGTGAGCATGCGCCAAATTCTTCTCTTATTTCCTGTTAATCTGGGTGTTCACCAGATCATGCCATGTTCGCCTCCATATCTCTTCAATTCTCAACTCATCCTGCCACCTAATGTTTGGTGTTCTACTTAAGCTCGGTTACTACTCACCCCCCCCCCCCCCAGCATGCTTAGCGATTCTCCACACAAGGGTCATCACATTTTTCATCAAATAGGGAAATATACACAGGAAAATACAAAATACAAGTATGCCCTTTTTATTATTATGCTTTTGTAAACCGCCTTTTAAGAAAAAAACATATCTACGGCCTTATATGAATACACGAAAAATTGTCTTAAATATACAATTCACAGAGACATTACTTTATGTCTATATCAGTCGTGCTCAAATTATGAACCGCTAGTCAAATCAAGCCCAACAATCCATAATCTTGCTAGACCAATGATGATCTAAAAATCCCGAGGTTAAAAAACACCTCAATATTTTGTGATCCAAAACACACCCAAAATATTAAATAAGGACTGTGCCACAAATACTCAATCCAAACATTCGAAAGTTACCCACCACACCTTACCTAGCTATGTTCCTTCAGCCGAACACGGTGCATAGGGCAGAAACCAGAGCTCTCCAGTTCGAGCGATATGATGCTACTGTGTATAATTCTTGCATGTTATTGAGACCCATAGTCATACCCTCTTTGTTGGCTGCTCTGCGAAGGGTTTCTCTTGGAGCTGCCTTCAACATTTCACCACTAATCTTTTCGTCGCCAGCAGCATTTTATTTTATTTTTATTATTTAGCTTTCTAATTTCTCGTTTGATCTCATAAAGTGTAAATTCATTACAACATAAATTATATGTTTTGTTTGATTTCAGATTTTGGGGATAATGCTGGTGGTTTATTGATCACGTCTGTATAATGTTCTGTCCATCGATGCATTTGTTATTTTTCTGTAATGAGTAAGTTGTCATGTCTGTCTCTGAAAGGTTTGTTCACAATGAGTAGTCTATTGCATAACTGTCTTGTGATCTGGTACAAGTGTCTACTGTTTCTTACTTTTCCACATTTTCAACTTCTGTGGCTAATTCATCAATAAACTGTGTTTTGTCTCTACGAGCACTTGATTTCACTTCTTTATTTAATGTTTATGTCTTCCTATGTAGAGTCGTATGCAGCAGTATTAATGTTTATTTCTTCGTATGAAGATTCGTATGTATCAGGTGTTTTTGATGCAAGGAGATTTAAATTTGCTGTTTTTCGTTCTAGAATTGTGTCCCGGGTGTCGTTACTCATCCACTTTTTCTTTCCCCTCTGAGAGTATCCTGCAGTGGTTCTTGTTGCTTCTTTCGTCACACTTCTGAATTGTTCCCATTTTCTGTGCAGTCAACTGGTAGATATTTTGTCATTTATTTTGGATATATACCCACCACTGGGTCTTATATCATTTTAAAAAAAAAAACACAAGTAAACGTAACGCTGAATATGATTGTTACAAATAAATTATAGCATTATTGAAAATAGCAATCGTTTTTGTTAACAGTGCAGGCTATCGACAATATAGACAAACGATACTAAGCTGGCACACATCTATGAAATACTAGATTCGATATGAACAACTTCAGTAGAGGTGAACGAAACAAAACAAACACCAATAAATGAATCACTATAAAAAGTATCAGTAGACAATGTAAAATATTCACACAACTAGTCAGTGAAAAAGTATCTATAAATGAAACAATTTGAATTATTAATAATATGAGTCATCAATTTATATAGTGATGGTAAACAGTATATGCATATTTGTGAGAGATTATGTTACAGAAAACTATGTTGCACATGACACACACACCAGTACAGTTAAATCACATTATAACAACTTGGTCCGGACCGACGAAATATATATGTAATAGTAATTCACTATTTGCAGTATAAACAAAAATGAAAAAAATATAACTCGGTATTATGAAAAGTGTTATTAAAGATTATTTGTTATAAAAAGATGCGTTATAGAGGGATTATGCTGTATATGTATAATAGGGTAGTTTACTTAATTTAGTTTTAGTAATACTATAGTTTGTGAGATGGTACAATAATTGATGCCATCGCTATGAAGTGATTACATCGACACTATTCAATGTGTTCTGGTGACTCAAGTTCTAGGCAGCTGATAACTTTCGAGAAAACTGTGTTTTCTAATCATTCATCATTAAGTACCGTCTCCGCATCGAAGGTTGGCTGCAACAGACCTTCAACATCACCTATTGTCTTGGTGATACACTCTGATAAACTGTAACCTGTCTAACTCGTGATGTTACTCTCCCACGTGTACCTCTGCTGTACGATCGTCTCCTTCCACCACAAGAAAGGTTTTTAACAAGGTGTCATGCCTTCTAATATGAATTTTGTAACATTGTATTTGTTTGATCTTTATTTCCTTAAATATGTATTTATTCATACGGAGTGTTGTTAGAAATCCTCTGTTGGTTTTCTTCTTTTTCCATGATCTTCTCCCTCTTCTTCTTCTTCTCTGATGCTCGTATGCTGATTCATAAATACTCGTCCTTCACCATAATAGTCTTGCTCACTAATTCAAAACAGCGTCGCTATTCTTATCTCATCCTTCTTTTTTTGTGCTTGTCATTGGCTGGTCACACTGAGACTCTCGACAGTAGAAGACCTCCGGACAGAATTAATTAGAACATCAACCATTACATTTCTTAAAGTTATTATCGCACATTTGGTTAGTCACTATTTATATACTTGGAGTCGCATGTCAAAATAGTCAAGGCGACTCCAATTTTTTAAATAGTGACCAATCAAAATTTCGACAATAATCAAAATCATAAAGAATGGAGTTCTAATTAATTCTTTTTATAGGTATTATAAGAACTGCAAGCGGTCACGAGTCAGATAAAGTGACTAGTCATTCAATATTAAGTACCGTCTCCGCATCTAAGGTTGGCTGCAACAGACCGCACTAGTGGTGATACGTCGCACCAGCCAAAATAAATGACACCGGCTGGGATCACCTCTCTCTCTCTCAATATATATATATATATATGCACGTGTCCTTTGCAGAACGTTGTCTTCAATGCCACTCTGTAAGCCTCACAGTTCTGTGCGAGCTGTCCAGCGTCTTCCAGTGTCATGTTCAGAAGGTCTTCGATGTCATGTATTTATCGTAATCGTGGCCTGTCTCTTTCGTTCCTGAAACTTTCTCCTCCATGATTAATCTTTCCAAACCATTGTGTCATTTTATGTCCGAAATATGTAACTTTGCTTTTTCGATAATTTTTTAGGAGCCAGTCTTCTTCTATGTTATCTTATAGAACATCTGCGTTTATTATTTTTTCTGTCCGTAATATTTTTAGGCTCTTTCTATAGCATTTCATTTCGAATGCAAATAATTTCTTTTCCATTATTGATGTCAGTGCCAACCTTCTCACAATCCGTATGTTGTCACTGGACGTATGTTGTCATTTTTCATCGCGGAGTCATACGTGAGCTAGACAGGAGTGGGGAACAAAATGGAAGTAGCTGCCACTTACCATGAGGTACTATCCCTACACTATCCTACCCTACCCCCCTTGGGTTCACCACGCAGGATTACTCTATAGAAAGGCATGCTCCATCTTGCTTCACCCAGATCATAACGTATACAACATCATATAGAGACGCCTTACAAAGAATAAAACTTGCCAGACACACACAAAGTGACAATGACATAAAAATAATAAAAATAAACTGTAGATAATTATATTTTACTGCTTGTTCCTGTTTGTTTTGTTTGTTATTGAAAAAAGAACTTAAGGTTGAAAAGTTAAAACTGCCTTGTATACAGTTCTCTGTATATTTTTTCATAGCCGTACTCAATAGCATGATACAATCTGTGCGTCCACTGTAAAACTGATGAAACTTGTGTTTTACTAAATAGTACAGCCATTAATACAGTCACATTAAACAATTTCTAAATAAATATAAACATCCACATAATTGTACAAGCAATTCACTTCACCAATGATATAATATGAGAAATATGAGCACATTTACAGAAGATAGAAACATTCATTCAGAAGCTACATGAGAGTGAATGAAATAGTGATATTATTGTATATATTAGCGTGAGAGAAGTGAATGTAACAATTTAACAGAAATATGAATGTTGCACAAGCAAGATTGGTTATAGATATTATAAAATAATTTAGACATAAAATATATGAAGTAGAGTTTTATATAAATACAAAATTATGAAATATAAAGCCAAAGAAATGTTACAGTAATCTAATAACGACGAGATGATTTGATTATGTTTCCTCGGGAATGACGACCACTATATTTCCTGTATCCTTATATGCAATAGTAACGTTTTTCGTGGAAGGATAAAATCAGAAACTCCGATATTATAAACACATTGAATATTCCAGAGTGTTGGTTACTAAACACAATAACAAAAAGAAAACTACGCCTGTTTGGTCATATAAAGAGACATAACTGTTCAGAAAGACAAATAATGGAGGGAAGAGTACCTGGAAAGAGGAGAAGGGGCAGACCAAGAAGACGATGGACTGACGACATTAAAGATAATATGAATACATCGCTAGAAAATGCAAGCCACATCGCCCAAGACAGAGAGAGGTTCAGAGAGTTCATTGGGAAGACAACGTTCTGGAAGGAATACGTCACATGACAATGACAAAAAACGTTTTTCGAGTATTTTATTTCATAACCAGATTGCTCTGCTCATAGTATGGTACAATGTTTTGAGTTAAAGCTACTTACTCAGAGTGGCCAAAAGCGTAATTGTAATATGAAGTATTGTGAGTAAAAGCCACTTTCGCAGAGTGGTTAAAGGAGTAATTGTAATATGAAGTATTGTGAGGCTTGACAAGAGGACAGCCTCAATATATAGTTATGCATTTCACCTTCTCGAGGTTTACTGTTTAATTGAGATTTAGTTTGATGGACAACTGGACAGACATTCTGCATGAGGAAATGACATATGCCATAACAGTAAGGTGACATCAAAATAAAAAATAATTTGCACAGCTGAAATTATGGCAACCTGGGCAAGATTGTGGTCCAGCTCTGTATAAACTAAATTTACTTCATTTGTTGCACCCTAGGGATTACTTTAGCCCCTACATCGGGAGACATGCCAGCGACCACTGTCTAGATTTTATGCTGTTATTGTGACGTGGAGATAAGTTGTAGCAATAAAAACATACCATCAGAGACATTCACAATAGTGTAACACAAATAGGAAACACCACCAAAGACAATTAATGTTACACAAATAGGAAAGTAGCTGTCAATACCGCATGTATCCAGTAAGGGAGTTGCAGGGATGTTGATTGAGGCTGTATATCCAGTGAGAGAGTTGTAGGGAGGTTTCTTAAGGCTGTGTATCCACTATGGGAGTTGCATGGAGGTCGCTTGTGGCAAATACCACATCTCCTTGATATCGTGACGTCAGGTACTTGGTGTTTAAAAAAAATTGTATGCTCTGATAGAGAAGTCGCTCGTGTGTTGCCAGAGTCCGAAAGGTGAGCAAACTAATAGCAACAATGTTTACCTTACACGCATGTCGTAAACGGCGACTAAGGAGGTTACGGGATGGAGTTGGCTGTCCCATCCCATATGGGGTCAGTGACCCAAAGCCATGCTGCAGTCGGATGTGTCAGGCCGAAAGGCGCAGATATCGCAGCAATGGTATAAACTATGACAGCGCATCCCGTTCTCGGACTACATCCTGCTAATCTGCAGGAATTTGAGAACGAACGCAGAAGAAGAAGAATACAGAAGTCAATCGCCTTTACCAAAACTTCGAACCCTAGACCCCACGAATGTCAGACCAACGCCCTAACCTCTCGAATATGCATCACGAATAAATAGGAGAAACATTCAATGTGACATCAAGAGATAACTGACATAAATGTTTCATCAAGAGAAAACTGAAAGTACTGTTACAAAAGAGAACTGACAGTATTGTGACATCACGAGTAAACTGAAAGTACTGTTACAAAAAGAGAACGGACAGTATTGTGACATCACGAGTAAACTGAAAGTACTGTTACAAAAAGAGAACGGACAGTATTGTGACATCACGAGTAAACTGAAATTTATGTGACATCAAGAAAAACTGACAGTAATGTGACATTTAGAGAGCACGTAACAGTAATGTGACATTAAGAGAACACGTAACAGTAATGCGAGTAAAATGATTTAAAACTTAAACCAAACCAAATTAAGTAGTAGAATGGCAATATGATTAAACTTTAGCAGCGATAATGTGAATTAATTATAATAATAATACTAATAATAATAATAATAATAGTAATAATAATAATAATAATAATAATAATAATAAAATTCATAGTCCCGCTCAATCAAGGCCGTGGATGTGCAATACTGGATACATTAGCACCAAAAAGCCAATAAAACACCCAATTATGTGTATCCACATATTTACATTAACTACTTACCTATCTCGTTATGAAGCTTATATTTTTCTTGTACACTACTTCTATAAATTTCTCATATAGTAACATAGATCACTACACAATTTCATTTAATTAATGTAGTGTTTGTCTAATCCAATTCCAGTTTTTGTGTTTGTCCTTATATTGACAAAGACCTGGTGGTCGAAACGTTGAATCTGTGTATTCGTCCTAATTGTAAACTGAAATTTAACCATTTTCTTTTCTAATTTCTTTTTAAATTTTTCCTCTACCACGGGTAAATAGTTTTCCTGCAGTTGTTCGTTCATTTTCACTGTTGTATCCAACAAAAATTGTATATATATATATATATATATATATATATATATATATATATATATATATATATATATATATATATATATATATATATATATATATATATATATATATATATATATATATATATATTTAGACAGAATTTACCTTACAAAAGAATGTAAGCCAAAACAAGAAACATATAATGCAACTTGGCATACTTAACCTGCATATAAAGGCAGCACATATAAAGTGAGTGAGCGTGCTGCTACTTATAAAATTAGGTTGAAAGAATCGTGCCTCGGCCAAGAGACTTTAATCCCCCATTTAACAAACAAACAAATATTTATAAAACAAGATGGCTACACTCACCAAAAAACAGAACAGTCGTTAAGTTTATTAAGGAAATCCTTACTTCTCCGTCAATGTATGAAGGTTGAAAAGAAATCAAAAGCTTTATTTGTGTGAAAAAACTGTTTCTTTTATGACAGCATCTAACTAAGCTCTCACTTTCATGATAAGAAACCAACCTATAGTATAACTCTGTCAACAATAGTATAACTCTGTCAACAATAGTATAACTATGTCAACAATAGTATAACTCTGTCAACAATATACGATTAAAAATATCTTTGTCTAACAATCTATAGTATATCTCTGTCAACAATATACGATTAAAAATATCTTTGCCTAACAATCTATAGTATAACTCTGTCAACAATATACGATTAAAAATATCTTTGCCTAACAATCTATAATATATCTCTGTCAACAATATACGAGTAAAATCTGTTTGTCTAACAATCTATAGTATATCTCTGTCAACAATATACGAGTAAAATCTCTTTGTCTAACAATCTATAGTATATCTCTGTCAACAATATACGAGTAAAATCTCTTTGTCTAACAATCTATAGTATATCTCTGTCAACAATATACGAGTAAAATCTCTTTGTCTAACAATCTATAGTATATCCCTGTCAACAATATACGAGTAAAATCTGTTTGTCTAACAATCTATAGTATATCTCTGTCAACAATATACGAGTAAAATCTATTTGTCTAACAATCTATAGTATATCTCTGTCAACAATATACGAGTAAAATCTGTTTGTCTAACAATCTATAGTATATCTCTGTCAACAATATACGAGTAAAATCTGTTTGTCTAACAATCTATAGTATATCTCTGTCAACAATATACGAGTAAAATCTGTTTGTCTAACAATCTATAGTATATCTCTGTCTACAATATACGAGTAAAATCTGTTTGTCTAACAATCTATAGTATATCTCTGTCTACAATATACGAGTAAAATCTGTTTGTCTAACAATCTATAGTATATCTCTGTCTACAATATACGAGTAAAATCTGTTTGTCTAACAATCTATAGTATATCTCTGTCTACAATATACGAGTAAAATCTCTAAAACTCCAATTAACATCACACTCTCCTTCTATCTATCTGCATACACCAATAAACATCATGTCTTTGAAAAATAGAGCCTACATCTATTTTTGTTCTATCTCAAGCTGTCTACTTTAGTCTCTAAAAGAAGTGGGCAAATCATGGACAGCCACATCGAGGCAAACTCCTTAATGTGGACATATGGCATAATCCAGTCAGCAGAGGCTGAAAACTAAGATTGGTCGGGGCATCTCTTACATTGAGCAGGGCCACAGTAATGACCAAGCAAGCATATGTGCTGAAGTCGGAGATACCAGCAACTATGGTATCCCGCAGAATTACTAGATACCATGTCTTAACTATATATCGCGCGTCAGATCATGCTAAAAATAAATTGTATAGGTCTGCATCGATTTCAGATTGATATATGCACTGGACCCTGATCTCAGGAAAATGTAAAATTTCAAGTTATCTGAGCCAATCTGTAAAAATACGTTGTTAATGGTGTTAACACTGTGATAATTATAATATTATTACATCAAAATTTCGATGTTTCTAGGAGAAAACAGTGTTCAGAACGAAATATTACTCACAGCCAACCATTTATATTGGACAAAAACATTCAAACCAAAAAAAAAAAAGAATGTTGCAGAGACCGAATGAAAGGTACAGAATTTGACCCTCCGGCCAAAACAAAAGTTGTCCATTCCTGGTCTAGAACATAAAAGTAACACTACATCATCTACATTTGTGCACATCATCTACATTTGTACACATCATCTACATTTGTACACATCATCTACATTTGTACACATCATCTACATTTGTACACATCATCTACATTTGTACACATCATCTACATTTGTACACATCATCTACATTTGTACACATCATCTACATTTGTACACATCATCTACATTTGTACACATCATCTACATTTGTACACATCATCTACATTTGTGCAGAACATCCAGATAACTCTTATCTTCCTCTCTTTGCTAAAGTGTCCTACTAAAATTACTCGCTTTCTCTTTCTCTCTGTCTAGAAATTTCAACGAGTTTACCTCTCTACCTAGATAACCTAACTAACCTTCTCTCTTGCTCTCTCTCTCTCTCTACTTAGATCATCCAAATAAACTTCACTCCCTCTATATCTTTCTCTCTCTCTCTCTCTCTCTCTCTCTCTCTCACTCGCGCGAACATCCTATAAAGCGTCAATCTCGCTATATAGAACAATAGAATTACCTCTCTTTCTGCGGTTTCTAGTTCAAGGCCTTCATTTAACAAATTTTCCTGAAAGTTCCTCCTCCAAAACCTTTTCTTCTCCTCATCCTGAACGTTATTATCCTTCTTGTAAACCAAGATGAAGTCGATGCGACGGGATCCATCTTCGAAAAACAGCGATGCATGTTCCTGCGGAAACAAAAACAACCACGACATACAACAACAGCAGATGTAATATATTTCTATCAACGTGTATTTTTTTATCTATCTAGAGCCGTTTATCAAAGTGTATATTTTATCTATCTAGTGCCGTTTATCAAAGTGTATATTTTATCTATCTAGAGCCGTTTATCAAAGTGTATATTTTATCTATCTAGTGCCGTTTATCAAAGTGTATATTTTATCTATCTAGTGCCGTTTATCAAAGTGTATATTTTATCTATCTAGAGCCGTTTATCAAAGTGTATATTTTATCTATCTAGTGCCGTTTATCAAAGTGTATATTTTATCTATCTAGTGCCGTTTATCAAAGTGTATATTTTATCTATCTAGAGCCGTTTATCAAAGTGTATATTTTATCTATCTAGTGCCGTTTATCAAAGTGTATATTTTATCTATCTAGTGCCGTTTATCAAAGTGTATATTTTATCTATCTAGTGCCGTTTATCAAAGTGTATATTTTATCTATCTAGTGCCGTTTATCAAAGTGTATATTTTATCTATCTAGTGCCGTTTATCAACGTGTATATTTATTTATCTATATAGAGCCGTTTATCGACGTGTATATTTTATCTATCTAGAGCCTTTATCATTTTCTATATTTTATCTATCTAGTGCCTTTAATCATCATCTATATTGTATCTATCTAGTACCGTTTATCAACGTATATATTTTATCTATCTATCTAGTGCGGTTTATCAACGTGTATATTTATTTATCTATCTAGTGCCATTTATCAACGCGTATATTTTATCTATTTAGTACCGTTTATCAACGTGTATATTTTTTTATCTATCTAGTGCCGTTTATCAACGTGTATATTTATTTATCTATCTAGTGCCGTTAATCAACGTGTATATTTATTTATCTATCTAGTGCCATTTATCAACGTGTATATTTATTTATCTATCTAGTGCCGTTAATCAACGTGTATATTTATTTATCTATCTAGTGCCATTTATCAACGTGTATATTTTATCTATCTAGTACCGTTTATCAACGTGTATATTTATTTATCTATTTAGTACCGTTTATCAACGTGTATATTTATTTATCAATCTAGTGCCGTTTATCATCTTGTGCCGTTATTTATCACATGTTAATCCCGTAATGTTATTTACGTGATCATATGTAAACGCTGTGGCAAGCAATATATCGGTGAAACTGACTTAAGATTGAGCGGCAGCTTCTGTAACCACCTACATGCCATTAACCCAGAACACCAACTCCTGTATCCAATCACTTCAACGGCGATGGCCACCGTGGTGTCCTTGATATTCAGGTCACTGCCATCAGATCCTGCACCACCGATGATAGATCTAGGTACGCTCTAGAAAACCGTCTCATTTTTGAGTTGGGCAACCTCAAGCCTTTTGGATTCAATTCCGACCACTCTTTTGCATAGTATTCTTTTTGTACCGTCATTTACGTCATCTATTTGTTCTTCTGGTTTCATCTATATAGTCTTTGTGTACTTCCTGTCCGTATCCTTCCGGTATCTCACAACCATATTTCACTCGGACATGCTTTTTGTGCTATAGTCATTTCTACCCGTCGTCTTTTTATGTTATGTACGTATCTTGACTAAGGCCTTTTAGTTCGAAACGTTGATTATGTCCTGTGTATTGTCACTTGTATGCTTATATTCTGTGTTTGTTGTATATATTAATTCACGTAGACATCCGACAGTGATAGTGTGTCATTCGTTATCCAGTGGAACTCCATTACCAGTCTTCCACTGGTATTTTTCATTTAGTTCTACTAGCAGTAGAAGTTTCATTTCTACTAGCAGTTTTATTGATTACCTTCTAAATGGTATAACATTTTACACATAGATAAAGCTATAATGTGTAAATAGTATAGCGTTTTATACAAAACTAGAAGGGACCATTTTTAAGCAGCTGAATGCCATTTCAATGTGTATATTTTTTAGTTTCTCCTGGAAACCAGCTGTGCAGTTTACGACGTATTCCCACACGTTCTCTGTTCCGGCAGCTACTCAAGAGAGTAGGAAGAATTAATTTATCAGTCAGATATTGATTATGTGATCTTTTGATATTTCCAGAGAGAATGAAACTTCTCCCCCTCACACTATGGTCACCATTTTTACCATTATGTTTATACGTATTCATTATCACATTAAGTAGCGTTTTTTTGTTTGTTATGTAAGACTGGAACTATCATTTTCATTCGCCGTATCGTTCTTAGTACTTGCGCGATCAAAATAAAACCGAATTATTTACCCACCAAAGAGTTTTATATGTGGTCACATAATTGCTAGACATTAGTTAGTAGTATAAGATGTCCCAACATTTCATAGACAAGTGTATTACTTCTATGTTTGTTTCCCTTTTCAAATTCATGCAGATTAGATATGTTGATTATTCTCTTCGTACATCGGACATGTCTATAGGTGCTCAGATCTCCGCTTCAGTAAATTTATCTTCAGTAAAGGGTGTAAGGGTAAAGTGTATAACGCCTGATAGTTCTGGTCTATGATGGTTCACTACTCATTTTGAAATATGTGTTAGGTGTTCTATACGTGCCACGCATGTCCTCACTCTCAATTCAGAATGCAGTCGGACGAACATAATGAGTTGTAACGTGGTTTACAGCTTTGCTGTGATAACGTTGCCTTTCTCATTGGCAGATACGCATTCAGCACAGCTTCTAGGTTACTTTGGTCCACTATGAGATAGTACAGTCAACTCAATGTGAGATAGTACAGTACACTCAATATGAGATAGTACAGTCAACTCAATATGAGATAGTACATTAAACCCAATGTGAGATAGTACAGTCAACTCAATGTGAGATAGTACAGTACACTCAATATGAGATAGTACAGTCAACTTAATATGAGATAGTACATTAAACCCAATGTGAGATAGTACAGTACACTCAATGTGAGATAGTACAGTCAACTCAATGTGAGATAGTACAGTCAACCCAACCCAATAACTTCATTAGTCATCGCTTCTTACAACATGCATGGCAGGTATATATATGTATATGACGCACACAAAACAACATACTAATGTGCGTCACACTACAGATGCTACTAATACAAACCACAATAATTGATTAACACTGAAACAAATCAACAAAAAATAAACAGATTTAGGCAACAAATTCGTTTTCAGCACATTTGTTTAGTACAAGCACATACAATGGTTACAGCGCATTTATAGCACATTTGTTTAGTGTACGCACATTTTACAGCGCATTTATAACACATTTGTTTATTGTACGCACATTTTACAGCGCATTGATAGCACATTTGTTTAGTGTACGCACATTTTACAGCGCATTTATAGCACAATTATTTCTCGTCAGCTGTTCAAGAAACCGTGACGTATACAAGTGGTTCTCATTGTGTGTCCTGTGTAATGGCCACTTAAACGGTTTGAGAAACGGTATAAATTTTTTTGAAAATTAGACACAGAGGGGAGGGGGGAAGGAATATATATAACGATTACAAAGTAAAGCATGAATATTCATAGAGATAAAACTTTGAAACCCTGACCGCGCAATAGGTCTTCCAAACTACAGATGGTCATGTTAAAACCACTGACCGCGCAATAGGTCTTCTATACTACAGATGATCATGTTAAAACCACTGACCGCTGCAATAGGTCTTCCATACTACAGATGGTCATGTTAAAACCACTGACCGCGAAATAGGTCTTCTATACTACAGATGGTAATGTTAAAACCACTGACCGCTGCAATAGGTCTTCTATACTACAGATGATCATGTTAAAACCACTGACCGCTGCAATAGGTCTTCCATACTACAGATGGTCATGTTAAAACCACTGACCGCGAAATAGGTCTTCTATACTACAGATGGTAATGTTAAAACCACTGACCGCTGCAATAGGTCTTCTATACTACAGAGGGTCATGTTAAAACCACTGACCGCTGCAATAGGTCTTCCATGCTACAGATGGTCATGTTAAAACCACTGACCGCTGCAATAGGTCTTCAATACTACAGATGGTCATGTTAGAAACCCTTGTCATGTGCAAAGAAGTTAAATGACTTTTTTTTAGTGACTTGGGAGGGGGCGTAAGATAAGTCCTAAAAAAGGGGAGCCGTGGACCAATAATAGTTTAGAATCACAGGATTACACAACAAACTTGTAAACAACAGAATATAATCTCTAAAACTGCACACACTCGAGACATAGCAATATTGAATCCTAAAGTAAATAGACTACAAGTACATGAATAATACACATTGCCTGTGTGTATAGAAATGGGATTAATTGGATAGAATTAAACAGATGAGATAATAAGCAGAAATAGAGAACTGATTCAAGCATACAGTTTGGGTGGAGTAACTATTATGAGAAACATTACCAGTTTACAAACAAGCATATGAATCTGCGGGCTGTTATTACGATAACCTCGGCGGTGAAGACCTATGTACTGAAAGTAAACACGCCTTCGTTTGTTACGTGTTTAATTATTGTGATTTCCGCTTGTTTCTATTTATGTAGTTGGAGTCACATGTTAGAAAAAAAGAAAATGCCGACCAACGAAATTCACGGAATTAATAAAAAATAGGCTTTTCATGTCATGCTGAATTTTTGCACACAGGTCTTTACCGGAGCCCGGAGCATGTTATTAATATGCAACACACGAGAAATGACTGGCACTGTGACATTGGCAATACAAATGTATATGGACGCATGTACAAATATTCCAATTATGATACATATACTCGCGTCCCTGGTCCATGTTGATATAGTCGTTATGACTTATCGGAAATCTTCCGTCAGAAGTGAAGCTATTTTCCGTGATTTTCATTGGCTGTAGACACAATTAATACACAACGTGACCAATGCAAATCATCGAAAAAGTCATATCGAGTAAACTTTTGATGATATACCGGTAAGTCCACAGGACTGAATAGTTGTGACTCGTCAATTATACGGTCTTGCCGACTCATCGGGAAACACCCTCTTATATCTACACATTTGAATTTTCCCGTAATTTTCATTGGTAACATCGTGCATGTTGTGTTTTAAGTCAATTCAAATCACGGAAAAAATTCGTCATCTTTTTAGAAGGACGTTTCCCAATTTATCCTACAGTGCTTTATATTGTCGATATTTACGAGTATAATTAACGAGGTTTAGCGAGGTTATTAAATCACGATTATTTTTCAATGATGATTACGAGGAATCCAACTTGTTGGATGTAACACAATAGGGAATGACAGTAATCTAGAAAATTCTTTGTTATGTAGATTTCCTTTCCATAACTATCCTACAGAGAACAGTTGATGGTAGAAGAAGAAGAGGATGACAAAAGAAGATTGTATAAGATTAAGATTTCCAACAATTAAACAGAGTACTGAGAACAGATAAGCATGGCGGGATTTGTGTGATATTTTCAAAATGGCACCTCTACAAACCTGAAGGATAATGGGTCTGATGATGATAAATCATAAAGCAAAATTAGAACTCCGACCGCATCGCCCATCTTTCAGATGGTAACAGCTTCCTACAGTGCGGTAAGCTAAAAATCAATATAATTGAGAGAGGCAGCAGCGCCCTACAGTGCGGTAGATACGATCAACTGAGAGAGGCAGCAGCGCCCTACAGTGCGGTAGATACGATCAACTGAGAGAGGTAGCAGCGAACTACAGTGCGGTAGATACGATCAACTGAGAGAGGTAGCAGCGAACTACAGTGCGGTAGATACGATCAACTGAGAGAGCTAGCAGCGAACTACAGTGCGGTAAATACGATCAACTGAGAGAGGCAGCAGCGCCCTACAGTGCGGTAAATACGATCAACTGAGAGAGGTAGCAGCGAACTACAGTGCGGTAGATACGATCAACTGAGAGAGCTAGCAGCGAACTACAGTGCGGTAGATACGATCAACTGAGAGAGCTAGCAGCGAACTACAGTGCGGTAGATACGATCAACTGAGAGAGGTAGCAGCGAACTACAGTGCGGTAAGATACGATCAACTGAGAGAGGTAGCTGCGCCCTACAGTGCGGTAAGATACGATTAACTGAGAGAGCTAGCAGCGAACTACAGTGCGGTAGATACGATCAACTGAGAGAGGTAGCAGCGAACTACAGTGCGGTAAGATACGATTAACTGAGAGAGCTAGCAGCGAACTACAGTGCGGTAGATACGATCAACTGAGAGAGGTAGCAGCGAACTACAGTGCGGTAAGATACGATTAACTGAGAGAGGTAGCTGCGCCCTACAGTGCGGTAAGATACGATCAACTGAGAGAGGTAGCAGCGAACTACAGTGCGGTAGATACGATCAACTGAGAGAGGTAGCAGCGAACTACAGTGCGGTAGATACGATCAACTGAGAGAGGCAGCAGCGCCCTACAGTGCGGTAGATACGATCAACTGAGAGAGCTAGCAGCGAACTACAGTGCGGTAGATACGATCAACTGAGAGAGGTAGCTGCGCCCTACAGTGCGGTAGATACGATCAACTGAGAGAAGTAGCTGCGCCCTACAGTGCGGTAGATACGATCAACTGAGAGAAGTAGCTGCGCCCTACAGTGCGGTAGATACGATCAACTGAGAGATATAGCTGCGCCCTACAGTGCGGTAAGATACGATTAACTGAGAGAGGTAGCAGCGAAATACAGTGCGGTAAGATACGATCAACTGAGAGAGGTAGCAGCGCCCTACAGTGCGGTAGATACGATCTACAAGAAAGAACTGGTATAGAGAAAACCCTAAACAGTACTTGAAATATCTACATGTACATATCATAGCTATAATCGATAATGCTAGACATTCGGGAAGGCGTTCTAGTTTGTTGATTACTTTTTATATATTCAATGTTTGTGTTTGTGGTGTGTTTCTTGCTAAAGATCCCAATGCGGACTCCACGTAGACAACGTCTTTGTTTTGCTTTTCTTGTCACCAATTTTTGCTGTTTCTTATCATTTACATTCGTTAGTTGGGCCTATACTTATTTATGAGCTTTGTAGTTTCTACTGCAGAGGAACTTCTGGAACTTCGATTTAACTATTGAACTGTAGCACTTGCGTAAAACACAGAGTCGATCAATGGTAACAATGTACGCACAGACTATGAGAATATATACCACTATACAAGACAGAACGGGTAAGATATTTTTGTAAATTTTGTTCTTATCTTTTCACCTTCTAGTTGTGTTACTGCAGCACTCTGCTCTGTGTCTACTATTTGACACAGGTTATTATATGATGTATATGTGTTATAGGGACATAGAGAGAGCCTGCCACGGGGAGCGTTTGTGAGAACGTCAATACAACATGAGAGTAATAGAACGTTAATACGACATGAGAGTAATAGAACGTTAATACGACATGAGAGTAATAGAACGTTAATACGACATGAGAGTAATATAACGTATATGGACTCTATCATCTTCTGGAACTTTATTTTTCTTCTTCTGCGTTCATTCTCAAACTCCTGAAGATTATCAGAATGTAATCTGGAGAATGGGATGCGTTGTAACATAATTTACGGATAAGCATCGATTTCTGCGCATTTCGGCCTGATACATCCTACTTCGACATAGTTTCTGGGTCACTTTACTCCTATATGGAATGGGATAGCTAACTTCACCGTAAAACCTCCTTAGTCGCCTCGTACAATATTCATAAAACTATAGTACTTACGTAAAACAAAGAGTCCATCAACTTTACAATAAACGCACAGACTATGAGACTATATACCACTATACAAGACAGTTTCAACCTTAAGATCTTTTCCAAGGAAATACATGACAGGCAGTGAACAAACAATACAAATAATATGGAGTTATGACAAAAACATTAAACGGCAGACATTTAACAGCAGAGACATCAACGGCAACAATGACGAACGTACATACAAGTATTGTCATAGAGATGTTCATTAAAAAAAATATGGGAAATCAGAACGAAATAAACAATTATGCCAGAAAACAACATGAACGTCAACACAACAATGGACCAACCACCCACATCTAAATAAACAAATGATCTGTTTTAAGACCAAATGGTTTAAGGGTACCAAACTGCAATGTATAGCAATTTTTAAGGGCGTTCCAATATTTAGGTACAATGATTACAGCAGATTGAAGAAGTTCAACAGAAATAAGATGCAGAATAGGACAGGCAAAAACAACATTCAGAAAAATGAAAAATATACTGTGTAATTTGATCTTGTTATTAGAGGTGAGAAAGAGAGTTCTGCAGTGCTATATAACACCTATACTAACATATGGATGCGAGTCTTGGACAATAAATAAACTGGAAAGTGGGAAATTAGAGGCAACAGAGATGTGGTTCTACAGAAGAATGCTGAGAATACCATGAACTGATAGAAAAAACTAATGTAGAGGTGTTGAAAGAGTCAAATGCGAAACGGACCTTAATAAACAATATAAGAAAGAGGCAATCTTCTGTTTTGGCCACTTCATGAGACAAGCAGGTTTAGAGAACATAGTCACAAACGGCAAAATTGAAGGCAACAGAGACAGAGGGCGACAACGTCAGAACATATATTAGACAGTTTGACAACCTGGCACTGCAAGGAAACAACAACGACTTTGATACATAATACTGTGGACAGAGAGCTGTGGATAGCCATGACCGTCTATGCCAGCCGGCATGGCACCTAATGATAATGATGATGATGTACCAAGCTCTATTGTCTGTGGTGCAAGATATTATTGCAATGACCTCAATGTTCTGTACATCCAATGATCCTCGCCATTAAAATGCATAACAACAAAAGTATACAACATAAAGTGTTATATGTCTCACGTATTATTGATTGTCCATAAAAATGCATTCAGTTGACAAACCCACATTTATTCTTCTTCTTCTTCAGCGTTCATTCTCGAACTCCGCTGATTCTCTCTTCCAGTAGGACAATGTCCTACTAGATAGATTTCTAGCTGGATGTAATCCATATAATTGAAATGCGCTATATCACCGTTTTATTTGAGACAATGATCCGATATATCCGTATCGGCGGAAAAAATACCACATTTAAATAGTGATAATGTATGTACCCCATGATCTCACCAATACTGCACTGAAAATACAAACGTTTATCTTCCTAAAAATCAAAGCTTGTATTTTATAATAGCAAATGTAAGCACAAACTCAAGAAAATAAAACTTTAATAGGATTATATGAGGAACATAACGTTAATAGGATTAGACGCGGAACATAACGTTAATAGAATTATATGAGGAACAGAACGTTAATTGGATTACAAAAAGAGCAACGAATTTTAAAAATTTATAATCAAATGTTGATTGGTAAAGTGCAAACTAACTGTATAGAGGAAACGAATGCGTGTGTAAGTGTTCAAAATGAACGTTACTTATCAGTGGACCCCTCACATCACCTCAGATTGTATATGT
Source organism: Meghimatium bilineatum (assembly GCA_034231615.1). Lineage (NCBI taxonomy): Eukaryota > Metazoa > Mollusca > Gastropoda > Stylommatophora > Philomycidae > Meghimatium > Meghimatium bilineatum. The sequence continues at coordinate 59,944,767 of CM067311.1, read as the reverse complement.
GTCTGTGATTTGTTGTTCAACAGCACTATATCGTCATTGTATCCATCATTACCCTAAGAAAAAGACAATTTAGATGAGTTGGAATTCGACATGTCTATAAGATAACAATGGATATGTTTTGAAATAAATATACGAAAATTAAAATCGATTAAATTTCAATACAAATTACATTAATCGAAGCAGAACATATGAAGCCGCTGGAGTGCTAGGTTCAGTTATTCGCCCGCTGATCTGGAGACCCAGATTTTGAGTTCACTCGTTTTTCGTGGTTTGAAATAAAAATTACTCTCGTGGTTCACCCAGCCACCAGGAAGTAGGGTACCAGGGCTCATACACTCTCACACAGCCATCAGGAAGTAGGGTATCAGGGATCATAAACTCTCATCCAACCATCAGGAAGTAGAGTACTAGGGATCATGTTTTCTGTATCTTTCTTCTTATAATTTCTTTATCCTCTTCCTCTTTCACCCTCGACTCGTACTCTTCTACTCTCCAACATTTTCCACATATTTCAACTAAGACATCGATATCTATTGTATTTGTATTTCGGTATTTGCCAATGTTGATGTATTCTTCAACCCTGTCCTCTTATCTAGCTACTAAAGTAGATAGATTGTTGCGATCTATCTGTGTAACGGCTACCCTGGCCTTCCGAAATTCTTTGATTTGTCGAAATTTATTCTGGGAATGCATTTTGAAACATGGGAAAAATTCAGGGAATATTTATTTTTCGTTTCCGTGTTGACTGTTCCGGGTGAACTTGAAGCATTTCACATTGTATGAGATGTGAACAACTTCTTCTTCTTCATCCGTTCTCAAACTCCTGACGAATAGCAGAACGTATTCCGAAGAACGAAGTGCGCAGTGTCATGTTTTACATCTTTTCTGCGATATCTGCGCCTTTATGCAAATCAGAAGTATGCATTGCTCCTGGGACAATTTGACACTATATGGGATCGGATAGCCAACTCCACGACATAAGCTCCTTACTCCCTCTTACTACATTCATGGAATATAAACACTGTTGATATTCTTGATTCCCCTTTCAGACCTAGGCACACGCGAACTATGTGAATCATAATATTCTATCTACAATATTCTGTCTAACTTAAATATTCTGCCTACCTTCAATATTCTGTCCAACAGCAATACTCTGTCTAATTACAATATTCTAACTACAATATTATGTCTAACTACAATATTATGTCTAACTACAATATTATGTCTAACCACAATATTCTATTACAATATTCTGACTAGCGACAATATTCTAACTATAATATTCTGTCGTATTGCCACATTCTGTCTGTTAGTACCATCAGGTACTAATGATGGACCACTGAAATAAAAGGCAACAAATTCCACAATATACTCATCTCACACGAGGGCCATCTCCAGAGAACTCTTCTACCACTGACGCTGAAGGGCATTAAAGGGTTTAGCGAATAGGTAGAATATTCAGTCTAACTACACTATTCTAAATACAATATTCTATCTAGCTAAATTAGTCTGTCTAACTTCAATATTGTCTAATTTTAATTTTCTGTCTACCAACAATATTCTGTCTAACTACAATACTCTGTCTAACTAGAATATTCTGTCTAACGACAACATTCTCTCAAAATCGGAATACGGGTCTCTGTCTAAATTCAAGTTCACTACTTAACCTCTTTCGCTCGCTCGCTCGCTTGATACAGCCCTTCTCCAGACACGCCTATGGTCTTGCCAAACTAACAACTACATTATCGAATTTCGCAATTTCGATGGAGGATTTCCATGGTAACAGGCGTACACACAATAATGAATTCCAACGTTACATTTATTTGCTATAGAGTAACTCGGTTTGTCGAACACGCATTGTGCCCACAACAGAACATAAACTGGCGGAAGCAAGGCGTACACACACAAACAAAAATGCGGTCATGGAAAAATCATATATATTTCTCCTATTACATCTTCTTTAGCAGAATCGAATACATGTCTTTAATAAGACAACCAATAATATGTGAGATATTAAATATATTTCTTAGTGTGATTGTCCAAATTTGATCGTAAATACTTTAGTACCAATGACTTGACGTAAGGTCAAAATTACATAAAAATCTAATTACTTTTTTTCGCTATCTATGTCGGGTCACAGTGTTAATATACTTTCTCGGTTTTGACTTCCTGTAATATATTCTAGATCTCATTTATAGATGCCATAACTTCCTGTAAAATGTTTTAGATATATTTGTAGTTGTCATATAATGGAGTACACGCCACACGACCGAGATATGGTCATATTGTTATAGAAAGTTAATGCATTATGATGACTCGCAACATCTCAATAGCCGGACATGGCGACAAGTCATGATATCTTCCAAGACCACATAAATTAATGTGCTACATTCATTAATATGCTACATTCATTAATATGCTACATTCATTAACATGCTACATTCATTAACATGTTTAAAAACACATTCGCAGCGTATCATATTCAAGACATAGCCGTCAACCCAGCATTTTTTGGCTGTAGTTATTTTCAATGCAATATAAAAATGTTCAGTAGTTTTCCATTGCTTTCTGAACGGTCCGGATGCTCAAATGCTTGTGGTATTGATCGAAATCGGTACGGAATTTCACAGTCTTCAGAGACGCGCTCTGTACCACTTCGGCACAAAGCCGGAAATTAATATGATACATTCATTAATATGATACATTCATTAATATGATATATTCATTAATATGATATATTCATTAATATGATACATTCATTAATATGATATATTCATTAATATGATACATTCATTAATATGATATATTCATTAATATGATATATTCATTAATATGATATATTCATTAATATGATATATTCATTAATATGATATATTCATTAATATGATACATTCATTAATATGATACATTCATTAATATTATACATTCATTAATATGATATATTCATTAATATGATAACACTGATTTTTGCACAGCTGATATTCCTAGCACTGTCAGTATTCTGGTACAATTATAGTTTCTTTAGGAAGAACTTGATCATTATATCATCGCCTGCCATTATCTGCCTTTCTCATGATCTTCAGCTGCAACATTCTCACAACTTTTCTTCACTTCTATAATCATAACTGATAGGAAATGTACATATATTATGTCACGGGAGTTTGTATACAATTTATTTGCGCAGTTTTTGACCAAACCACTTTTAAACAATTTGTACAGAAATCATGGATTCACGAACTCATGCCCCCCCCCCCCTCCCCCGATTTATTCTGTCAAATATTTCAATATCCATTCCATTAATCCGTTTTGTTTTTTGCTTTATTCTTACCCAAAAAAAGATGAAAAATAAGCAAAATATTGTCTTTGGTGATTGAGAAGTAATTCTCCACCTTTCAAACAATTGTATTGTATAAATACACGATTTGTTGATATAAATAACAGATGTGTTAATATAAATAACAGATGTGGTGATATAAATAACAGATGTACTAATATAAATAACAGATGTACTAATATAAATAACAGATGTGGTGATATAAATAACAGATGTACTAATATAAATAACAGATGTACTAATATAAATAACAGATGTGGTGATATAAATAACAGATGTACTAATATAAATAACAGATGTGGTGATATAAATAACAGATGTACTAATATAAATAACAGATGTGGTGATATAAATAACAGATGTACTAATATAAATAACAGATGTACTAATATAAATAACAGATGTGGTGATATAAATAACAGATGTACTAATATAAATAGCAGATGTGGTGATATAAATAACAGATGTGGTGATATAAATAACAGATGTACTAATATAAATAACAGATGTACTAATATAAATAACAGATGTACTAATATAAATAACAGATGTACTAATATAAATAACAGATGTACTAATATAAATAACAGATGTGGTGATATAAATAACAGATGTGGTGATATAAATAACAGATGTGGTGATATAAATAACAGATGTACTAATATAAATAACAGATGTATTAATATAAATAACAGATGTACTAATATAAATAACAGATGTGGTGATATAAATAACAGATGTACTAATATAAATAACAGATGTACTAATATAAATAACAGATGTGGTGATATAAATAACAGATGTACTAATATAAATAACAGATGTATTAATATAAATAACAGATGTACTAATATAAATAACAGATGTACTAATATAAATAACAGATGTACTAATATAAATAACAGATGTGTTGATGTCAATTTTTATCAACTGCTCCTCCCTCCTGTCAACAACTGTTAAACTTTTTCAGATCTCTTCCCCCCCCCCCTTTTTCAATTGTTAACACGTATTTTATGGACAGCTCCATAGAAGAAACGTCAGCAGATTAGTTTCATGTGTGAATTAAGCAGGTTTTAAAACATTCTTAATTCGTCAAGTTGGTTCACGGTCATCTACCTAATTGATGGTCTACGTGGAAGAGGAGAACATAATCCTAAACATATATTCGTATATAAAGACTCCACAGATGTCAATGAACTTGCCAAACTGGACTGACGTGAGGAAAACAAAACATTATGGTAGCAGCGCTGACGTGAGGAAAACATGACAAACGTATGCTGAGCACAGAAAAATAAGATTTTGTTGGTAATAATTCTGATTGTTTTACGCTTAAAAAATATAACTTGTCCCATTTATAGTCTCTCGTAATCGCAAGCACTGGGCATAAATATTCCAGATCCGGTATACTCACTAGGCATAACTCTATACCAGATCCGGTATACCCACTAGGCATAACTCTATACCAGATCCGGTATACCCACTAGGCATACTCTATACCCTATTCGATATACCCACTAGGCATAACTCTATACCAGATCCGGTATACCCACTAGGCATAACTCTATACCAGATCTGGTATGCATGAAAGCCGCGTAGGCTTTAATCAGGGGGGGGGGCATCGTGAGCCGCATAGCGCAGTGGTTAGCGCACTGGCTTCGCATAAGAGTGGTACGAGTTCATTCCCAGTTCAGGCGGATATTTTTTCAGATCGCTACGGCTCCCAGGTCGACCCAGCCTTACATGGGTGCAGAATTAATCCAGGAAGTAAAGGCTGCGACGCAGAGGAAATGGCTACCGCCCTCATTTGCAGAGCCTCTGAAATGTGAATTCGCTAACATCTCACACCCCTACGACATTAATAAATGCTATGGGTTACTTTACGTTACTATGCATGAAAGATATTACAACAAAAAAATAGTAATGCTAATGTACCGCTCTGTAGTGGGATCGTACATAGCCTGAGTCGGGGAGAAGATTTATCAACGTACATAGCCTGTCTCGTAGAGCAGATTAATCAACGTACATAGCCTGTCTCGAGAGCAGATGTATCCATTTTTTACATCACAGGCAGCTTTGTTGGTCGGAAAGTAATGGAAACCTACTGAACGCATTTACATTGCCTATAAAATCAATACAGTCAAAAATTCTGAGTTGATGGCTATGTCCTGAATGCTATCAACGTATTATGTCTCTGGACAAACACAACGCCATTTCTTTGACAGCCACACAGACATGATACCGACTCGACGCTATTTAGATAGTAATTGATGGCAGCCGATAACTGTGACAATTATCTGTCACTAGCCTCCACTGGGATCACACAATATTTCAACTGTGTACAGTCTATGATTTGACATTCTGCTTTCAAGTCCAATTTTGCCATTGCGTTCTCAACGGTCATGATGTACAATTGCCTGCGGTGGGAAATCAATCCGGTACAGAACTGGCTACAACAGAGCTGGACGTTTTGTTATTAAATCACGAACAATATGTATAGGACATTGAGATTGAATTTATTATTTAATTTATAAGCACTAAAATTATTCTTTATTTACTTTACCAGCATTAAGTGAAGCGGCTTGATCTACACAAGTTTATCGAAACTCTAATAAGTATGTTCCAATGTGGTTATTTATTTGTCTTACTAGCCCCTCCGCCACGGAGATCAGCAATTGGATTGTATGAAAATGATAGGGCATATTTTGTTTCCAACTCGGATTGTAACGTTAGAGTATTACCTCATTGCACGGAATAGAACATGGTCTTAAATACTCGTACATCTCGGTCGAACTTGGCTTTGTTACGAAAACACATCTCGGTCGAACTTGGCTTTGTTACGAAAACATATCTCGGTCGAACTTGGCCTTGTTACGAAAACACATCTCGGTCGAGCTTGGCCGTGTTACGAAAACATATCTCGGTTGAACTTGACCGTGGTACGAAAACATATCTCGGTCGAACTTGGCCTTGTTACGAAAACATATCTCGGTCGAACTTGGCCTTGTTACGAAAACATATCTCGGTCGAACTTGGCTTTGCTACAAAAACCGATTGTCGATATCGTACTGATAAAATTATAAAACACATTAGTTCTTCCGGTCACACTTGTGTTCACAGAGACTAAAATGGAAGTAAAGAATAGCAACACTGCCACATGTAATGCATGCTGTACGAGGCAACTAAGGAGATTCCGAGTGTGGAGATAGTTATTCCATCTCATAGGATGACAATGTGACTCAGAATACATGTCGTAGTCGCATGTGTCAGACCGAAAAGTGCAATCTGTAAACCAAGAATCAATTCATTCCTTCTTCAAAATATATACTGATAATCTGTGAGAGTTTGAAAATGAACGCAGAAGAATAAGTAACTGAGAATCACAAATCCATTAAAGCGTACAAATCCATAAACCGAAACAATTCCATAAAACGCACAAATCACATAAAACGCATTTCCATAAAACGCACAAACCAAAAAAACGCACAAATTAATAAAACGCAGAAATCAAATAAGACGAACAATTCCTAAAACGTACGAATCCATAAAACGCACGAATCCATACAACGCACATTTCCATAAAACGCACAAATCAATAAAATGCACAAATCCATAAAACGTAAAAATCAAATAAGACGCAAACATTCATAAAACGTACGAATCCATAAAACACACAAATCCATAAAACGTACGTAAAACTCAGGAGTTTTATAAAACGTCAGTTTGGTTAAGATACTGTATTGGATGTTTCATTAAACAGTTCCATACTAGGTTTTCTTTCTTCATCGATTCTGATGAGAAATGTGAGTATGCTTGCTCTAATAAGATGTAGGTCAGCTTTCTTGGTGGTGCCTTGACATTTCATATCTACTTCTTTTTCTTGAGTGTTCAATCTCAAAATCCCGCTGGATCTCTCTTGTATCAGGTCCGTGATCATACTAGATTCTAGCATGATGCAGTCCAGAGAATTACAATGCGCTGTGTAGCCATTTTATTTGTGCAAAATGGTCCGACACATCTGTCTTTGACGGGTCATAAGTGCTAATTTATATATCACTTGTGTAATTCTTCTCTTGATTTCTGCTGCACAGCAATATGAACTTTTTATGTTTGCTTATAAATATTCCCAAATTTATCACATCTTCCATTTGTGTTCCTCTTATTTGACATTCGTTTTCAAAATAGGGTAGATTCATCATCATTAAGTGCCGTCTCCACAACGAAGGTTGGCTGAAAGCTCCATGATAACTCCAGGATAACCTTGTACAAATATGGATTAAACGCAACCAAGGAGACACATCTGACCGTGAAACGAAAACTGCCGTTCTCACCCTTAGGCTTAACGGCAAGTGTGGATACTATAAGCCACATCTACATGAAGAAATAGACAACAGGAAATAGACAACAGGAAATAGACAATAGACTACTCCATGTTATTTATTTGGACTTCCGGTAATGACGTCCGTTAATGGAGGGTGCTTCACTAATCAAGTCTCGGTCATTCCGTAGATCGTTGGATTAATTAACTAACATCGTAAAGTCCTGATCGATTTGTGTAACAGAAGTCAGTTCATTCCAATTATTTTTCATTAAAAATATCGGACATGTCCTACGCGCAGACATAAAAAGAATACACCACCAATCTCTTGAATGGATACCTACAGGCAATAGAGCCAGGGATAGACCACAAGAAACACTCAGAAGAACAATACTTAGAGAAAGTAAAACAATCAATATCCATACTATTCAAGAACTGCACAGAATTTCTTTGAACAGACATAATTGGAGAGATCTGACCCCTGCCCTATTTCGTTAACTTCAGTGCAAAAGGAACATACATAAATGAATGTCATTTATTAGTATTTAGTGTTATTCTGAAAATAGCTCTGTTTTAGTAACAACAAGCAGACATTCACTTGAATGATATTAATCACGAAACTAATTATTCTGTAAATAAAAGGTTAGCTGGCAAGCGTGACGCATGAAACACACATAAGTTAGGTTTACAACATCCCAGAACACAACTCAGAAAGTACAATAAAAGAACGAGTCCATAAGCACGAACTTATGCACACACATGCACATAAACGTGAACTAACCAAGAGGCACATAATAAACAAGGATACCTGCTACATCGTAAAAACAAGAAGGAAGACAAACTCGTGTAACTCTATTTATAATAGTGGCAGGTTTGCTTATGCCTTTGTTCAGCTATATTTATTCAAAGTATAAATCCTTTGTGTTAAGAACTGTTTTCTGCTATTGATTTACTTCAACCTTGTGTTTCACTCTAACCGGATTTATGATTTATTTTCTTCCTATACATTATTTTCTATTAACTATTTATTTTCTTTGATATCTCTTATATTTTTCTTGTATTATACTTCATCTGTTGCTAATATTTTAACTCTCTTTCGTGTTTGACGCATTAAAAAAAGCATACCACAATCCAACCATCCCAAACAAGCACCAAATATAAACATGAGTATATCGTCAGATCAACTGAACGCGTGGACAGATCAACTGATCGTGTGAACAGATCAACTGATCGTGTGGACAGATCAAAGACCGTATGAAGATAAAATGTGTATACTCAGGGATCGCCTCTATCTCCTGTACTTTTCAATGTATTCACAGTACAAATCGCTGGCAATCAAATCACAGGTGTTGGAAGAAAGATGGCATATGCCGATGATATCCTGGTGTATAGACAGGGCAGAAATCGAGAAGAGTGCGTAGTGGAACTACAGCAGAAGCTGGACAGACTGACAAATTGGTGTCGAGATACGGGAGCAATGGTTAATCCTTCTAAGGTATTCATGGCGTGGTTTTCCTTGAACAATCACATGGTAAAGACACCCATGCCACAAGTTTTGTTGTCCGGGAAAAGTTTATAAAGAACTAGCACAATGAAATATATGGGTGTATTTGACAGTAGTATGAGTTTCAGGGAACATATTGACCACGTTATCATAAGGGCTGACAAATGCTTAGCAGCCATGAAGGTTATGGCTGCTGTGCAGTGTGAGCAGAGGTTGTTATTTCTTTTGTACCAGGGTTTGGTTGTGGCTGTGGTGGAATATGCACTGGCAATTCTGACTCTTAGCCAAACTCAGATCGAAAGACTGGATAGAATCCAGAATGCAGCAATGCGTATCATACTGGGATGTACAAGAGACACATCGACAATAGCTATGCGATACCTACTTGACTGCCCAACAGCTGAGCACAGATTACAGTATTGCCGTGCACGAGCGTTCCTTCAAATATATGCAGATAAGGAACACCCGTTGCGTTCCGAAAACAGAGAGTTAAAGGCAGCAGACTCAAGAGAGGGAGGTCGTGGATGGGACGTGCTGAGGATGTCATACAAAGCGTGTGCAGATGTGGCAGCAGGTGCGGAATGGATAAGTCTATCCACAGATTTCGAAACTTGTTTGAGAGTAGTAATATCACTTGGCAGGGAATGCAGAGAATCGTGTACCACAGCTGTGGAGAAAGAAGTGCAGGCTTTGGTCAGTGAGAATACCAAAGAGGGGAATATTAATATTTACACTGATGGATCTATGATTAGACATGTTTGCAGTGCTTGTGACTTCACAGCTCAGTACGCAGTTAAAACGATCAGGAAGAAGATTGGTACCTTTGCGGTCACTACGAGTAGTATGACCATGGAGACTATGGCGGTGACTAAGACATTTGAGTGGTATGCACACAGAAGGTAGCGCAAGTCTGCATCTTGAGTGACTCTATGAGTATGATTAAGAAGGTACAAGTAGATCTCGTTCGCGAACAGTGGATTGAGGCCTTGAGAAATGCGAGGCTGAAAGTGATTATATTTATTTTCGTGCCAGGACACGTGGTGTTCGAGGCAATGAATAGCGGATCAACTGGCATCATGCCTGATTTTGGCACAGGGAGATGGGTAATGGATCTTGACGTTTTCAATTCCTTAAGAGATATAACACGCGAGTGTGAGACTAATACGGATGATGATTCCTTTTCAATGGCTAGGATTAAAGATTAGGGATTGAAATGCGGTGTTGCTAGAAGTGAACATTTTGGAGGGCGCATAAGAATGGTCAGCCAGCATATGACCGGTACTGTCAGCAGAAGTGTAATGGCGGATACGCTCAAGGAGAGACCGGAGCAACTATAGACGTGTCCAGATTGCAGTTATAGTAGTAATCCGACGACTAACTAACTAACTAAAATGTGTATAGCGTCAGATATTAACTAGGTAGGGGTTGTTGAAGATTCTCGCAAAATATGGATGTCCACATAAATGTGTCACAATGGTGCAACAATTGCATAATAGAATGCATGGAGAGTTATATGAAACGTTTCCTGTCTCAAATGGGACAAAACAAGGATTCTAGATTATTGATTAGAAACTGGCCTCACAGCATGTGGGGCATTCCCATAAGTGCTCCACCCTCTGTTCCAGCAGCCATCCGACTCGATGGTGTTTCGAGTCTATTGTCGCTGAAACAGACGTCGACATCAGGGCACAACTCATGTCCTTGCGACAGGTTTCTTTGTTGTTCCGCCCACCCGCACCGTGCCCGTCCTAGTTCAAGCACAACGTTGGACTGTTGGAACAACATGGTAACTGTTATCGAAGGTTACGACTACGGGATTGTATAGATGACGTGCCATGAGGCTTCTATAAGAAGATAACATCTGTTACATGAGTGGTTTGTTTAGTGAGCCATTGGGGAGACCCACAGACGCAACCGCATGCGCTAAGTAAAACAAGGATGTGTATTAGTACCTAATCTATTTAGCATCATGTTCTCTGCTATGTTAGATGATGCGTTCAGATATCTAGACTTGGGAGAAAACATCATATATAGCATAGATGGAAAATTATTCAATCTTCGGCGGCTCCGAGCAAAAAACCAAAGTCAAATCTCACACAATCGGGGATCTCATATTTGCTAATGACTGTGCCTTAAATGCCAACTCTGAGGCTGATCTACAAAGCATTATAGACATATTCTCCAAAGCCTGTACCAACTTTGGGCTTACTATTAACACAGAGAAAACAGAAGTCATGTTACAACCAGCAACTGGCGAAAGCTATCTCGAGCCCTGCATAAAGGTAAATGGTGTAGCACTGAAAGTTATGAATAGATTCACATATCTAGGCAGTACGTTATCACATGATGTCAATGTTAATGATGAAGTGTATACAAGGATCGCCATGTCAAGCAGCACTTTCTGCATGTTGTACGAAAATATGTGCCGTAGAATTAGCATTAAACTACAGACTAAGCTGAAAGTCTACAGAGCATTTGTACTTCCATTGCTGTTATACGTAGCGAAACATGGACTGTGTATAGTCGTCATGTGAAAAAAACTCAATCACTTTCACACAAATTGTCTCAGAAAAGTTATGAACATCAGATGGCAAGACTATATTACAGATACCATTGTCCTTGACAGATCTGGTATCCCAGCACTGACACTATCCTGATGCAGACACATATTTGATACGTATGCCAGACCATCGCCTACCAAAGATACTTCTCATGGTGAGCCGGGGAAGGGTACGTGATCTAAAAGTGGCCAAGAAAAGTGCTACAAGGATTCGTTAAAGACCTCACTGAAATACTTTGAAATAGACCAGAAACATATGAAGAGATTTCACAATACAGATCTACATGGCGCTCTACAATCAAAAATAGCGCATCATCTTTAGCTATCTACGAATTATTAGGCGTTGTCATAATTATAATTGAGTTCTCAAAAGTGGATTTGAAAACGTGGTCATCATCACTTATGATGGACAAACACACACACTGCTACTAATACAACTACTATCACTACTACTACCACTACCACTACTACTACCACTACTACAAGCACAACTACTACTACTATTACAATTACTACAAGTACCACTACTAATACTACTATTACTACCACGAACTAATACTACTACTACTACCAAGAGATACTAAAACTACTACAACGTACTACTACTACTATTACCACTACTAACACTACAACAACAACTACTACTACTAATACTACCACTACCACTACTTTTACCACTACTACTACCACTACTACTACCACTACTACTACCACTACTACTACCACGACTACTACTACTACTACTATCACTTCTATTACTACTACTACTACAACCACTACTACTATCACTACTACTACTACTACTACTAATACTATCACTTATACTACTACCACTACTACTATCACTTCTATTACTACTACTACTACTACTAATACTATCACTTATACTACTACCACTACTACTACTACTACTACTACTAATATAACTACTACTACATCTACTAATACTACTGCATATCAAGTAGTATATACAAATAAGAAAATTATTGAGTAAGAAAAGAAATGTAAAGTAATGAAACAGAGACTTGTCTGGACGTGTATTCTGTTATGTAGTCATATTGTCTGGACGTGTAATCTGATATGTAGTCATATTGTCTGGGCGTGTAATCTGTTATGTAGTCATATTGTCTGGACGTGTATTCTGTTATGTAGTCATATTGTCTGGACGTGTATTCTGTAATGTAGTCATATTGTCTGGACGTGTATTCTGTTATGTAGTCATATTGTCTGGACGTGTATTCTGTTATGTAGTCATATTGTCTGGACGTGTATTCTGTTATGTAGTCATATTGTCTGGACGTGTATTCTGTTATGTAGTCATATTGTCTGGACGTGTATTCTGTTATGTAGTCATATTGTCTGGACGTGTATTCTGTTATGTAGTCATATTGTCTGGGCGTGTAATCTGATATGTAGTCATATTGTCTGGACGTGTATTCTGTTATGTAGTCATATTGTCTGGACGTGTATTCTGTTATGTAGTCATATTGTCTGGGCGTGTAAAATGATATGTAGTCATATTGTCTGGGCGTGTAATCTGATATGTAGTCATATTGTCTGGGCGTGTAATCTGATATGTAGTCATATTGTCTGGGCGTGTAATCTGATATGTAGTCATATTGTGTACAACTTCCAAGATAACTTACCTCGTCTTTGACTTGCACGTTGATGTGGTCTGAACCAGACTCTCCGTGATCAGCATCTACACAGAGACACAAAGCAAACACAAACTATAAGACATATAACTAATATAGATAAAACAAAACACGATGTGTATATAAAACATTGATCTAGACGAGACCGGTGTAGTGGATTTTATATTCAAAATAAAGGAGAACAGACGACATCAAGTTGACAGGGATGAAGATGTATAGATGATTGAGAACATTCTACTCAGGTTTCCATATATGTTCTCTGTCACTCTTAAGGAAGTGTCATACATAAATCTGAGACTACCACTACAAGCACGTAACTCCGTAAAATCTTAGACTACCACTACAAGCACGTAACTCCGTACAATCTGAGACTACCACTACAAGCACGTATGTCCGTACACAAGCGATAATCACCAGAGTTCTAAATATTACACTGTGTTAAAAGACTTCAAGAGCTGGATTCGATATGCGATCTCTTTAGAACTAGACTAACAACGTTACCACAACGCCACAAGTTCCATGGGGGGGGGTGCCGACTTATTAAAGATTATAAACAAATAAAACATGCAAGGACAAAGAGAAGTTCAAATATCTCATCATCATCATGTGCCCTGGCCGTGTTATATTGTTTCTTCAATGGACCTCCAACATGTTATGTATCTTGATGTGGTACATCGCTCCTCTATACAGTATTCCATCTTACGATAATATAACTGCATATATAATTGTGTGCAGATACTCCAATCGGAATATTCGAATTATTCCATTTGATGCATTAAGGATGAATCACAGACTACTTTAGAAACAGTATGGCCTATGTACTGCGTCATTCATCTTGACTGATCTAATTTAACAGTGCATTCCATTGGATGTCGCACAAAAGTATAGACAAAATTACCAATAAAAAGTATGGATAAAATGGAGTAAGCCCAGATGAATAGTGCATTTCGCAAGACATACTATTTTAAGTGGGTTGTGGAGGATGAAAGAATGGTTGGACTGGTAAATAGATTCATTCAACGGCAAGATGAGAACATGAGAACATGAGAACATATATTGTTTCTTTTAATACACATTATCCGGCTCTGTGGCGACGTAGTACAGAGCGCGTCTGTTACGGCCAAGGTACTTAGTTCGATCCCCGCCACAGGCAATTGTGCATCCAAACCGTTAAGAAAGCAATGGCAAACTACTGAACGTATATATTACCTAGAAAATCACTACAGCCAACACATGCTGGGTTGATGTCCTGAATAGGATATACTACCAAAATTTAATACACAATAGACATTTAGTTTCTAATCTAATACACTAGACATAATATATTATATCATAATATATTGAAAACACAGATGATAGAAATACTAAATTAGCAAAAGTAATTTACATTATAATAAATTACACAGATTCTATAATATATATATATATATAGTTTCTACTAGATTGGACTAGCAATATTGTTTTTAATTATAATAAATCAGACATAGCTTCTATCATAATGCATTTCATAAATAGTTTCTGTTATAAAAAAAATTATACAAATCATTTATATTACATTAAACTATATATATATATATCGTTTCTAGTATAATAAATTAGACTTTTAGATTCTATTTTACTAAATTAGCCATATCGTTTTAATTATAATATAATAGATATATAGTTTCTATTATAATAAACTAGAAACAAAGTTTAAATTATAATAAATTATGTATAATTTCTATTATGATAAACTAGACATGGAGATTGGCAATCTTTATCCGCCGGGGCATCTTTCCTGTGAACTTGGGCTAACAAACTTATTGCATTTCATGTTTATTTCATGGAAATCCAAATACATATAATTTTCTTAGGTCAGAAACCTATGCATATATATAACAGGGAACACCAAAAACAATGCTCATAAAAATATTTATGAATGAATTAAAATAAACAGGCATAAATGCACAAGACCTGCAATCCTTGGCAACTGACCGACAGACATGGAGAACTATGACATCCGCCCTAAACTTGGCAAAAGAAGAACTGACTGATTATATATATATATATATATATATATATATATATCTTTACTTTGGTTGTTGAACCGGCGGTAAATGGACTCATACTCTTTGACCCAATGCCATTGTGTGATATATGCATGTGTTGTGAGCTGTTGTTTTGTTCCATATGTTTCCCATTTATCTGGCCCAGAGATATATTCGCTTTAAATCAACCTGGGGAACCTGATAGACCGGTTATACCGATATTCGTGGGTCATATTTGCTAAATACTGATTCAGGGGCTCATATGAAAAAATAAACAAAAATAGGTAGATGTGTTACCAAAATAAAACATAACACAACCTAACAACGAGATACAGGAACAGACGACGTTTCGCATATTAAGCCTTCATCAGGACAAACGAAAGACACCGGTACAACGAATCTTACATGGAAACAAACGTGGTTGATAGGGAGGAAAGAGTAGGAGAGATAGTGAATAGATAGTGGAGGAAGTAAATAGGGAGCGGCATATTGGGGAAGAAGAGAGTGTGGGAAGAAGAAGTGAGGAGAGAAAGTGCACGGAAGGAGGTGAGAAGCGAAAATGGATAAGGTGTGGTAGCAAGTAAAATAGATAAGGTTAAATTAAGATACTTACCTCAAAAGTGGCAACACGCAATGAGTATAACGAATAGATGAAACGAATAAGAATCTTCATTTCTATGTTTCTAACGCTTACATTTCAAATCAGAGAAAATATTCGCACATTTTCAATAACTCAAGAATAGTCATTGATACGTTATTATCATTTGAAATTGGTGGTGCAATATACATAACAATATTTCACAAACGATTATATAAATATATATATATATATATATATATATGACTTTTTAATGTAATACATGTATTAAAAGATGGCAAAATATGACAAATAATAAAAGCACTGGCGAAGAAATTAAACCATTAGAAAATAATTGTCTTAGGAATCTCTTAAATATTTGGAGGGTAGATTTCTAGTGGATTCTAGTGGAATATATTCTTAATATATTTGAATGTATATAAATGCATGTATACATGTATATAAATTAGTTTAGGCCTATTTGTTAGCATCATCTTGAGAATGTATATAAATATAGAAACAAGTATGAATGTAAGCAACTTACTTTCAGCGACATTGAGTTTATCTGTTTCATATAATAGAACTAGTAACTAGACTTCTCTAATGTATTACTAGGGAGCACACAATACGACTGAATAGTATATGGCCAAGATACGAAAGTCCTTAACAAAACAAACCAAATGCACCAACAATATTATAATACATACCCGGAAAAACTAGCGGTCGTTTGGCATTTAGTTCCACTTTGTTATCTTTTGTCTTCGACATTGTAGTTGCAACATTAACATTTATAGCGGAACTAACAATCACGATATCACAACAATAAACAATAATCTGACATTCTTGTCAGGAAAAACAGAATTACATAAATTCCTGCCTGTAAATAAGGAAATAATTCTACAGACAAAAATAAATTATCAAAGCTGATTTACCACGATATATCTGCGCCAAAAAACGGAGCTAAGAGATGGTAGAGGACAAGTTTCACTGAATGTGGGTTTTCTCTAATGTACTCAGGCATCGCTCAGAGCATATTAGGGGCTCACGCGATAATCTTCATAGAACTCTCAAACGTGATGTTGTAAATATTATGTCAAAAGTAAGGTAATATTTGATACCTGCAGCATTGTTGATACTGGATTAACAACTTCTGGTAGCCATGAGAGCTAAAATGCTGACCACCTCAAATCTTATATTTCTTCAACTATGTCTCTTTCCAAACTATACTGTACAAAAAAAAGAAGCGCAATTGTTTTGGGGTTACTTTTATCAAATATATTCGTTGAGGACATCATTCAACCCATCGACCGTGTCCACGTGGTCATTAACCTTATGTGGCTACTTAAATGGTACTCAGCTAATTATTCATGAGGTCAGGGTCAAAACAACATTTTTGGCAATCCCAGTTACACGTCACAGGTTCATCCCGTGAAACTTACTGAACACAAACCTCTCTGAACATTTTATTGAAGCCTCTATTGAAGCCTCTGTTTTGGCCTCTTCATGAGACATGCAGGTTTAGAGAACATAATCACAACAGGCAAGATTGAAGGCACCAGAGACAGAGGGCGACAACGTGAGAAAATATTAGACAGTTTGACAACCTGGCACGGCAAAGAAACAACAACGACTTTGATACATAATACTGTGGACAGAGAGCTGTGGAGAGCCATGACCGCCTACGCCACCCGGCATGGCACCTGATGATGATGATAAAAGATTGACGATCCTCGAATAAATTCAGTTGAAAATCAATGCATAAGTATCGCATCTCATTATAGGCCATCGATACATCATCATTTGACGTTTAAAGACTGAACAATCACAAATTTAGTGGCCAGACAATTTAATGTTGTATAGAAGCTCCATTAGTCGCCTTTGAAGGCTATTTCAACAAACTGTCTCAATGACAGACCGGCCGCGCAGAGGAATACCCAGAGTCACTACTCCTGACAAAGGTTCGCTTCATACGGTTGCGTCCTCTCGGAAATCGATTTGCATCTGTGTCCCCCACAGTCCAGTCGATGCCAGTAGCTCGTCAAAAACTCAATGTAAGCAATTAAATTTTACATAGAAAAACAATTTTGTTGACCTCAGCTATTGTCACCACTCCCTCCCATTTATCTTTGTCAATACCCACCTTCCATTTATCTTTGTCGATACCCACCTTCCATTTATCTTTGTCAATACCCACCTTCCATTTATCTTTGTCAATACCCCCGCCCATTTATATTTGTCAATATCCCCTCCCATTTATCAAATTTTGTCAATACCTCACTCCGATTTATCAACTACTACTGCAACTACTTCTACTACTACAGCAACCACTACTACAGCAACCACTACTACAACAACCACTACTACAACAACCACTACTACAACAACTGCAACTGTTACAATAGAAACTATTGCAACCACTGCTACTACTACTGTCACCACTACAACTACTTTAGTTATAACCCGAGCCAAGCATATGATAAAAATACGAAATAATTAAAATAGCATAATAATTTAATTATAAAACAACGAGAAACGTGTAATTTATCGCGCAGATGATCTACTCCAGTTCACCTAGTACCGAAAAATCAACACAGATTGATGACTATTGCATTACGTATCAATTATCTACTCTGCCAATAGTTTCGCTGTTCATAAACAATGCACCGTCTATCTGCAGCGAAAGTTTTACACAACCGCTAAGCACACGACACATGTACAACAGATTGTTAATTGGATGATTACATGCAATCTATAGAGAAATGCGGTGCTTATAAATGCATAGGCCGTCTCCGATACCAAGGCTGTATTGCTCACTATTTGTCTGTAGTAAGTGAACGGTGACGAATTGGAAACGATTCCACTGTGTCACTCGGCACGTGAAGCGGGCAGTGTATGATGGCACCATATGTGATAGCACTACCATCATGTGCTGTGTTGTATTTCTTGGTAATATATTCCCTTCATTTGTGTTGTTTTTTTTCCCTCTTTATTCGTCACAAAAAGATAACTTTTTATATTTTAGATATTCCTTTTAATCCGCTAAACTGATAAGTGGATCAAGCCACCGTGTCAGAAACTAGATTTTGTAGCTTTGTTTTCTACTCCTGCAGAAACTCTCTAAACTAGATTGAAAACGATGTCAGAAAGTCGATGATGTATGTAACTTAGCAATGATTAAAACAAGATGTCAGAAAGTCGATGATGTATGTAACTTAGCAATGATTAAAACAAGGTATCAGAAAGTCGATGATGTAACTTAGCAATGATTAAAACAAGATGTCAGAGAGTCGATGATGTTAATTTAGCAATGATTTAGCGATGCTGTAACTTAGCAACTGTCGACAAAACTCAAACCACAAAAATCTGCATGACTATTAGACGACAATAGATAAACCATATTTTTATACCAATAATGTGTTACCGTGGCCCATGACGAAGATCCTAGCGAAACAGAGCTTTACTTTCGGAAGAATATACGCAAGTGTGTGGCATAGAAATATCATTAATCTACAGACTAAGCAGAAAATGTACACAGCGTGAGTACTCCAGTGCTATTATACGTAAATAAAACATGGACTGTGTATAGACGACATGTGAGGAAACGAAATAATTTTCACAAAACTTGTCAGAAAAGTTCTGAACAATAAGATGGCAAACCAAGATTTCTAATACCTTTTTCATTGACAGATCTGGTATCCCTAGCATTGACACTATCCTGATGCAGATACAGATTAGTTGGGTAGGTCATTTGGTACGTATGCCAGAACATCGCCTGCCAAAGATACATCTCTATGGTCAATTGCAGAAGGGTAAACATCTCAATGTGGTCAAAAGAAACGCTACAGTGACTCGTTAAAGACCTCACCGAAAGCCTTTAAATAGACCAAGATACATGGGAAGAACTTGCACAAAATAGATCTACATAGCGCTCTACAGTCATACAGGCCGCATCCTCTGTGAAAAGAGAAATGCAGCAGCCTAACAGCGGAGAGTTGCTAGAAAGTCACAGGTAACTTTTTAAAAACCGCCTACAGCGGTCGTTTCATGCCCTAACTGTCAAATGACATTTGCGGCTCGAATATGGCTTATTAGCAGTCGGGTTTTCCCATATCTGTTCCGCTTATCTGTCGCAAATCTTCAATATAAGACCCATGAGCTGATTGGAAGACAGCATTTCTAAGTGACTATATAACTTTATCAGTTGCTTTCATTATCTGTCGATACAAAGTATACACAAAGTGGCCAATAAAAACATCGGAAAATGAAATGTCGTATTAGAACGATATTTTCTAATCAGTCGACTGGTGTTATATTGGCGGTTGGTCAAGACTCATGTCAACAGAGCAGTGAATCAGCTCTATAGAGTACCACTTATAGCAGAGAACTGTCCAACTTGAAGGGATAACCTCATATCCAGCTATTCACACACACACACACACACACACACACACACACACAAATTCGCGTATAAATAAGACATCGCGGCCCTGTAACAGACTAGCCATCTCGAGAACACATATGAATTAACTAATGATTATTATAAGTTTATAACCAAGGGATCCAGTCCAATCCCTGCCACAGGCAATTGTGTAATGGACCGTTCAGAAAGCAATGGCAAACTACTGAACGTATTTATGTTGCTTAGAAAATCATCACAAACCAACTGGGTTGATAGCTAAGTCCTGTAAAGGATATGCTATCAATATATATATGTATAACTGTTTAGAAAGACAAATAATGGAGGGAAGAGTACCTGGAAAGAGGAGAAGGGGCAGACCAAGAAGACGATGGACTGACGACATTAAAGATAACATGAATACATCGCTAGAAAATGCAAGCCACATCGCCCAAGACAGAGAGAGGTTCAGAGAGTTCATTGGGAAGACAACGTTCTGGAAGGAATACGTCACATGACAATATATATATATATATATATATATATATATATATATATATATAGAGAGAGAGAGAGAGAGAGAGAGAGAGAATCTCCTTGGTTTAGTGGTAATGCTATCCATAAAGTTGATATTTTTCTGAGTTGCTACGGAGTTACGTGCCATGAGTGGTACTCTCAGTAGCTGGCGTGCCACGTCGCAGACAAATACAGAGTACATTAGGTAATTAAAGTAAAAGTAAGTCAATCCTCTACGACTTTAAGACAATTTAAGGGAAAGAGAAAAACAATTCGAGTGAATTAGAGTTAGTGAAATATTGTCAAGATGTAAGAAAGAGAGAAAATAGTATGCAGGATAGATTTAAAAAAACCACTCAAGAAATTGATGTCAGATCTTAAACTCACAATAAAAGATAACTGAAAACAGGAGAAACATTCTTTATTAGGAGACTCGTCGTGTTTAGTATTCGGTTAGACAATCAGTAGACCAGTGCCGTCCAGTATTCCCTGTTCTCATCAGCTAATTTCATGTCATTGTAAGTCTGAACATCAATGTACTTGCACGTTTGTTAGGAAATATTGGAGCGGGCAATGTCTACAGGGAGAAAGAGACAATATGAAAGAGAATGATATAATTTATATAAGAACATGACGGAGAATCTATACAATGTTACTTGACAATAATCATCATCATGTGACATATTCTTTCCAGAACGCGGTCTTCGTTATGAATTCTCTGAACACTCCGCTATTCTTGGCGAGTTGGCATGTCGCCTTTAGAGACATATTTAAGCAATCTGATATATCACTGCACCATCGTCGTTTTGGACGCCTTGTTCTCCTGTTGCCGTTAACTCAGCCTTCAGCTATCTTTGTTTCCATACTATTGTCTCTTTAAATTACCCCCCCTCCCCCCAAGAAAAAAACAAGAAAAAAACACAGCACAGCGTTTTGATTAAGTTGCTGTTAAAGAACCAGCCATCTTTTCTCTATGCACATTACCTATGTAGTTTGCCATTGCTTTCAGGAGGACATCCTTTTATCGAATAGCACACAACGAAAATACATTCATTTTCTACGTCAATACATTCTACACACGAAATATAGACATAGTCTACACAACAAATATAAACATATTCTACACACGAAATATAGACATAGTCTACACAACAAATATAGACATATTCTACACACAAAATATAGACAGTCTACACAACAAATATAGACATATTCTACACACGAAATATAGACATAGTCTACACAACAAATATAGACATATTCTACACAACAAATATAGACATAGTCTACACAACAAATATAGACATATTCTAGACACGAAATATAGACATAGTCTACACAACAGATGAAGACAGTCGACATAAAATAGAACTATCTGGTATTAGGTATGTTGATTATCCCCTTCGCACACCGGACACTTCCATAGGTGCGCAGATCTATGCTTCAGTAAAAATCTCAGGGTATACCGGCTGATTGTTCCGGTTCTATGTTTGTTCACTGCTCTCTTTGAAATCTTTGTCAAGATTTCTCTACGGGCCACGCCCATCCTCACTCCCAGTTCGCGCATTCTCACATATATATTGACTCATGCTCTTTCATCTCAAAATTCTCTGATCGTGAGGACTCAAGAAGAACAATGAGTATGTCTGATCGGTCCAAAGGCTGACCATTGACCGTGGTGGCGAGGCTAGCTAATTGGTCGTCCTCTTCGTTTTCCTCCATACCCGCGTGCCCGGGGATAAAGATACGATTGAGTTTTATAAATCATGTTCACTGAGTCACTTAGTATGCACACATGGGAATAGGCTTGCGATTCCAGCCGGTTAAGTGCATATGTAATGAAGAACTATCTGATGTTAATGTTGAGTCGCGTAAAGTATTACGTTTATCAATAAACCCAGTCTCCTGTGTTGTTCGCAGGTTGAGTTGGTTATTATATGTCACGCCACGAAGTGAACTCATTCCGCAACTTTTCTCTGCGCTTTCCTCTGTATCATCTCCCCACCCCCCATCTCCCTCCTCGATCATTATGTTGGTTATCAAATATTCAAATTGCGTTGTTCGCATCATGTCTTATGATTTTATGCTGTCTGTACGTCTATGTACCTTTCTATACAATTCTTCTTCTTCTTCTTTCGTTCACTTGAAACATGTCTATATCTGTAATTCTGTCTCCTTAATAAAACTCACTGTCTTTTGTAGTTCATACAGTGTCCCATAGAGCTTTGATTCCAGTGTTGTTTCCTCTGGCCAATATGTCTGCCTCAGCGTTTCATGCTCAGAACACTCTTGAAGTATATGTTTGGCACTCTGTGCTGCCTGTCCACATGTACACATGGCTGTGTTGCCAATCTTGAACTTTGTATACATGTGACTGCGGAGTCGGTTGTGTCCTGTTCTGAGACGTAGAATTATAACTTGTTCTGATCTGTTCATATTGTGATAGTCATCTTGTGTTGGTGTTTGTGGCTTTCTTATTGACTTTATCATCTGTTTTTTCTGATGGTAGGTGATTGGTATATCTGGTTGGTCTTCGGCAGCACCTTCCTTAGCCAGTTGGTCTGATTTTTCATTTCCTGGTATTCCACAGTGAGAGGGTATCCACTGCATGGTTACCCTATACTGGTAAGACAATTCGCTAAGTAGTTTTTTTAAGTCTGTTAGTTTTCCAGACTGGAGAGCTTGAAGCACTGACCTTGCATCTGTCAGGAATACCACAGGCTGTAGGTCAGAGTTGGAGTTCAGCAGTTTTTTAGCTGCCACACTAATTGCCTGGATTTCTGCATCATAATTATTGCAGAATTTTCCTGTCGGTGTTCTGATTGTATCTCTAGGCTTGTGTGGATATTCTATATATACACCTGCACCTCCATTCCTCACAGCATTCTGTGCTGACCCATCTGTGTACACTCTGACCCATATATCTTGTGGATATTCCTCATCCAGGAAACTGAGGGTGATTGTCATTCGCTGCACACTGTTCTGTTCGTCCTCGCTTAGTATTCCTTTCACATGGGTCTGAATGTATATTGGCATTCCATGGCTTTCACTCCACGGGGTTTGCTCTGGTACAGACCTTAAGGGGCTGCCAACTTCAGGTAGGTCTGTAAGTTGTCTACGGAGTCGTTTAGCTTGATGGATAAAGCTGCTCCTTTTCAGTCGTCCCATTGCTAGATTTTGGAATCTTTCCTTCATTGGATGACTTGGCATACACTGAAACTTTTCTGCTTGAATTAGTACTTTTGTGTCTCTGCGTTCGCCAAGTGTTTGCATTCTTCCCATTTTCTGCATCTCTGCTATGGGTGTTGATTTCATTGCTCCCAACATTATTCTAAGTGCCTGGTTTTGCACTTTATCTAGATCTTGTAATGTGGTGTTTGATGCAGGACACCACGCAGCTGAACCGTATTCCAGGTGTGGTCTTATGCCTTGCTGGTAAACTTTACTGAGTATATTTCCACTGGCTCCCCATGTGGTTCCACTTAGTTTTCTCAGGATAGCTAACTTCCTCCTGGCTTTTGTTGTTGCTTTGTTTATGTGCTGCTTCCATGTCAGCTTATCATCAAAAGTAACTCCGAGGTATGTGGGTTGTTTGTCTTCTTTCAAGAGCTCTCCATCTATCTTGATATGACCAGCTTTTTGTTTTGGTGAGAGAGTAAAGAGTGTAGTGCTGCACTTATCTGTGTTAATGCTGACGCACCATCTATTTGCCCATAAGGTTAGGGCATCGATAGCTCTTTGTATTTGTTTAGTGGCCACTGTTACATGTTCTTCCGTGCACCAGATCACCAGGTCATCAGCATACATTGCCACTTTGATCCCATGTGGTAGTTCAGCAACTAGGTAATTGATGTAAACCAAGAAAAGTGTGGGTGACAGGACTCCTCCCTGGGGGACTCCATGACGCAGTAGAACTTTCTTGCTCTTGCGACCATCTAATTGTACCCTGGCTCTTCTATTATGCAGGTATGCTTTTACCCATTTGTACATTCTTGAGCTAACCCTGCAATTTCGCAATTTCTTTAGGAGCCCTTCTTTCCAGACCTTATCAAATGCTTTCCTGAGGTCTATCCATGCTGCTAGTACCAGTTTCTTTTCTTGGAAGGCATCCTCAATCTCTTGGGAGAGGTAGGTTGCCTGATCTTCAGTAGAGTAGCACTGTCTGAAACCTGCTTGCTGTGATACCAGAAGGTTTTCACTTTCAAGGTACCACTGCATCCTAAGATTGATAATGCGTCCCATTGTTTTACATAGACAGCTTGTGAGGCTGATGGGCCTGTAGTTGGAGACTGTGTTGCCATCTTTTCCTGATTTGAGGAGTGGTATCATTATTGCTTCTCTCCACGCCTGTGGTACATTACCTGTGGACCAGCTTGTGTTAAAGATCTGCAGTAGCTTTGCTCTTGCTGCACTTCCCAGGTTTCTAATCATTTCATTGGACACTCCATCAGCTCCAGGGGACTTTTTCATTTTCAATTTGGATATTGCATGCTCCAGTTCTCTCATTGTGATTGGTGCCTCCATGACTTCAGGTATAGGTTCACCTTGTCCAATGTTTTGCTGGTTCTCTCGAACCTCCTGTTGTTTGTCTGGGCTGACTTTGACGTTATTGTCTTCTGCAAAGGAATCTGCAAAGTAATCAGCTGCATGTTTACCTGTTAAAATGTTTCTATCTTTATAAAGTGTGATCCTGGTATTTCTCCCTGTACCTTCATCATTTAGTTGTTTTACAAGTTTCCATAATTTCCTAGTATCTCTTTCTAGGTTCAGCGACTCTGTTTTTTCTTTCCAGCTGCTCCGTTTGGCTTGTAACTTGGCTCTTTGAAATTTAGCCTTTGTTTGCTGATATTTGTTGTGATGTTCTTGGCTAGGTCTGTTCTCAGCCTGCTTTCTAGATGTTTCCATCTCATTTTGCAGCTTTTCCAGTTCATCATTCCAGTAGGGTTTGTAGTTTTTGCGTGCCCCCCTGGGTATGGTTTTACTAGCAGCATATAGTATACATCTATTAAATTCACTCACTGCTCTATTGATGTCTTTGTCCAAGTTCATGTCCTTAGCTAGAACACTGGTTAAATGCTGGTACATTTTCCAGTCTGCCCTCTTATAGTTCCACCTAGTGAGCGTGCTGCTGTCCTTGGTATATTCATTGTGAATTTCCAGAAATACTGGTCTGTGGTCACTACCCCCAAGCTGCTTTCCAACGACACGTGTGATGTTCCATTCCAGGCCTGGTGAGTAGAATGCCAGGTCTGGTGTAGAGGTGGTGTGCCATGCTCTCGAGTAGAAGGTTGGTGAGTCTGCTGGCTGGTTAATAAGAATGAGATTATTTTCATCCTGCCAGCTCTCAAGTTCCTCACCTCTCTTGTCGATATGATCGTAGCCCCAGCTCTGAGAGTGGCTGTTGAAGTCACCACACACCATAAGCCTTTCTTTGTCTGGAATTGTGTCTAGTGCCAATGGTTTATCATTTGGGCAGTAGTAGTTCAGGAGATGGAATTCTGCACTGTCTGTTTTTAGGTGGAGCATCTGGTATTCTGCCCCGTCCATGTATACTTCCAGCTGACATGCGCTGATATTGTTTTTAACTAGTGTCAGAATTCCACCCTTTCGCCTGTCTTTTCGGTCAGATCGGTAGCACTGGTAGCCTCTGATTTTGAAGGCTATGTTGCTGCTGAGGTGTGTTTCTTGGATACAGCATATATTTACTTGTTCTTCACTGAGGACATTTTCAAGTTCCAATTTTTTGCTGTATCCATCTCTTTTACTGTTGACACCCTCAGCATTCCAGTGCATTATTTTTATTGGTCGTTTGTTTGTTTGGCCAGTAGCTCTATTCCCTTGCCTCCTGGCTCCTCGGGGCAATTGAGAAGGACTTCCAGTAACTGAGGTTGGGCCCTTTCGAGGTATAGGGCCCGGCACCGTCCCTGCCTGAACGTCCGCCACAGGGCAGGCACCATAACGTTTATTAGATGCAGACATGTTTCCATTGTGTTTTATGCATGGCAACCTGATTATCTGTGCGCCTTTTGGCTGGTTGCCTCCGTCTTCAGCACTCTGCTTACTTGGGCCGGACTATGGTCCTGCTCGAGTGGGAGTGCCCGACCAGTCTTAGTTTTCAGCCTCTGATGGCTGAACTAAGCCCCATCACCACTTCAAGGTTCTGGCCTCGATGGGGTTCTATACAATATAACTATACACAATCTACACATGAAACTATAACATCTACAACATCTACCCACGATGCCAAGGCAAAGTCTACATAATAAGATATCTACACAAGAAGTCTAAAGACCCCCCCCCTTCCACATCTTAACTACTTAAACACTCTACTGTAAACACTCTGCTTTAGGTAGAGGGGTCGGATTATAATTTTTTTTTTTTTTTAAATTTTGTAGCCAAAACGCTTTCTTTATTAGTCCTTTGGAGCTTCTAGTAGTTTTATCTGAACTCAGTTGTCAAATATTACTATTGAATCAATAGGAGGTTAGAAAAATATAACTTGGCAGGTCCGTTTTGGCTGACCAATACCCTAATGAAATTAATATGAAATAGGTTACATGCACTACTGATAGGAAGCTCTAGATGCATTGAAAAACATAATTATGGTATCATGTTAGATTGGTAAGCAATGTATGATGTTAGATTTTTGGAGAAGTAATTAATCATTAGAGCTAACAGGCACTCTAATAGAATAATAAGGATTAATGAAGTTATGAAAAAAAGCTACTACTGAATAATAATAACGAATAATTGTGTATACAACAGGAAAAATGATTACATTGAATTCAAACTGGGTGTCTACAAAGTCACTGTGCACTCAATTACATTGATTGTGACGATAAGTCATAATAATTGTATTTAGTGCAGATCTGTGTGTGTGGCGTTACTGCACAACAACTGTATATACACCCTATATAAAAAAAATAGTTAAAAAAAGACCTGGTAACTGCCTGATTGATAAGACTGAGACAGTTTTAGAATGTGCATCGTTTTTCTCTAAACCTGTGAAGGTATGAAATTTACAACTACAATTAATAAAATATCTAGCTTACAGCTAAAATATATCAGTTCAAATATACCCTTCAAAAATGTTCAGGATTACTTTTAGGAAGAACGTTATGTCAAAAACAACAACAAATGACAATACAAAAGAACAACATTTCAAAATATAGCATGGTATCCTTATCAATTACAAACACCACTATTTTGTTCATGAAGCTAGCATTAACCTGTGTAAAATGGCAGCACTCAACATAATTCTCATTTTTTCATATTAATGAGAATAACAACGCAGGTCATCATTCAGTGTCATCCATTATGTGTTCTACCTTTTGTGATATACTCCAGGCACAGTCTTAGCATGGACATGATGTGATATACTCCAGGCACAGTCTTAGCATGGACATGATGTGATATACTCCAGGCACAGTCTTAGCATGGACATGATGTGATGTACTCCAGGCACAGTCTTAGCATGGACATGATGTGATGTACTCCAGGCACAGTCTTAGCATGGACATGATGTGCTTGTGGGTGAAAAGAGGTAATACCTACCACTGATGCTGAAGTACCAGAAGCGGCTCGTGCAGAGTTGTAGTAGATGGCTGCTGTTGTTGAACTCGTCATTCAAGCGCGTATCGTATATATTCTATTGGATTGATATCAGGACATGCTGGCTAATCTATTTCATATATAGCCGTTTGTTGCAGGAATGCATTTGTTTATCATACAAGAACTGTATGGTCTTGCAGTTTAATGGAATGTACTGTTCCCAATTTCTCTATTTCGTTTCACATGTATTTGGGAGCATTTTATATATTTTCTGTTTGTGTTGTCTCTGACCTAGTTTTAGCCTTTCAGGGTTATCTCCACATTTAGTGTTTTTGTGTGTTGTTGTTGAGGATGTTAAGTCATTATAAAGGACTGTTTGTCGAAACGTAGATTTGTGTGTGTTATTATGGATGTTTTAAGTGGTTAGCAAAACTTCATTACCCCGCTCCAAGCTTCATCTGCTGGATTTCAGTTTTCATGCAGTACATA
Organism: Meghimatium bilineatum; assembly: GCA_034231615.1. Taxonomy (NCBI): domain Eukaryota; kingdom Metazoa; phylum Mollusca; class Gastropoda; order Stylommatophora; family Philomycidae; genus Meghimatium; species Meghimatium bilineatum. The sequence continues at coordinate 59,915,843 of CM067311.1, read as the reverse complement.
TGATTGATGTTCCATTGTTGTTAGTGAAACTGTACTGCATTCTCGTAAGTCGACTGGACACGATTTATTTTATATCTGCAGAAAGTCGATACAAGATATGGCGCGAAAATATCAGTTTATTAGTTGTCGATGAAGACTTGAAGAAGAAGTAGATTTGCCCCCGTGAAAGTTGTTAAAGAGCACAAACTAACATATTTTGAACATATACAAGGACACGTGAAATCAAGAAGTGAAATTTTCCAGGAAAGAAAGTGGCAGAGTGAGATTGACACACGATTGACACACGATTGACATACGATTGACACACGATTGTCACACGATTGACACACGATTGACACACGATTTACACACGATTGACACACGATTGTCACACGATTGACATACGATTGACACACGATTGACACACGATTGACACACGATTGACACACGATTGACACATGATTGACACATGATTGACACACGATTGACACACGATTGACACACGATTGACACACGATTGACACACGATTGACACACGATTGACACATTTTGAATATAACATTGGAGGAGAGTGATCAGTATGTACACAACTTGCAGGTTTCCTCAGTGACAGTGAGGACAACTTGCAGGTTTCCTCAGTGACAGTGAGGACAACTTGCAGGTTTCCTCAGTGACAGTGAGGACAACTTGCAGGTTTCCTCAGTGACAGTGAGGACAACTTGTAGGTTTCCTCAGTGACAGTGAGGACAACTTGCAGGTATCCTCAGTGACAGTGAGGACAACTTGCTGAACAGAGCACCTTCACATAGAAGAAGAAGAATATGTTTACTGATATCTGACTATGGACAATTCATTATGTTTATTGATATCTGACCAACTCAGTATGTTTATTGATATTTTATTTAATAACATTGATTTCTTTGTGAAACACATCAAATAAGATATATTCCCTCTCTTATTTCTTGCTATTGTCAAGGAGCAATAATATACAAGACATGACACATTGTTGAAGATCTACGTGGAAATAGTGTTTAGGTAAGGCAAACGTGGTACAACTGTTGAAGATCTACGTGAAAGTAGTGTTTAGGTGAGGCAAACATTGTAAGCAGTATAAAATTGGCATTGAGACATGACGTGGTAGACATCACAAGGTCGGCATCACGAGGTAGGCCTCACGAGGTAGACATCACGAGGTAGACATAATACAGTATATCGTTGTGATCCATCAAGGCAAGAGACAGAAGATGTTGGAGATTCTGTGTCTAATCCTCGGTGCGGAGATGACATTTGATGATACTGGTGATTCAAGGATTTGTGTAACGTTTCTCCACTAATGTCGTATTTACTCATTTCTAACAATCATTTCTAACAATATTTTATTTCTAACAATCATTTTTGACAATCATGTATTTCTAACAATCCTTTCTAACAATCATTTCTAACAATCATGCATTTCTAACAATCCTTTCTAACAATCATGTATTGAATACTGTTTTTGTTTCCACCGCTTCACAATCTATTACTCAATTATAGATCTTATGTATAAGACTTTCTGAACATGACTAGAAGAATCTGGTCTGCTTGCAAAGATCCGAGAGGCTTACAGAGTGGAAGTGATGATTACGTTCTGCAAAGGACACGTCCCATAGAGAGATTGATGAAATGAAAGTTCTGATGCGTTGAAAATAAATGTAAGTGGGGTTAATTGGTGAAGTCAAGTAAGAAATTTGTGTAGCATGCTGTTAATGTGAATGCAGGTAACCAAATTGCTAAATTATGGAAGCAAACTGCAAATTATACCTGCTACAACATTGGAGTCTCCTTGGAAACCTTTGTTGGTGATGCCAGTTGGGACACGGTTGCTTGGAGAGACTTCTGTAATTGCAAGATGAGCATCGTAAATCCATCATGATTGTGAGCATGCGTTTACCAAATATGGAAAATGATTGTGGACACATGCAAGTGGGCGTGTTATAAAGAATATTTTGAAAGGTACATGCAACATCCATTACACACACATATACACTAAGAGAGAGAGAGAGAGAGAGAGAGAGAGATGAAAAGTGGAAATGACAGATATGTAAAATGATATTGACAGAAACAAATATTTGGAAAAGAGTGAAAAGAGAAGAGCAGGGAGAGAAAGAGAGAGAGAGTGAGAGAGAGAGAGAAAGAGAGAGAGAAAAGTGTGAAAAGAAGAACATGCATTGGAAAATTCGACACAGACTGATGTGGGATAGAAAGTGAGAAAATTGAAAATACTGGGAATATCAGAAGTAGAGATTAATATAAAATGATTATAACAAAGTGAAGGGAAAATCAGAGAGAAGTGGGGAGATATAAATATCTAAATTTGCACAGGCATGTTATTTCCGCATAATTTTTATGAAAATATAATTTTGTTTAAATGTGGAAATATGTGGATGATCGTACAAATGAAACATTATCTTTGAAACATTCCTGTGACTGACCTGACTACACGGAACACAACTATTAAACGTTCGTTTGGAACACATTGTGGAAAAACATCTATATGAGTACAATCGGTTTGTGTCAATGTCTCTACAACGTGTAAGATAAAGGTTGACTATGTCAGGAAGATCGTATGCGTTACCTTTCTTTCTTATATTGCTTACTTCAATATTAGTTTTCTAGCTGTCTACATGATCGTCTTCACAATGTTAGCTTAATACAAACATCAGTGGATTGAGTAATTATTGGGAGAACACATTAGATATGATGTCATACATTGTTTTACACCTGAGAGAACACATTAAATATGATGTCACACAATATATTACACTTGGGAGAACACATTAAATATGATGTCACACATTATATTACACTTGGGAGAACACATTAAATATGATGTCACACATTATATTACACTTGGGAGAAAACATTAGATATGATGTCACACAATATATTACACTTGGGAGAACACATTAGATATTGTGTCACACATTATATTACACTTGGGAGAACACATTAGATATGATGTCACACATTATATTACACTTGGGAGAACACATTAGATATGATGTCACACATTATATTACACTTGGGAGAACACATTAGATATGATGTCACACATTATATTACACTTGGGAGAACACATTAGATATGATGTCACACATTATATTACACTTGGGAGAACACATTAGATATTGTGTCACACATTATATTACACTTGGGAGAACACATTAGATATTGTGTCACACATTATATTACACTTGGGAGAACACATTAAAAATGATGTCACACATTATATTACACTTGGGAGAACACATTAGATATTGTGTCACACATTATATTACACTTGGGAGAACACATTAGATATTGTGTCACACATTATATTACACTTGGGAGAACACATTAAAAATGATGTCACACATTATATTACACTTGGGAGAACACATTAGATATTGTGTCACACATTATATTACACTTGGGAGAACACATTAGATATTGTGTCACACATTATATTACACTTGGGAGAACACATTAGATATTGTGTCACACATTATATTACACTTGGGAGAACACATTAAAAATGATGTCACACATTATATTACACTTGGGAGAACACATTAAATATGATGTCACACATTATATTGTCATGTGACGTATTCCTTCCAGAACGTTGTCTTCCCAATGAACTCTCTGAACCTCTCTCTGTCTTGGGCGATGTGGCTTGCATTTTCTAGCGATGTATTCATGTTATCTTTAATGTCGTCAGTCCATCGTCTTCTTGGTCTGCCCCTTCTCCTCTTCCCAGGTACTCTTCCCTCCATTATTTGTCTTTCTAAACAGTTATGTCTCTTTATATGACCAAACAGGCGTAGTTTTCTTTTTGTTATTGTGTTTAGTAACCAACACTCTGGAATATTCAGTGTGTTTATAATATCTGAGTTTCTGATTTTATCCTTCCATGATATTCTAAGTATCTTTCTGTAGCATTTCAGCTCGAAGGCGTTGATCTTCTTTGCCGCTGTTTTACTGAGTCCATGTTTCACAGCCGTATGTTGCAACCGGAAAAATAAAAGTTCGTAACATTAGCACTTTCGTTTCTATTTTGTTGTTTTTCCATATGTTTTTCAGCCGTGTTATTTTGCAATATGCCATTGCCAATCTCTTCCTTATTTCTGCCATGCAGTCTCCTGCACCGTTGATGTTTGCTCCTAAGTATTCAAATTTATCCACACATTCTATCTCGGTATTGTCAATTCTGATTTTTGGTTGTTGTGTTGTTATATCTGTTGACATGATTTTTGTTTTCTGCGTGTTTAAATACAAATTTTGTGCTTCGCTATATTTCTTTGTGTTCTTGATTAGTTGTTCCAATCCCTTTATATCGTTTGAAAGAAGTACTGTGTCGTCTGCGTAGCGTAGTTCCGGGATTAGGAATCCACCTATGTTTAAAGCGTGGTAGTCAGTGTTGTGTATGTCTTCTCTCACGTTCCTCATTATACTTTCAGCGTAGATGTTGAACAGGTATGGGGAGAGTGTGCACCCTTGCCTTACTCCACTCTGTACCTCAAACCATTCTGAGAGATCGTCCTCTAACTTCACTGCAGCCTTTTGATCTTGGTAAAGTTCCTCTATTAGATGAATCAGATGTCTTGGGAAACCCATGCTGTTCATTATCTCCCATAGTTGCTGGTGTTGGACACAGTCGAATGCTTTTGAGTAATCTATGAAACACATGTGCAGGTCAGTTGAAAATTCCCTACACTTTTCTATGATCAATCTCATGTTAAGAATGTGATCTCTTGTTCCTCTGCCCGATCTGAAACCAGCTTGTGTTTCGTTTATCTCTATTTCTAATTTCTGTTTGATTCTTTGCATTATGATGTTTAACATTATCTTACTTGCTTGACTTATAAGGGCTATAGTTCGGTAGTTAGAGCAAATGTGAAGGTCGCCTTTTTTTGGGAGGGGTATATATAATGATTTTTTCCATTCATCCGGCCATGTACCGCTTTCCCATATTTTGCAGCAGGGTTTGTGGTAAATCTTAATTCCGGCCTCGCCGCCTGCGTGTATCATTTCAGTTGTTAAGCCATCATTGCCTGGGGCTTTACCTTTCTTTAGACTTTCTATTGCGTATCTTACTTCTTCCTTTGTGGGTTCTGGCTCATTTTCATATTCATTTATTGTTCTGTTTTTGGTTTTTCTTGGGTCATTATACATCTCACTGCAGTATTCCTTCCATCTATGTAAGATATGCTTCCCTTCTGTTAGTATGTTTCCTTGGGCTTCCGCCAAAATGGCCGACTAGAACGAATGTGTTCTCTTTACGGTGCTCGATTAACGGTTGTTCCTTCCCGAAAGTAATGGCAACCTACGGGAATATTGTGCCTAGAAATTTCCAATGGATTTAAACAAGGAAACACATTATATTACACTTGTGAAAACAAATATAATAATGTCACTCATTTTTTTACACTTGAGAGAACATATTAAATATGATGTCACACATTATGTTACACTTGGGAGAACATATTAAATATTATGTCACACATTATGTTACACTTGGGAGAACATATTAAATATTATGTCACACATTATTTACACTAGAGAAAACAAATATAATGATGTCACACATTATTTTAGATTTGAGAGACCACATTAAATATGACGACACACATCATGGAAGTACGCATACACATGAAGATACACATTATTTAACTATTAGGACAACACATTATTATGATGACACGCATTATTTAACACTTCGGAGAACACACAATATAACACACATTAATGAACTCTTTTGAGACCACATAAATATCATAACACACATTATTTAACTCGTTTGGGACCACATAAATATCATAACACACATTATTTAACTATCGGGACAACACACACAGAGCATGACGCATTGTTTTTATATTTTGTTTTACGTTTTCCCATCGTTTTTACGACATACAGTCTCATGTTTGACCATGGTATAACGTATAACTGTATAACTTATAACTGTATAACATATAACTGTATAACTAATAACTGTATAACTTATAACTGTATAACTTATAATTGTATAACTTATAACTGTATAACTTATAATTGTATAACTATATAACTCGTAGAACTTTAATTCTACCATTGTTTGTTGATGAAAGAAACGTAATTATCAGTTTGGCCATGTTTGAACACGATTTTGCCATGTGTCCACTCAACAACTATCGTTTGATGATTATTTTATGAGAGGTGATCCCATTAATCAGTATTGTTTACAATATATTTTTCAAATACAGAAACAAATATCGCACCATATTATTGTAATTTTATACATGGCTGGACACATTGGCTTTGTGGTAGATTGGTTAGTGAACCAGTCTCAAACAGAACTCAAGTTTGCTTGAGGTTGGATAGTCGAACGTCTATAATATTGTACATACTAGGAATGCAATAGAGTATGAGTAACTGAAGTATAGTGTTTTATATATATAAGTAGAAATGCATATGTTTCGATTATTTATTATTATCATGAATATTATCAATCTCTGGATTTTCTCTTTTTACTTTTTTTTTCTGTGCACTTTTCGTACCTTACCTACGACTATCTTCTCCTCACACCCTCTTCTTTCCTGTCATGTTGCCCTATCTTTGCTTCCTCCGTTTTCCATTCGATATTGTTCCTCTCTCTTTTTCTTTGCTTTTTGTTACAACCATGCTTGTCTCTATGTAAGATTTGTTGACTGTGGTCTTTTGCTTTTTTCTGATGAAGGCTTTTTAGTCGAAACCTCCTCTATAACTGTGTCTTGTTTTATGACTTATTTTGGTAACACATATCTATGTTTGTTAATTGTGATATTTTCCCTGTGCTACCCCAGCCACCCATTTCCTGTTTAGGGTTGTTATATGACACTGGAATATTTATTCCTTAATATGATTGAGAATTGGCTGACAAGTGTTATATAGGGAAAATGTATTGTATTAATATAGTTGTCGTTGTTATTAGACATTATTCCATCTTTTCAGACGACAAATGTAATCTACGATACATATCGAAAAGGATGTCTCTCACAAGACCAATCTAAGCCACAAAGAATCTTCCACACCTTATATGAAGAATCACATGCCCACTTGATTCATCGTGTACTGTTGTGTGTATTCTTAGATGTGTAATCCACTAACTATCTTCTATTATATTCTCCTTTGTCTTTAAACGATTCCTGATCTGTCCCCTCTAAGCAACACTATCCATGGCATTCTGTTCTCATGGTTCCATAGAAATGCATGTATCACAAGATATTCATTTTACATAAGTTTGTGTACCGATGTAGAAGTCAACCCTGAGATCTTTTCCATATTAATTATTAAGGCATACGCACAAATATTTGAGAATGCCATGGACAGCAAGTTAAAAGAAGACAATGAGGTTTTAAGAACAATTAACGTCCAGGAAGGCTGGCATCTGAACATCATATTGAAGAAAAAGCTAGTTTTTTTTCGGTCACATTTAGAGACACGACGGCATGGAGTGAGTATTACTGGAGGGGATGATAGAAGGCAATATTGGCAAAGGCCGCCCAAGTTGCCGTTGGATAAAAGACATTCAAGAATGTCTGCGCATGCCACTAAATGAGACAGGACAACTTGGTCAAGACCGCGGAGAATTCAAGAAATCCATAGGGAAGACTACGTTCTGGAAGGAATATGTCACCTGATGATGATACGCACAAATCCGCTATATTCCTTGATAAAATACTATCCCAGTTCCAAAATGTAATAAATTCTACGCCAAAATTATCAACAGTGTTCGGTCTTACTCAACTATGTGAAAGTTTCAGCGTTAGAATACTAAAATAGTTGCTATTCAGTCTCATGTCATTCATGAATTCGCTTCATAATCAGTAACCCCCTACCACTGCATATTTGATTAGACAAGCTTGAATAACCAAAATACACACAACGTGGTCACGAAATTAATGTTTGTCAAACATGACGCCTCACAAATGTAAATATTAAATTTCAACTAAACATATGGATTTGGTTGTATTGCAAATGTGTATATGGGAACATCGCACGATGTTGAACGAAAAATGTCTTATGTACTTTATCTTTCTATCTATCTGTCTATTGTATTTTCTCTTTTTATGATGTGAGGTGTCGCAGGATTGAATGACAATCGGTTTTCGGGCTATTGCACGTCTTGTCGCTGGATATGCAGTAATACTGTGCCGTGTCAGAATGTTGGTAACTCCTTCAATCCACCTACTTTTTGGTCGGTATCCGCTGTATCTTCTTGTTTCTATTTTCATGTTGGATGTTCTTGCCGCTGGCTAATAAGTTTTAATTCTCATTATGTTAATCAATCAATCTATCAAGTCAATCTACTCAATCTATCCGCTAAACCATTTATTACCTTTCCGCGTCAGGGGTAGAAGAGATCTCTGCAGATGGCCCTCGTGTGTGCTGAGTATATTGTGGAACTTGTCGCCTCTTTTATTTAGGTGTTCCATCGTTTTCGAGGTCGGCCTCTAAGTCTGCCTTCACTGTATCTGTGTAGCATAGTTTCCTGTGGTATGCTGTCTGGTGGTAGTCTGTTGCTGTACTCACAGCAGGAGATCACATTTTATCGTATTTGGTGCTGATGAAGTCTTTTAGTCGAAATGTCACTATGTGTCGTTGCTAGTTTGTTTTATTGGCTAATATTGTTAATACTTATATGTATTTTGTTTATTCATTTGTATATTGTGTGCCTTGTGTTACCACAGCCACCCCATTTCCAGTTTCGAGCTGTTTCCCCGATGCTAAAGCTTTATCTCTTAATTACATAAAGAACACGGAAAGGACTTGATGAACAGGGTGGATAATGATGGCTCAAATCTGAATAATTATTGTGGATATGCAAGCACAGACAAATCTGACGTGGCCAAAAAATAATATACGATCTTAGCCATTAATATTAGCCACTTAAGCTGGTTTACAGTTATTGTATACTTTGACCCGTGATCTCACAAAATATTGTAGACAATTTTGTAAACAACATTTGATAGAGATGAAATGATTACGTGAAATTTTTGATCATGTGACAAACACCTGTTCAGAATTAACTGAAACTTGAGGAGACAATGTTCATAATAATTTTTAATAACATCACTATCAGGTAGCTGCCATGTTGTCTTTAATCGATGCAAGTCTTTTACATAAGGACTTTTCTTCTAATTACATTGAAAGTCTTTTCAGATTCTTCGACTCGCAGATATGGTCTCAACTAGGTTGAATTAGGCCCGCGTATCTATAAATGTTATCCACCCGAATGTAATGTGTAAATGACAACAAGCTTACAATTAGTAGCCCTAGTTGTAGACACAATTACGTCACATTATGACGAGCTGCAGAAAGCTGATGAGAAATGGGGACAGTTGAATGATATGATTAGTAGACTACAATACAAGATTACAAACTGAATAATAATTACACATAAATTATTCAAACATCTCAAAAGTGAAAAAAAAATATTAACAATGCAAGCCATAATATTGCATGTAATATAGAACGCATGCGTACAGACATCCCAGGAAGGAAAACAATTAGTATCAAGTACTCATTATTAATAATATGTACATCAGGAGAAACAAAAACTAATGTATGAAATAAAGGAAGACAATCAAAACAAAACAGTATTAACCAATCATGCTAATTGAAAGACAACAAACTGGATTTAATCAACAAAATAATTGTTTACCATGAGCTTCGAATCCGATATGTGGAGGTGGTGATGGAGTGATTGAAAGAGGTGGAGGTAGACCATCGTTATCACTCATGTCTGGGTATGCGGATTGTGATGGATTACTGGGTGAAACACCTGGAGAAATAAAGAATACATGACATCATAATGTAAACATCTGTTTATCTTTATAGATATCATTTAATATTTCTATAGACTGAAGCAACTTGTTTGTGTGTGTCAACACGGGGGTTTTCATTATTTGATTAAACAACACATATGTATGGGCATGAGAGAAGACTCAATATCTTTACAAATACTGTTTCTAAAAAAAAGCAATAAACCACACGTGACGACACAATAACGAAAGACATAAGTACTGTAGCATACATAGTTACTATTAGCTTTGGAATAACTTAAAATCAACAGATTAAGATATCTGCGTGATACACACACACCCACACAATCGTTATAACCATCTCAGATATTTATTATATCGCGATTAAAATTGCGTTCCTTAGAAAATGAAGCCCTAATCACTAAAATACCAAATCGATTGTCAGAATGCATAACATATGTATTTATAAAGTCTAACAACAATATTAAATGATGAGCTTTAGGATTCGACAACGTTTGGATTCAGATTTACTTATGTGCCATACGATATCTTGTTTGTTGGAAGGAAATGACATTAGTCTTAGAGCACTATAACATGTGGGAGATGGATGCAGATATACTCATTTGTACATCTTTTCTGATAAAATAATTCCTTTTCGTCTGTGCATTTCTTTTATTTCTGCATTGTTTACGGGC